>CM052704.1:3616284-3638666 GCA_028551405.1 Uromys caudimaculatus
TCTTCTGCTCCTGAGATTCTCTCTTCTATCTCTTGTATTCTGTTGGTTATGCTTGCATCTATCACTCCTGATCTCTTTCCTAGATTTTCTAACTCCAGGGTTGTTTCTTTTTGTGATTTCTTTATTGTTTCTATTTCTATTTTTAGCTCCTGGATGGTTTTGTTCATTTCCTTTGTCTCTTTGATTGTGTTTTCTTGAAATTCTGCCTGTTTGATTGTGTTTTCCTGTAATTCTTTAATGGATTTTTGTATTTCCTCTTGAAAAGCTTCTAGTTGTTTATCTCTGTTCTCTTGTATTTCTTTAAGGGTGTTAATTTCTTTCTTAAAGTCTTCTATCGTCATCATGAGAAATGATTTTAAATCTGAGTCTTGCTTTTCTGGCCTATTGGTGACTCCAGGGCTTGCTGTGGTGGGAGAGCTAGGTTCTGATGATTCCAAGTAGCCTTGGTTTCTGTTCCTTGGGTTTTTGCCCTTGCCTTTTGCCATCTTGTTAACTCTGATGTTAGCTGATCTTACTTTCTGGCTATGGCTTTTCTTACCTGCAGGCCTCTGTATCAATACTCCTTGAAGACCAGCTCTCTCTGCGAGGTTTTTTTTTTCCACGCTTCTGGGTGAGTAACTTTCTCCTGGATCTCCTTGACTATAGAACCCTGGTGGCCCAGGCAGACGTCTCCTGCCTCAGCTGCCACTGTTGGGATCCAGGGGGTTTCTATGCTTGCCTACCTCAGTCCCTGTGAGCCGCAGGTTCGGGGCAGTTCCTGAGCTGTGGAGCTTGTCTTGGGCCCACTCCCAGCTTTTCCAAGCTCCTGGGAGGGCATTCCTCTCCCGGTGCTAATCGGCTATGGAGTCCTGTGGCCCAAGCTGAGGTCCCCGGCTGCCGCAGGTGGAGGCCGGAAGTTCCTGTCCCTCAGTCTCTGTGGCCCGTGGAAACCGGGCTGAATCAGTGAGCACTGGGGCTCGTTTTGCCCCCACTCGGGGCTTTTCCACGCTCCTGAGAGAGTAAACTTCTCCCGGCGGGCACTGCTGGACTATCAGTTCCTGTTATTTTCGATGTTACTTTTAAGTTTGTGTGACTATCTTCTTTTCAGTTTGTTGAAAGATTACTGTCTTGGGTTTTCTAGAGTGTTATTTCCCTCACTGAGTTGACGTTTACCATTTAATATCCTTTGTAGGGCAGGGTTTGTGGAAACATATTGTGTAAATTCGGTTTTGTCATGGAATATTTTGATTTCACCATCTATGGTAATTGATTGTTTTGCTGGGTACAGCAGCCTGTGTTGGCAGTTGTGTTCTCTTAGGGTCTGTATGAGTTCTGCCCAGGATCTTCTAGCTTTCATAGTCTCTGGTGAGAAGTCAGGTGTAATTCTGATAAGTCTGCCTTTATATGTTACTTGACCTTTTTCCCTTACTGCTTTTAATATTTTTTCTTTGTTTTGTGTATTTGGTGTTTTCACTATAATGTGACAGGACCAATTTCTTTTCTGGTCCAATCTGTTTGGAGTTCTGTAAGCTTCTTGTTTATTTATGCTCATCTCTTTCTTTAGGTTAGGGAAGTTTTCCTCTATAATTTTGTTGAAGATATTTGCTGGACCTTTAAGTTGGGAATCTTCACTCTCTTCTATACCTATTATCCTTAGGTTCTGTCTTCTCATTGTGTCCTGGATTTCCTGGATGTTTTGGGTCAGAAGCTTTTTGTATTTTGCATTTTCTTTGACTGTAGTGTCAATGTTTTCTATGGTATCTTCTTCACCTGAGATTCTCTCTTCTACCTTTTGTGTTCTGTTGGTGATGACTCCTGATCTCTTTCCTAGGTTTTCTATCTCCAGGGTTGTCTCCCTTTGTGATTTCTTTATTGTTCCTATTTCCATTTTTAGATCTTGGATGGTTTTGTTCAGTTCCTTCACCTGTTTGATTGTGTTTTCCTGTATTTCCTCTTTAAGGGCTTCTAGCTGTTTACCTGTGTTCGCTTGTATTTCTTTAAGGGAGTTATTTATTTCCTTCTTAAAGTCTTCTATCATCATCATGAGAAGTGATTTTAATCTGAGCCTTGCTTTTCTGGTGTGTTGGGATATCCAGGGCTCGCTCTGGTGGGAGAACTGGGTTCTGATGATGCCAAGTTACCTTGGTTTCTGTTCCTTATGTTCTTGCCCTTGCTTTTCACTATCTGGTTATCTCTGGTGTTAGCTGGTCTTGCTCTCTGACTGTGGCTTTTCCCTCCTGCAAGTCTTTGCATCAGTATTCCTTGGAGACCAGCTCTCTCTGAGAGCAATTTGTGTTTGGAGAACTGTGGTACAGGGTTAGCTCTGGGATGCAGACAGAATCCAGAAGAATCCTGTCCCCAGCTGTTCCTTGATTCCTGTGTCCTGATGGCTCTGTGAGGGTCCCTCTTGATCGAGGAATTTGAACAGAAGTGGTGATCTTCCTGTGCTCAAAGATGTGTTTGCACTCCTGGGAGACCAGCTCTCTCCTGGCACTGAGTATGGAGCCCTGTTTCACAGGATCAGCTCCACTGCTGCAGAAGGAAACTGGAAGGCTACTGTTCAGTCCCTGTGTCCTGAGGGTTCTGGGCTGGTCTCTCTGAGCAGAGGTGCTGGCCTTATTACCCCCCAACACTCCCCCCCAACCCCCCCTCCCCCGCTCACAGGCTTGTCCACACTCCTAGGAGACTAGCTTTTACCCTGCACTATTTGGGTATGGAGCTGCATGGCATAAACCACAGGGGTAAACTGGAAGTCTCCTGTCCAAGGCTTCTGTCCCTGGCTGCTCCTTGGTCCTTGTGTCCTTAGGATTCTCGGCGGGTCCCGGTGAGCAATAGTGCTTGTGTTACCTCCACTCATGGACTTGTCCCCACTCCTGGGATGCTAGCTTTCTCCGTTGCTATTTGGCTATGGAGCTCTCTGGCAGAGACTGAGTTCCCCTGCCGCAGAAGGAAACCGGAAGGCTCCTGTCCCTCTAAGCAGAGGTGTTGGCCTTACCCCTAATTACAGGCTTGTCCACACTCCTGGGAGAATAGCTCTTTCGGTGTGCTATTTGTGTATGAAGCAGCTTGGCACAGAACATAGACATAAACTGGAAGGTGTCTCTCCCAGGCTGTTCCTCGGTGCCTGTGTCCTGAGGATTCCGGGTGGGTCCCGTTAAGCAGTGGTGCTCAGCTAAACTACCTATCAATGTAATAGTTTGTGTTGATTGTACCTACACTCATTTTGAATTTTGCTATGGAACCAGTGAAACTGCCCTGGTAAAAACTAATGGAGCTTTTAAAGATACACTTTAAAACCACCTGTAAACAATAGCCTTCAAATAAAAAGTCCTAGAAACAGTTTATCTCCCGTTTAGAAACCTAAATGTAGGTAATGCCATTCAACTACTTAGCAAACAGCTAGTTGCTTTTGAGTACATTTACAGGGAGTGTTTCCTTAGATTGGGATGAATATGATTATGCAGGCTTGTTTCCTGTCTGACTTACTGATTATTCTTAGCTTCAATGCGCAAAATAAAAATGCACAGAGATACAAGACAAGGGTCATCTGAGCTCAAGTTCTTCCAAACCATGTAAACAGGAAGTACTGGCAATCCCATGAGAAGTTAGTTATATTTGTTGAAACAAAAACATTTAGGGATAAACTTCATGCTGACTGACTTTCTTCTTTCAGTAGCTGAAAGAAGCCTGTGTGAGAGAGCTGAATGGACCCATGCAGCTTTAAAACGTACTGGACGGGCAGGAATAGGTGCAGGCTATAAGGTTCCTAGAACAGCCTCTCTCAAGCATCTCACTGGGATATAAGATAAGTGTTCATAAAGTTTATCAAATCATGAACAGAATAGAAGCTGAATATGATGAACACATGAAAGAAGATCTTTTCTTAGCAAAATTGTTATATCACTGACAAAACCCAGAGTTCAGTTAGCACCTGGAAAGAGTTTTAGACTCAGAAATGAACAAGGACTAAACATTTGGTGTTGTCTTAGTATGATCTAATGGTATTTTGACTTTGGAAGTGTTTTGGGGAAATGAATGCCAATGCACATGTGAAATTGTATTTCAGTGGTCATAGGCAAAATACTGCATGTCTTTCTTCAGTTTGCTTACTCAGACTTAAGGATCCAATTCTAGTGTCTTAAGGTCAAGAAATAAGACAACATTCTACTAGCTATCATGCTTTCCATGTTGCAGTTTTTCTAGGGATACAGAGGAATCTTTTTACTGCCATCAGCTATGATATTCCATGCCAAAGCAGATTGAAATATCTAAGCGTTATCTTTTTTTAGAATGCAGGCCTTGTGTTTCAAACTTAGGTTCCTTGTATTCATGCCAGATTAAGTTGTGCACAGTCACCTTCCCAGTCTACTTCCTTCTCATAACCCATGCCCTGAAACTAAACTCAAGTCATCAGGCCAGTCACAATCCTTTCTTGTGAGGAGTTTCTTCAAGTTCCTTCTAATCTTGAGCATCTGCTTTGTCACGCACACACCAGTTCATCAGTTTTATAGAAAACACTGCACTTTTGAGGAAAGGTTGTGAGACAGGCATTCATGGAAGGATTCATAAGTCCTGAATAAAACCACGAGTTCCAGTACACAGGTACAAGACATCACTCACATCCACCTCTAATATCATAGATAATCATGGAATCGTCGTATTCTTTTATACTTAGGATGAGTGCCTCATCCCTACTCCTGAGCTTAAAGAAGCATTTTCTAATATCCACTAAACAAACTCTAAAAGTTGATACATTGTCTGCTTCTATCAAAATAGTGTTAGCAACTTATAAATCTTTTAAATCATAATTGAACCAAAACCAGTCAAGAATACCATGACGTTTGAAATATTTTCTGTTATGGTTTGGCATTGATGCCATCAAAATTGTCAATTGCTGAAGCTTTAAGTAAAATAGTTAAATGCTAAAAGACAATATAATTTGCTACACTATTTTAATGTAGAGTCTACTGTTAATGGCACAGAAATACAATTGTCAAATTGTAGAGCATGTTTGGAAGGGTGCTGTATCCCTGTACTTGATTCAGTAAGAATGGAAAATTCTAGAATAGATTTACTTCATTTTTTTTTTTTTTTTTTTTACCAGTTTCACACAGAGAGTAATGCTGGTAAGTTGCTTATAATGTTTTTTATTCTTTTATATCATACAATCTTATTTATTTCAACTGATTAGCATCATGATTTATATTGATCATCTTCTTGTCAGGATCTAGAATTGCCTAGGAAAAAAGCCACTGTGCATGCCTTTGAGGGCTTATCTGGGTTAGCTTAGCCTCTGGGAAAGCTTGGGAGGGATTTTCTTGATTTGGTAGGTTGAATTAGTGTGACCTATCCTAAATGTGGGAAAGACCTTTTTTATGGGTCCTGCCTTACATGAAAGAATAAAATGAACCAACCTAGCAGATGCATTCATCATCCTGCTTTTGACTGCAACTGACTCAAGCTCCTGCCTCTGGGGCTTCCCACTCTGATGATAGTACCCCTTGAGCGGTGAGCCAAAATAAACCCTTTCTGCTTTAAATTTCTTTTCCAGAGTATTTTCTCCTACCAACAAGGAAAGTAACTAAGTCAACTGGGTAAAGTAAAAATATGTTCACAAAAATTTTCATTAAGTCTTGCAATGACTATAGTGGCTGTTACATGAATTAAACAATAAATAGATAAGTACAACATAACACTATTTTAAATGTTTAGCAGCAATAGTGAACAGAAAACAATTACAGTGGCTTTTAAGAAGCAGGAATAACCATATGCAGACATTCACATATTTTCTGAATAGTAAAAATCAATTCTAAATTACTTATAATTTTCAGATATTGGAAGGGTTTTTGTATTCCCAATTTTTAGGTGGTGTCTGTCACCAACTTAGTGGATTTACACTCAGTATCTTGTCTAGCACCTGTTAATGGACCTTTCTTCATACAGAAACTGATAAATTGACATGCTTAAGGAACTCTTACATCCAGGGTTTAGGTGTGGAATGTAAGATACATCCCCTATGAGTCATAGCAGAGATTCTTTCTTTCTATTTCTGTTTCTGCTACTCTGTTTCTTGGATTTTAGCATCACCCTTAGCTTGGTATAGGGCCACAGATAGCTCATGGAGTTTGAGTAGCAGGGCACAAGGCATCAGGTTATTTGGCACAGATAGTAGCAGACATTGAATATTTAGACCCTGATTGCAGAGAGTGCAGCTTGGTGACTACAGTGGCCACTGGATCTCTGCTTATTCTATTGTTGCTATGAAGGTTTGGTTCTAGCCTTCCCTGTTCCCAAGAGAGTATTGAAACTTGAAACAGAGTATATATCCCACTTTCTGGTAATTTCAAAACAACGTGTAAAAGGCAGTTTTCTTAAAAATTATTAAAAGAAAACCACATGTTTTATGTAACTGAAATTGAGGATAAATTCATTTTATGTGGACATATGGTAATTATAAGATCTGTCATCCATCTTCTGTTTTGCTTAAGAGTACTAGTGTGAATTGTCTTCTATGACAAAGTTCTGATAACACTGTTACTCTACAGTGATGCCTGGTAGATGAGGAGGCTTATATTGCAAGCCATTGGTTCTCTGGATGCAAAGATTAAGTTCACAAATTTGGTCTCATGCAAGAGGGCCCTCTAGGTCTTGTCTACTTGTACTTGCTTTGGAAAATTCTTTACAGATAATCAGATGATTCTCCAGATGATTCCAGGTGACCCATAGTATAAAGCCTCTAAATTGGGCACAATTCAGAATTAGCCATCTAAAGCACTTTACATATTGTAGGCATTAGGGAGGTATGGTAAAGCTAATGAGTTTTTGATGCTCATTTCTTCAATTATTTTCTTTGTTTTCATGTATGGAACAACCAGATTTCAAGACTTCTGTATCTGCTCTGCTACTCATTTGTTTGTCTTGCTGATTCCAATAAAGCCTTTTTAATCTTTGTAACAAAAATTATGTAAATATAAAAAGAGTATCTCAAACTTGTCATATTATCTAAACTACATTAGCAATGTGCATATTGCCTAAATGATCACAGTACAGCTTTTAAAATCCATAATAAGAAATTGTCATTTTTATTTGGAATTCTCATGCTTACACACAACAGTAATAAAATTTAAAGTAAATTAAGCAAAAAAGCAAACTAATAAAGCATTAAGTATGTATGTATATATATATATATATATATATATATATATATATATATATAATAGCTTACATGGCTGAATTTGTTAATTTGTTTAGACAGTGGCTTTCAGCTGATGTTGTGATTGTCTGGCCTCCTACACAGTCATGCCTCAGTGTAGCAGGTAAAGTTACATCAACAACATAACTTGACCTCTTAGCAGGTAACATCAGGCATGAAAAAGAATATCTTCATATATTTGGCAGAAAAGATGGCTTTGGTGGTCAAATGTGGCACAGTTTGAGCTAAATCAAATCCCTGAATATCCTTGGATTAAGAGTTCTTTGACTTGTCCAGAATCATGCTCATTTCAGAGACTGGAGATGGTGGTCCACCTCCACCAAAATGTCTGGACTAGACACCTGTAAAGGATGAGTCATGGTCTAATATCCACATAAGCAATCCTCTAAACTTTGAAGTCACTACTGTAGAGCTGGGGGGCAGGGAGGGGGTGGAATCAGCGTACTTGGAGAGGTCTCAAGTATTCCTGCCACATCAGAGTGATTTTTTTCTTTCATGTTCTTCTGTTGTATAAGGAGTAACTCATAATTCTCAAGATACATTCTATTTCCTTGTTATGTTATACAACTGTTCCAACAAAAGCCATAATCTAGACAAATGTTCTTCAGTAAAAGCTCATGAGTTCCTTAATATTCCAGGAAGAGATTCTGTTATTAATAGACAGGAAATGAATACTGAGAAGGCAGAAATAAGTGATATCCTTATTCTACTTATTCTATCTCTTAGCTATATGGAGTGTGTGTGTGTGTGTGCGGGCGCGTGCACGCATGTGTGTTTATGTGTGAGAAAGATTTCCAATACATAGTGTTTCCAATTATATCTGTACAATTTTAAAAATGACTGCATTTGTGACATATAGATGATAGTTCTTTCATCTGTATTGGAAAATCAAATTCCGAGTTCAGGGTCTCTGAATGATGTGCATGCTCCCTTGGCTATCCAATGACAATTTAAGATCTGTACTCATAAGTCTAGTTAGCAAAACCCCAACAAAGCTCTCATTCAGGAAGAGAAGAAGGTTAAACAAAATACAGAGTTTCATCTGTCTCAAATGTACCATATTCCCTTAGATGAGAAAGTTGAATGACTTCTTAGAGGAAATAATCTGTTGACTACCAAATTTGCTTGCTCTTGCAGTCATTCCTCTTTATATTATTGGATTTTAAACCAATGCTTGAGTGTCCTTTGGGAACTCTCTTGATAATGCTTACTTGGGTAGGTTCAGGAACCTGGAGATAACCTCAGGTTGGGGAACATGAGGACAATGGTAACTAATCTTGTGCTTTGTCTGATTCTCCAACCTCAGGAGTCCACTGTGTGAATACCACTGAACTGAACTGTTGTGATGGGTTAGAAGATAAATCCATGGCATAACACTGAGTTCTGAATGTTATATCTATTGTTCTTCTATTCTAACTTCTAGTATTACCCTTAGCTTGACATTCATCTTGCCATGCTAATATTGGTCGTACTGAAGGGCCACCACTACAGTATGTCTTTTACTGAGACCTCATTTCATGACAATGCTTTATAATGGGCAAATTTTTGTTTTTAGGGAGTGAAGACGTCAGCACTTATAAACATTTTGATGTTTGGAAGAAGTTAAAAATTCACAAAAGTCAAGTTTTGTGGCTCTTCCTATGCTACAATCTAATTAACTGTGCTTTCTTCTTTCCTGTCTTTATTCTCCTTAACTTTAAACAATAAATCAGCAAATCCATCCATTCAGTCACCAAATGTTCATATTATCTGACTTTCCAGGGATCGTAAGTCAGGCATGTGATGACAAGGAGTCCCCTTAGAAATGCTGAGAATTGGCTCTGTTTTCAGATGTGTCTGTTTTTTACATATTTCGCTTTTTTAAGACTTTACTGAAGACTGAAATAAATGAGTAATTCTGATATTCTGACATTCTTATGTTACTTAATATTTTTCAGTTCAGTGGTAACATTCTGTATCAGGAATGTTCTTTATCCACCATTGCAACTTCAATGAGATAATTTCATGTTTCTGTGTTTGAAACTTTTAAGGCCCTACTCAATATTTTGTGAAGTTTTATTTGATAAGACAACAGAATCTTGTTATGTTGATTTAGACAGAAATGAAGTACAGTACACTTACTAGAGTTTTCCCCCATAGCCAGAGTGGAATCCAGGAATGCAGATGTCCTTTTAGAGTCTCAACTCTGTTTTATTCAGTGATCCTTCTTTGAGTTGTGGGATATATAGCAACCAATTTCTCAAGACTGCTCTTCATCAAGGGAAAAAATAGTATTTCCAATTTTTTAAAATAAACATCCTATAAAGAAGCTTACTGGTCCAGGCTATGTCAGTTCTTAGTACAGACTCAGTATGACCACAAATAAGAGACAATTTAACTGACCGTGCCTGGCTATATCCAGGCCTTATAGTGAAGTGGAAACTTCTAGTTCCTTTGGAAAGTTACATCAAATGATGTTTTGCTGGGGCATATAGGTGAAAGGATGTCTTGCTAAAGCAGACACGTGAAAGGCTGGTTTCCTGAAGCAGACACATGTAAACGGATGTTTTGATATCCTAATAACTTTTCTACTACCTCTGCTGGGTGGTAGACTATATGAGAGGTTGGACCCTTATTAAAAGTAGAGTGAAAAATTTATGCTGACATTATAGCTTGGGATAGAATGTTAGCATAGATTCAACTAAATATACAATACCGGACTGGAGGAGTGGCTCAGCAGTTGAGCACTTGTTGCTCTTGCAGAGGAGCTGGGATCCATTCCCAGTATCCACGTGGTAGCTTACAATTGCCTGTAGATCTAGTTCTAAGGCTCTGAACTTTCTGGTTTCTGCAACCACTGCATCCATGGTCACACACACATACATGAAAGTACACACACATACACATAACATAAAAATAAATTTTAAAGAGTTTTAAATATTATGGAATTAATTTTCTTCACAAAAGGAGGTCTGATCTGAGAAGCAATTAAGTATTAAGTATTCTTTACATACGCAAATGAGATTATGTACACTTATTCAGAAATGTAAAAGGGTTTATTGTTTTGGTGTTACATACTTATCTGTTGTGCTATTATTTGCACTAGGAATCACTCTATTTGATAAAATATATTCTATTTACCTCAATGTCTAGTCAACAATAGATATGTAGGCAGAATAATGACATCATCCAGAGGATCATTTGTTCAGACAAGACATACATTTAATAAACAGAATCTAAAATATATCCCAGTTTTACAGTACTTGAAATGCATACCCCTCACTCCAAAGAATCACTAACTCTGAATGTTATTAAAATACAGATTTTGTTGAAGCAATTTGAAGGGTTCTTACCCATTGTATTCAGTTGTTAGGCTCCCATATGGCTTTGTCAAAATAGAAACCTACTAGAATGGCATGGCCTTCTTCAGTACCAACATGCCCTCTATCCTTCATGCACTGCTTTTCTCCCCAGTGCTGATTCACGTTCACAGGGTAGTTCCTGCAGTCACCCCAGAAAGAAAGCAAAAGAAGAAAAGCACACTCTCCGTTTACTTATCCTTCTGTAAAGAGACATTCTAGAACCACCTCCCAGGAGCATCACTTGCATTTAGTGGACTATACTGACAACAGCATGGCTGTAATATAGAAGAGCTCTTTATCTTGACAGTTACTAGTCTCTAAGTTAAAGATATTATTTTTCTAATGAAAAAGATACTGTTTCCACAGCTGGTAGGCTTTCCCATAGGATATTTGACTCTGACCCACCTTACATTCAAGAACATAACAACCACCTCATTTGTTAAATATTGGTAAATGTCAATGAAAGTCATAGGCATATTTGGACTGAAAACATAGTGTTATCAAGTCTAGAGTTTGTGCCTAAAATTATTTCCTTCTGTGTTCACTTCATCAGCCCTTACAGTAAAATGTGGAGTGACACGAATTAGAACAGTCCCTGTACAAGAAGACACACAAATTCACAAAGCATTCTGTACAAAGAATTAATGTTTTAGGAGATATATATGCTTCACTTACTTTAAACCATACACAGTGTGTGTGTATGTGCATGTAAAATCATCACTAGATACGGTGTGGATGTGTAATTATTAAGCTTTATATTTCATTGAATAAAACTAAATCAATTGAAAACCATATGCTTTACAACCTCAGTATTGGACCAAGAACTTAAACATGTTTATGGATGAAGAAACCATGACAAGTTTGCATGGAAACTTGAAGATTTCAATAGTCAACAATATACTAAAGTAAAAATAACAATGTAAACAAAGGAAATATATATTATTTTAAACTTTTTAAATGTACAGGGAGAATTATAATTAAGGAACAATTTACAAAATAATGTACAGGTATTTTAAGAATTAAAAGAAATGTTCCTATTTGTGGAGAAGATAGTGTTGTCAACAGTATCTGAGGTATCCCTGCCTCATCTCCAGCTCCCACTGATGTGTAGGTTTGGGAGCACAATGACGGCTTTCAGGGCCTTGTCTGTTCTCAGGAACTGTATAATCAGCTCTGCTTAAGTGATCATCAGTTAAAGGTAGCACAAGATCCCTCCACAAGTTCATGGCCCAAGCAGAGAATGTCTAAATATGAGTGAACCAGAATAAAACAGAACCAGCAAATGCACGGAACTAGTGTGCTTCTGTCTCAAAGACATCTATAGTATGTTAAGAACTATATAAAAATCTGTTCTTTGTCAATAGTGCTGTGAGCAAAAACAGGCTGTTCCTCTGAACTTTATTATTCCTACTCTGGGAAAAAAACATAAGGTTTAAAAATTTATATGGAAGCAATGGTACTTTACACTTTATGAATTTATCAGCTTATTATGATTTCTCCTGATGCGCTGCACATGAATACACTCAAGCATTTTCTTTGCTTTTCAGAAACTATTAATGAAGTGAGAAGAAGAGAAACCAGTCTACTGTTTGTTTCCCTATGCAACAGTCAGCATAAGTTTCAGGAACTTACTCCTGATGTGAATTATCAGAGGGAGCATCCCCCAAAGCAGTTAATAAAGAATATGATTTCGGCATCAGACTATAATTGGTTATGATAAATGTTTGCAATGTATATTATGTTTTCAAACTTCCTACCTTTGGTGTAGTCACCAATAGGTGCAAACAACCTTAAGGAAGCAGTGTGAAGACAGAACAGCAGACAGAATTAAATCAAGACAGCTGTCTTTATGAAGTCTATTAAAGTGAAAAATAGAAACTAACTCGTGTGGTCAAATTTTTATCCTTTGTTAAATTTGGCAATATCATCCGCTTTTGAAGTCCTACAATCATTCTGAGCAAAGTCCATCGTTAGTCCTCCCTGATTCGAATCCAAGTTGTCATGTGGAAAGAAGTACACAGAGTAACAGTATCAGGAAAATGTTCTGTTGAATTAAATATTACACAGTAGCAGAATATACGCAGAGATGAAGCAACACTTACTCCAGTTTAATGAAAAAGGGATTCACCTCTAGAAGCATGTAATTGCCATTGTGAAGAAGAGGTTATGACACCCATTAAAAATGGCTTGAAAGGGCGTGAAGATGAGCTACAGAACAGGCTCTGATGCTTAAATTCTGTGAGTTGGGGCTCGAAGAAACCACACAACTGGAAAGGACAAATGCCTCATAAAAGTAACACTTCAAGTGTATAAAAATCACATTACATATCAAGCTCACTAATAAAGAAAAATGAAAATCAAAATTAAAATAAGATACTTTACTTCTCTTTACCAGATTAACAAATTTTTAAAAAGTTATTGAAGACGAGAAGATGTGCATGTTTTATACTATAAGGTAAAATACTGCAATATTTTGACCATGCCTTTTTTTTTTTTGAGTGAAACTGAACTTGATTTTGCATAGTAATTTTTTTGGCATTTATATTGTTTAAGATTATATATATTCAAATCTATGCTAATGAATTTTTATAGATAGTTTATGTGTTTACATGGATCAGAAATTCATTCTATACACTTGTAATAAAGCTTATTTGTGTCATTTTAAAAATGAAACTATAGCCCCAAAACATCCTCAGAGCAGCTGGGTGGGTCTGGCTGCCTCTGCGGCTGCTATTTTTAGCCTGTCCTGCTTCTGACTGACTGGGTCAGTACAAATGCCAGGAGCAAGATGGTGTCCTTGGCACAGGAAGACAGAGAGGTAGAAATGTTTGAAAGAAGCAGTATCTTGAGAACTCAGAAGTTGTGAAATAAGTTGTAACATGTTTTGAGGTATTGCTTTCTGAACTTTTCAGCATCAAAACCCTTAGAATTGAGATACTGCATAAGTCCCTGATGACCTGAATCAGGAACACCTGTCCACTTTGGCTAGCCTTTCAAAGAATTTCCTCTCAGCTCAGTGCTGATGGTGCACATTCCACAAAGGTCAGTGTTCTTCCTATCTTTATTTGGAAAGATTATCCAGGCATCACAATGTCTTACAAGCAAGGTCAGGAGGAAATCCTTAATTCTAAATTGCAGGCATTTCTGAGAAAGACAACTGTGATTAATCCCGATTCTCACGTTCTCGTAAGTATGTGACACAGAGTTGCCAAGAAGGACTTGGTGTGCTGTTCTGGATTGTTCACTCTTGAAGTTTTGCTAAAGAGTTTAGGATAATTACCGTATAGTTTTCTGAGTCCAGGTGAAGGGTGACATATAAAATTTGATACTCTCAAATGGCAGGCTCTGCTTTTTAGCACTGACTAGAATCTGGTGCCAGGTTCCAGGCTCAACTCCAAATAGTAGAAGGTCATTGTGCCCTAACTCCAAAGAACAAGAAATCATCTCATTATACTCAATTCTATATACCCCGCTCCCCCTTTCTCTTTTAGTGTAAGTGCAATCCTAAATCATGTCCTATTATATACATCTGCAAAACCACTCCTGTGTACAAACTTAGTAATATATCACACACAAGTCTGATTTTTCCAAGTACAAACTGTAAACACTGGACCATTGTTCACTTGGCTCTAGCTTTAGAAAGGCCCATCTTACCTGACTGGTACACAGAAATTGGAATCTCTCTTCCTACCAAAATGATAAGACATTTTTGATTTATTTATTTTTTTACATTTTTGTTTTTCAGGAGTGGTTTCTTTCCCTGAGTGGTTGTAATTATGTTCATTTACCTTTGTTAATTCTCAGGGAATAAGTCAGTTCTTCAGATTAGCTTTTGTTCACCATATCTCTTTTCCTGTGTCATTTCTGGTCCTGTCCTGAGTCTGTTCCATCTTTGAAACTTTTTTTTATTGTTGTTATTAAATATTCCTTAGCCATTTGAAATTGCTTTATTTAGAATCCTCTGTTTTTGAAAGTTCCAAAGTGGTGGGTCTTTACTAGCTGTGGTGGTTTGAATGAGATGCCAGGCAAAAGTCTCAGGCATCTGGATACTTGGTACCCAGTTGGTGGCTGTTTGAAGAGAATTAGGATGCTGGATGAAGGAAGTATGTCACGGGGCCTATTTTCTCTGTCTCTTGCTTGTGCTTTGAATTGTCAGCTCTCATCTGTTATGGACATCATAACTAAATTCTATCATCACAGACTCTACCCCTCTGGAATTATAAACCCAATTAAATGCTGTCTTTTCTAAGCTGCCTTGGTTGTGGTGTTTTGTCACAGCAATAGATAAAGTAACTAATACAATTGCTTGATCCATACACTGTTAGCTTCATTTCATTTACTTTTTATAATAGCTTGACCAGGACATCCAAAGCTAACAGGAATGTTTTTATTTTTCATTTTGGAACAGGGATGCTAAAGCTGCTAAAGACCAGTATCTCAAGAGCTTTGGATATTTCTGAGGCGGCAGCATCAGGAATCGAGGGGACCTTTAATAAATGGGGCCTTACTGGAAGGTGTTCTATTCACTGCAGGCTATCCCCATTGTTGTAATAATGAGACTTTTCTTCCTCCTGGCTCTATGCTTTCCATCACCTCAGTGTAAGCAGTTTGCTCCACCATAGACTCCTTACCATGATGTCCTTTCTTCATGCAGGCACAAAACCAACAAGGACAATCAATTAAAGAACAGAATGCTGGAGACTGTGAGCCAAAATAAATCTTTTTTCTTATTAAATTGAAGAATCAGATTCATCAGAGACATGGATTTCAATGGCAGAAGGCTGCTTGACACAAGGGTTCTTTCGCTTCTTCACTTAAGAGGTATCTTCACTTGCTCATTCTGGTCTACTTACAGACATAGTTTTGGTTATTGTTATTTTTTTCTGGGTGTGAAATTGTCTACACAGTTACCTGTTATTTCATTTTGGTATTACTCTATATGGATCAGCATTATTGGTTAGGGGAGATGTAACTCTTTTCTTTAATGGCTTTGGCATGAATATTCATGAAACCATTATTTACTTCAGTATATTAATCATTATACCTTGGATATATATAGTATTTCATCAATAGTATCATTTTTATATTATTAGAAATATTATTATTGCTTTCTCATATTGAGGAATAATTAACAGAACAGCTATTGTTAATTTTCAACAGCAGTGTTTTGTGGATCACTCTGGAAATGGCAGCACTGTGTCAAATATTACAGAAAACTAAAAAGGAGCACATTTCATTCTTCAACTACCACTCATTAATATGTGATTAATTTTGGGAGGACTGATTTCTGCTCAGTTGTTCAGCTCAAAATGGCAATATGAACCCAACATAGTGCTTCCTGAACTCAAGGCATTGTCACCTTCTTCCATAAACTCACCATTTATAATGACAAGGAAAACATCTTAAAACATAAATACCTTTCTCTTACTCTGTTGTCCTGAATCTTATAACTTGATCAACTTTGTACTGTCTGGATTGAGAGGGAAATAAAATATGTGATTCTTTGATGCTCTCAGCCAAATTGCTCACTCACTGGCATAGTTTTGTGATATCCATTTTGATGATTCAATTTACTTGCAAGCTGCAGTAGCTTTATTTTGGCTCCTGGGAGCTAAATGTAATATGTCCAGGAATTTTCGTGGCCAGTTATTAAATATAGCCATCATTCAAAATTAGTTTACATGAACCCAAAATTTAGTGACTTCCACTGAAAACAAAAGCAAAGAAATACTTCAGGGTCACGATTTCTCAGCTATCTTACACCTAACTCTGTATCTCTGCTTATTTTATGTTTGCTGTGGCTTCCTAGAGCAAATATGACATCACGCTTTTGTGCATCTTTTCCATTGTTTGCTAGTTTGAAGCTAATCATGGTGAAGTATTTACACTACAGACAGAAAGGGGCCAGAATTGCATATTTAAATTTTTGTTGCTTTCTTGACTGTTGCTCCTTCCAATATGGCAGCCACTGTTGGGAGCCATTAGAGCACAAGCTTGGCTTCTGGCCTCACTTATTGTGTGAAGACATGAACTCTTCGTCCCCAGAGATTGCTTCAATACCAGGAATTGTTTTTCTTAGGAGTGGCCAACTGCAAAATGTTCCGATGGCAGAAGTTAAGCAAACTATTTCCACACCCTCTCCCTTACCCCAGCTTCCTCATTTTCTTCTTCCTCCTTTTGATTTCTTTCTTCCTCTTTTGATGCTTTATAAGCAGCAGCTTGCTAAAAATAAAATAGACCTTGACAAACCATTGCTTGGTCTCGCTCTTCTTTCTCGCCCGTTTCTCTTACAGGTTAGGGTCCTCCTTGACCACCACGAATAACTAGGGTCCCGCTGGATGGGACAAGTGGCGCTCAACGTGAGGCTCGAGGCACGGACCCTCACCAGACGGACCCCCACCCAAGAGAGAAGTCGTCGCGACCCCCTGACTGCCTGACGGATGAGAGACGCCTTTCACGCTCATGAGAGGTAATTGTCTCTGGTAAGTGATTCTCGTCCGTCTCATTTAGAAATGGGCCATAAGTTGTCTAAGGAATTGGTCTTTATAAAGGATCTCAAGACCTCCCTCAGGGAAAGAGGAGTTAGAGTTAAGAAAGAAGATCTAGTTAAGTTCTTTCTTTTTATTGATGAAGTTTGCCCTTGGTTCTTAGTCAATGGACCTGAAATCCATTGTAAAAAATGGCAAAAGGTAGGGAGAGATCTAAATGCAAAGTTAAAAGAAGAGGGACCCAATGCCATTCCCACGACAGTGTTTTCTTATTGGGAATTGATTAGGGACGTTGTGGAAGCTGCTTCAGACGACCCAGACAAACAACACCTCTTGTCAGTCTCGGAGTCTTGCCTACGTCTTTTGTCCCATGCTGGTTCTTTGGTTTCACTTTCTCCCGAGGAAAAGCCGCCCTCATGATCTCCCTCCGTGATAACAGATGTACCCATTTCTCCCAAAGAGCCCCTTTACCCGGCCTTACCTAAAGAAGAGGCCCCCATTGTCGCCCCTCTACATTGCCCTGTTCTTGCCAAGGCAAAAGTAATCCCCCTCAATGATCCTTTAGATCCGGGAGATGCGGTCTCCCTGGAAGAGGAAGTGGCTCAATATCATAACCCAGATTGGCCACCCATTTTGGGGGAGCCCATATCCTGTCCTCCTCCATATGCCACACAGACTTGTGCTCCTGCCCTTGCGGCCTCAGCACCCTCCCTTACTAATCCTGCTCTCATGGAGATGAAAAATCAGCTCTTGAGTCAAGTCAAAGAATTAAGAGAGGTCCTTGATTTACAGAGGCAATTTGCCCAACTTTCTACAGAGTTGTCCTCTCTGAAACAGTCTTTGCAGGACACCGTCCTCTCCCCACCCAAAATTTTAAATGAGATTTCACCAAAGACCAAAGATAAAAAATCCATAAAATATAAAAATTTGACTTTCCCCATTTTGACTCGCTCTTCGAAAGCAGCCTCTGTTGAAGAGCCCCCTTCATCCTCTAAAAAGCCTCCCTCTGATGGTTCCCAGGCAGAATCAGACAGCGAAGATGAGAGTGAGAATGAAAATGAAAGAGAGAACGATAGAGAGCCGGCGCCACCGCCCACCACTCCGCGTGACTTTCATAAGTTACATTTTAAAAATCTAAAAGATCTCCATAGTGCGGTCAAGACATATGGCCCTAATGCACCCTTTACCCTCTCAGCCCTTGAGGCAGTGTCCCGTGGAGGCTACTTAACCCCGGTAGAATGCATTAGGGTGGTCCAGGCTGTCTTAACCCGAGGACAATTTTTGAATTGGAAGTCTGATTTTCTTGATCGCTGCCAATCCCTTGCTGCTGTTAATTCAAAGAATTTACGCTCTTCCACTAGAAATTGTACCTTTGATAAACTTAGTGGATAAGGGAGATATGCTTCGGAGGAACTACAGCAGCACTTCCCTATGGAACTTTTAGCCCAGACCACCAATGCCGCTTTTGCAACCTGGCGCGCTCTCCCTAATACGGGATCCCCATTTGCCCCCCCTTACCAAGATTTTGCAAGGAAGCCAAGAAGATTATAGTGATTTTGTCAGCCACCTACTGGAGGCTGCAGAGAGAACCCTTGGATATGAGGCCAATGATAATAAACTTGTTAAACAACTGGCTTATAAAAATGCTAATGCAGCCTGCAGAGGGGTGTTGAGAGGCAGGACTAGAGATAAAACCCTTGATGAAATGATTCGCATGTGTAGGGATGTCGATCCGATCTCCAACAAAATGACTCAGGCTGTACATCTAGCCATTGGAGCTGCCATCCAGGCCACAAGCCCCTCTCAAAATTTGCCTAAAACTTGCTTTAAATGCAATCAGCCTGGACATTTTGCCCGAAATTGTCCTTCCATGACTCCCTTGGGAGGGAGACCCATTTCCCGTCCGGCTCAACCTGCCACCCTCTGTCCTAGATGTAGAAGAGGCAAACACTGGGCCAATTCTTGCCGTTCTACCATGGACATCAATGGCCAGCCCCTGCCTCCTCTTCAGGGAAACGGGCAGAGGGGCCAGTCCTGGGTCCCTCAACCTATCCCGTTTGTTCAGGCCTCGGGGAACAGCCTATCACCCCCCAAACTTCCCTCTTTCCAGCCACCTCAGGGAGTGCAGGATTGGACCTGTGTGCCTCCACCTCAACAATATTAAAACCTGCGGATGGAGTACAGATTCTCTCTACCGGTGTTTATGGGCCACCACCAGCTGGTACCTATTTTTTAATCTTGGGGCGTGCTTCTACCATGCTCAAATGCTTACAGGTTCATCCTTCTTTGGTAGATAATGATTATACTGGAGAAATAAAGATCTTAGTTTCCTCTACACAGGGCCCCTTAACCATCAGGGAGGGACAACGCCTGGCTCAAGCCTTACCTTTACCCTTGAATACTTCCCAACCTGCCATTTCAGGACGGAGGGGGACAACATCTCCAGGTTCCTCCGACACCTACTGGGTTCAAAATATGACCAAAGAACGTCCTACTCTTAATTTAAAAATACAAGGCAAGGTTTTTAAAGGCATTCTGGACTCTGGGGCAGACTCCACAGTGATACCCCAATCTTTTTGGCCTCAGGAATGGCCCCTACAAGCCTCAATGACTCATTTACAAGGAATAGGACAGTCAAAAAATACCCTCCAAAGTTCTCAACTTTTAACTTGGGAGGATGAAGAAGGGAACCCGGGGCACAATGCAGCCCTTTGTGGTCCCTGGTTTACCTGTTAATTTATGGGGCAGAGATATCCTCTCACAGATGGGAGTTTTTATGTGTAGCCCTAATACTGTAGTTGCCCAACAAAAGACCTTATTTTAAGATTGCAAAAACAAGGTCTCTATGTTTTACCAGAAAAGGTTCAAACTTGTCCTCCACAATTATTTTTAGGCTTTGAATTATTTCCAAACAAAATATTGACTCAAAAAGTTCAAATTAGGACTGACTCCTTATGCTCTCTTAATGATTTTCAACGGCTGCTGGGAGATATCAATTGGCTCTGGCCTTACCTAAAGTTGACAACAGGAGAACTTAGGCCTTTGTTTGATATTTTAAAAGGGGGATTCAGATCCAACATAGCCCCGAAAATTGACAATGGAGGGACAAAAGGCTCTTATGAAAGTTAACCAGGCTATAGCTAATCAACAGATTGGATACTTTTTACCCTCCCAGCCTTTTTGGTTCCTTATTTTTCATACCCCCTTTTCCCCCACGGGCTTGTTTTGGCAACAAAATCCATTGTATTGGGTCCATCTACCTGCCTCGCCTACAAACGTTTTAGTTACTTATCCCTTTTTGGTTGCATCCCTGATCCAGCTAGGCCGAGAATACTCTTTAAAGTTATTTGGTTATGAACCCAATATAATTGTTGTACCCTACACTGCCTCTCAGATTCAATGGCTTATTAATAATGATGATGATTGGATGATTAGTTGTGTTTCCTATTCTGGCATAATTGATAATCATTATCCCGCCGATAAATTGATACAGTTTTTATAAAGAACTCCCATGGTTTTTCCCTCTAGGACTAAGACTAGACCCCTAGCGGGGGCCATTTTGGCCTTCTCAGATGGGTCCTCCACAGGCCTGGCAGCTTTTAGCATTGATGGTCAGGTCTTCCAGAGGAAAACAAACTATTTGTCAGCACAGCTTGTTGAATTAATTGCTGTAATTCAAATTGTTAAAATTTTAAAAGAAAAAGCTTTTAATTTATATACTGATAGTGCCTATGTTGCCACATCAGTTCCCCTTTTAGAAACTGTTCCCCATATACGCCCCAACACCAATGCATCCCCCTTGTTTGCAGAATTACAACAATTGATTCTAAGTCGGTCAGATCCATTTTTCATCGGCCATATTCGAGCTCATTCAGGACTTCCAGGTCCTCTAATAGATGGAAATAATAGAGTAGATCTGGCCACACAGACCATTGCTGTTGTCCTTTCCATTACCCCTCTTACTGCTGCACAGCATGCTCATGACCTCCATCATTTGAATGCTCACACCCTGCGACTTAAGTTTGCCATCACACGGGAACAAGCTAGACAAATAGTCCGCCAATGTAAAGGATGTTATACTTTGCTGCCCGAACCACATCTGGGAGTAAATCCCCGCAGCTTGATTCCTAGCGAATTATGGCAAATGGATGTGACACATTATCCCTCTTTTGGAAAATTGAAATATATACATGTTTCTATTGATACTTTTAGTGGTTTTATTTATTCCTCTCTGCAGACAGGAGAGGCTGCTAAACATGTTGTACAACATGTTTTGGCTGCTCTGTCTGTTTTGCCTCAACCTAAAATTATAAAGACAGATAATGGGCCTGGTTATACGAGCACCTCCTTTAAACAATTTTGTGCACAAATAGGAATAAAACATGTTACTGTTATTCCATATAATCCCCAGGGACAAAGCATTGTTGAAAGAGCACACCAAACCCTAAAACACATGTTAACTAAATTACAAAATGGGGGAGAAATATTGTACCCTAAATTGGGTAATTCCAAAAATATTTTAAATCATGCCATGTTTGTATTAAACTTTCTTACTCTTGATGAAGAAGGAAAAACAGTGGCAGATCGCATATGGCATACATCCACTGCTTGTACTTATGCACAAGCATTATGGAAGGATCCATTAATGAATAAATGGCATGGCCCTGACCCTGTACTTATCTGGGGAAAAGGACATGCCTCCATTTATGATTCTGAAGCTCAAAATGCAGATGACTCCCTGAGCGTTTAATAAAACCATATAATCCTTCCAGGGAACCCCCTGAGAAAAATTCCTAATTGTGCTTTGTTTCAGAAAACAGCCCTGACCTATCCCAAGGCATGGCCATAGTTCCTAATATTGAGCTTCATTTGGGCCGCGGTCGAGGGCAAAAAATTAAAAATGATCAAAAGAATTCTCAGTCAGTCCCTAAGCCTACCCCTCCTGCCTCTGCATCACCTTCAGGAACCATGTTTCAACCTACCCTCCTTGAAGGGCCTCCCTCCTCTGCCACTTTAATACTTTCATTGATAAATGCAGCTGTTCAAGCCATAAGAGAAGTCAATAGGACCGCCTTGGAGGATTGTTGGGTATGTTACTCTTCCTCCCCTCCTTTTTATGAAGGCATAGCACACTTTGGAGAATTAACATTTACCAATGATGTCAACTCCCTCCGATGGGGTGTTGATGAAAAACATGGCCTTACCTTGAGTAAAATTTCAGGCCTAGGCCTTTGTCTCTTAGGACCAAAGATGTTGCCCCCTAAACAACTGGAAGAGGTGTGCAACCAAACCTTTATTGTAAATAGTACTTCTCAATATATAGCTGCATCTAATAATTCCTATTTTGCTTGCGCTACTGGT
>CM052704.1:3639166-3669234 GCA_028551405.1 Uromys caudimaculatus
GCGCTGATTAGCTGTAGGGCCCTGTGGCCCAAGCTGAGGTTTCCGGCCGTCGCCGGAAGTCAGTCTCTGTGGCCTGTGGAAAGTGGGCAGAGTCTGTGAGCTCTGGGGGCGCGTTGCCCCTGCTATGGGCTTTTCTGCGTTTCTGGGAGAGAGGATTTTTCTCCCGGGGCTGCTTGTCTATGGAATCCTAGTGTCCCAGGCAGAAGTTTCCTGCCACAGCCGCCCGCTTTTGGGATCCAGGGGGGTTTCTAGGCCCGCCTACCTCGGTCCCTGTGTCTCGCGGGTTCGGGGCAGTACCTTGTGAGCTGTGGGGTGTGTCTTTGGCCCTCTCCTGGGTCTTGCGATCTCCTGAGAGGGGTCTTTGTCCCGGCACTGATTAGCTGTGGGGCCCTGTGGCCCAAGCTGAGGTTTCCCGACTTTCTATTATAAAAAGAATATACATCTGAAAAAATCTTTTTCTAAATTTTGCTCTTATCTTTCTCTATTATTATGTATACTCATTTTCCCTAAAATTTTACCTACCTTTTGGTGAGATAACCTTGAATGAAGTTTTTATAAGTAGTGTACAGAATATATTTTTTGATATATTGCATATCTGAGAATATATTTACAGGCACCCATATTAATTTATCTAGAAATAAAAATTTATTTCAGGTTATTGAGGGTTTCCAAAGTGGTTTTAGACTAGACTGGGAGTATTTGGGGTGGTAAGGTCACAGATCAAAGTGTCTTTAGCTAATCATTGTTCTTTAAGAAATTTTATTTATACTTATTCTTTAAATGAAAGATTTTGAACTTCACCCACGTCTTTTCTCTCTCTGTTCCTTCTCCCTTGCTTTCAACTTGCTTTGTTTTGGTTTTTGTTTTGTTTTTTCCTGACTAACCCAGTGCTTTGAATTTTCATTGTGCTGTGACTTAATGCTTGTTTGTTTTATTCTAATTCATCAATCAACATCCTTAAATCCCAGGAAACTGTTATAATTATGTCATTATCCCTTCTTTTATATGTGTTTTCTTTTTTCTGCCTTATTTTTTTTTTTTTTACTTTAAAATTTGGTGGGTTTTTTGTTTTATAGTTTTGGTTTTAGAATTTCATAGGTAAGTGCACACACACACACACACACACACATACACACACACAATTTAATTGGTATTACTCTGCACAGGTAGTAAGCAGACAATGCTCTTCTCAGCAACCAAAGAGAGCCAGGTATGGGACACTTGCCCTTAAGTTGTTGATTCAGAGGGTGTTCAAGTGGCACACCCCCAAAGAACAACAGTCTTCTATTTTTTGATCATTTCTAAGTTTTCTGTCATTGTGCCTCCCCTCCCCTCTTTCAGGGGAATGTTTTTAAATCATTGCTGTCTAACCCATTTTTCTCATCAAGGACATACCTCAGAAAGAATAATGACTAAAAAGTTATGATTTAAGCATCCATTTCAAAAAGTGAAGCCAGCAATTTAAAGCCAAAGGCAACCAAGGGAAAAAGAACAGAGATTCTGTTAAATGCTGAGACAGAAAGCAATAGGAAACAACACCAAAGTCAAAAGTTACCTGTTGTTTCAAGAGCTGGGGGAAAGTCATAAATCTGAAAAATATGGGATATTTAACAAGGAAAAGATATGAAGGTAATACAAGCAGCAAGTATCAGGAACCAAACCAAAAATAAAAATAAAATATCATCACTACAAATCCCACATTAAAGAGAACATGAAACTTCGACAAACAAGCCTGAGTCAACCCAAGTTTGCATTAAATGATCAATTTCCTATGAGATAAGAACTTTCCAACACCAGTCGGAGGAAGTAAAAAAAATCTGAAGCAGCGTGCAGTTATTACAAATGAACTCAGTCGGGCCTGGTAACACACAACGTGCAGTTATTACAAATGAACTCAGTCGGGCCTGGTAACACATGCCTGTACTTCCCGCCAGTTCGCAGGAATAGGTAGGAAAACTATTAGAGCTCAACAAATTGAGGTTAGCATAAGCAACATTGGAATAACTCATCTTAGACACAAAACAATGAACGAACAGCGGATAGAAAGGAGAGGAAGAGGCAGAGCTGGAAACGTGAACTATTAGGTATGACAGCACTAAGCTAGCATTCAAAAGGCCCATGAGCTCTGTCATCCTCACAATCAATCAATAATCTTTAAATTCCTACAGCCTCAGGGTAAAATTATGCTTTCTTGGGCTGACACTTAAATAATTTTCAAAACTTCATTTAAGGAAAATAATCCAAGACTATAAAGAAATGGTCCAGTGGTTAAGAGATCTCCCTCATCTCTCAGAAGACTTCAGTTTGGTTCCTAGCCACCACTTTTTTTGACTAGGTCCCAACCACCTGTAACTCCAGCTCCAGGAGATCCAACACCCTGTTCTGGCCACTATGTATATCACTCACACAGGTGTTCACATAAATCAAAAATAATCTTAAAAGAAAAAATAATTTAAGATTTCATGAGGATTATGCTTTATTAAAAATAGATGACAATGAAATAAAGTTATTGAAACAGAATCATTGTAAAATACAACAAGGCACATAAAGACAAAGAAGTGTTTTGGTTACTTACATACCTAAAATCTTTTTACAATATGTTTTATGATCAGAGCATAAACATTTAAGACTTTCTAGTTAATCAAATGGTACTATTTAACAGTAGATTTCAAAAGTTTTCCTTTGGATTATTAACTTGTTATAATGTTGCATTAAGTTTTAAAATGGTAGTTTTGAGAAAATCCACTCAAGTGTGCTTAATGTATGCACTAGTCCATTGTCAGGCACTATCACGTGCACTTCTGTTGGAGGAGGGCTTTTATCTTGAACACTTACTCAACAGAAAGGTGAAAAGATACTAGGCTTACAACTCATGATGGCAGAATTCTTGGTAACCAAGGTCAGGTAGAAAGGTTTTCCTGACTTTGGTTCTTCCTTGTTAATAATTTCTGCCCCATGGTTGTCCTAACGAGCTCTCATCCACCATGTGCTGCCATGATAATCAGCTCACCACAGACGCAGAACCAACAGGGACATTCTGAAATCATAGGCCCACATGACTCATTCCTCTCTAAAGCGGCTATGTCAGGCATTTTGCTACAGCAACAGAAGTCTGTCCTGGTTTGCTAACTCCTGCACCTGTTTTGTCTGGTAAGCTGCCCTGGAAAGTTAATTCAGACAAAGTGACCTTGAAATTTGTACATTTGATATTTTGAGTCATCACTAATGTTATTTCAATTAAATACAGTAGACTTACCATGTATCTGTTATTGACCACAATTGTTTTCTTTGTAAAATGATATCTGGAAAGTTAAATACTCACAGCATTGTAGTATAAATGTAAAATAAGAAACTGGGTTTTAGTTTGAGGAAATGACTTTAGAAGCAGGGAAATCTACCACCTATGAAATTCCATCTACTCTGAGGCAAACCCTCGTGCTTCCCAAATGCTTCCTCTCGTTCACCACACTCATCTCACCACGGCTCTCGGCCTCCACTTTTCCTGTTACCTCTAAGTTCTAGAAGAAGCACTCCCTTTTTGTAGGTGCAGCCACAGTCTGCATCATTAAGGTACATAGTGTCTTGAGAGCCATAGACATTCTTCTTCTATTTTATGCTGATTTAATTAGGCCATTTCTCAGAACCTGACACCCTGTTGGAAGAGCCCACAAAGACTGCAGAATCCTCTGCTTTAACAATCCTCAGGTATTCAGCCAGAGCCTGTGTGGGCAATTCTTCACAAAATACAGTTTTTGTCAATTTGAATATTATTTAATATAGAAAATACCCATGCTTGAAACCATGGAAATTAGTTTTATGGTAGGCAGGGAATTTGTTGTCAAGTATTATTGATGATTTTTCAGAGACTTGTTATTATGTCCTGCAGGCTGTTCTTGAAAACCTGTTATGTAGCTGAGAATAACCTTGAACTGAGAATCTGATCCTCCTGCCTCTGCCTCCTGTGTTCTGGGTATGTTACTGATTTTTTTGTTTTGTTTTGTTTTCTTGTTTTTATTTGTTTGTTATTCTGGGAGGAGAGACTTTTTTTTTTTTTTTTTTTTTTTTGCAAGTTTTTACTTGCAAATATGCCACAAATATGTTCTTTTGCTAATGAGATCTTAGGGCATTTCCAGTTCTCGACTATGACAAATAATATTTCCATGAAGCTTTTGAAACATGTTCTTCAGTGGGTTGTTCACACCCACATGTGAGTCCTTGGAAATGAAACTATCAGGTTATGGAGTCTGCATGGACTCTACTGAAGTAATGACTGGCAAGACCTCCCCACTTTTGACCAATGTCCAGTGCCTCTCATCTTGGAGACTGCTTTATTTGCAGCTTTCTGGAAGTTCTGAGGCTCACTCAGGCTCTCTGTTGTGAGGTGAGGGAAGGTGTGGAAGTATCTGTTAACTGTAGTTCAGCTTATCGTTCCTGCTTTAGCCAGATTCTCTTCATCCACCTTCCAAAAGTACCTAGTGCAGTCCATTCCAGGATTGTTAGTCTATGGTCTAAATCAGAAAGATGTTCTCTCCTGTTCATCTGATATTTAGATCACTCTCAGGTCCCCTATTCTTCCCATGCTTTCAGGGTTCCAGTTGATGTTCATGCCCCACCTATTTCTTTGTCTGCCTGGTTCATATTTTTATAATAAACTATACTATATTTTTGTTTTAAACTATATTTTGTTTGGGGTATCCTTAAGCCACCAAAGACATGGCTTTGAGGAGGGTAGTAGATCCCAGATCTTGTGTCTTTCTCTAGGTTTTATCAGGCCCTGTAGTGAATTGCTCTTTCTGTACCATGTATTCCTGCCATAATGTACTTTCTTACCACAATTTGGAAAAAGCAAAATAAAGAACCATACATGTTTAATCACCATCTCTGAAGAAGTAAGATTTCTTTTTTTTTAAATTGGCTATTTTATTTATTTACATTTCAAATGTTGTTCCCCTTCCAGGTCTCCCTTCCGCAAATTCCCCATCCCATCCTCCCTTCCCTTTGCCTCTAAGAAGGTGCTTCCCCACCCACTCACTCACTCCAGCCTCACCCCTCTAGCATCCCCCTATGCTGGAACATCAAGCCTTCACAGGACCAAGGGCCTCCACTCCCATTAATGCCAGAAGATTTCTTAAAAGTTTAATATTTCCCCCACAGTGATAGACGCTATTTTATAATATATAAAATGGCTTATGGCTTCATAAAATAGTTCTAATCTAATTCCTACAGTTTGGAATGAATTCTTTTGTTGTTCTTTTGGAGGTATTTGTATATTTTTATCTGGCTCATCGTGTTGTCTTAAGCAAACACACCATCTGCACATGAAATCTAACATCACTAACCATATGTTGATAGAATCAGTATATTTATGGCCTGTGACTTCCACAGGGAAGTCTAGTTAGTAAGATGTTCTGGAATAATTTAGATGCTTTATTTCTGTGTCAGTAGTTTAAGAAATGTGTAGGTCAAATCTCAAGCCACACTGTTTTTTTGGCTATGTTTCAGGGAATAGAAAGCAGTGATGTGATTGACAATGTGGTCCAAAGGATGGATCTTGCATGACATCTGGTGAGGTTCTATTCTGAAAATTGTGCTGGGTTTTTCTTTTTCTATTACTTGAAGAAAATTTGTACAGCTATGGAGAAATCCGCTACTCCTCCAGTAGTTATGGCGATCTAAACCAGATAATACACCAATAGACCACATGTGTGCTGCTGGAGATGACCATGCTAATACCATTTCTGATTGGAACTTGACTTAAGGTGTAAAGAATAATACATTCTCCAAGAAACTTTTTATATACCAAGATCCTTTTGTTTTTCTTCTGTGTTTCAGCATCAGATAAAAACTTCTCCACATGGTGGAGTCATAAATGTCAGATGCTATCTGGTGACAAAAGGCATCACAGGCCTTGAAGGGCAGCAGACCATGGATGAAAGCGTATTCTGTATTGTATTTCAGCTTGGAGACCCATGGAGAAATGATTCTGACAAAGTGGGCAGACAAACCTGAACCTTTTGTTGATTCAAGTCTTGCAAGCATGCTGATAGTGTCTTAGGATCCATGTTTAAACATGTGAGTGCAAACTAAATAGGTTAAGTAAGTGTGATTTTGAGAAGGCAGGATCAGCTGTGGTACTGAGGATAGAGTAATTATTTCATGAATGTTGGGGCTTTAGAACCTAGTTCAAAGGATCCTATAAGATGATAGAATACCCCATAGAATACATGAGAACCGAGAACACCAGCCAGAGGTTCTTAAATAGTTCCAAAGAGGAAACACAAATATTGATGACATAAGAATGCACCCTAGATATTCTAGAAGTGAGCACATGTGAGTGCTAAATGATTCGTAGGAAAAGAAAGAAATGTCCATATTTTCATCTTATAAAGCAGATTGAAACTATCAATTTTTATTAATGTGTTTATTTTGGATAATTCAACCGAAATCAATGCTAAAATCAATGCATGCTTATTCCAGCACTGTTCATGTGAGCATTTAGGAATGTTTGGCACATTTTAAACTAAAAGAGAAATCTAAGCTCTGTTCTATTTTTTTTCCTGTTATTCCTAATTCTTATAATATTAGGGTATAGAAAAAAATCTGTGGGAATGACTTTCTATTATTTTTAAGAAATGCTGCTAATAGCTTGCCTTTAAATATACCTTTCACCTAGTCTGTAACCAAGGTAATAATGTACTATGAGATCATTTATAAGTATGCACTCATTCTGATTACACACTGTATACTCAGCCTTTTTAAAATTAGCTGGCCTTAAAGAAAAACACTGTGCTTAATCCTGCTGTGTCTTTGACCTCCAATATACTAACCTATAAGCTCAGCAGAATGTACAGCCTTAATGTAGCATATTCCTTGTTTTCCCTTTTGTGACCCTCTATGCCCCTGACTCAGAGCAATGTATGTGTGTACATAAGATATAGTGGTCAGTTTTCTATTCCCTTTCTATATTGTATTTACCAAGCTGTTCATCAAACAGAGAGGACAATGTTTATTGTAGATACCAGACCAAAACAGAACAGCACTTTTCTGGGTAAATCAGAACCACTCTTGGATAAATGACAGACACCATGGGTCAATTTCTTTTCCTTTGCATCATGTCAAGTCCCAAACAATCTCTTTTTAGTTCTCTGTCCTAAAGCATTTTATAGTCATCTTTCTGAAACTCAGTCTTTAGTGTTCAGGATAATGTATAGCACCCTGTAATTCAACAGGTCCTGCAGGATTAGTTAGGGAGAAGCCATGGGGTAACAGTCTGAAATAGTAAGAGCCATAACCACTGAAGGCTTCTGATTTTTAGTTTCATACTGAAGAACTAGCAAACCCAAATTCACTAAATATTTATAATATGTGAGGGATGTGGAAGTCAACCTTGTGAAGGAAAAAGTGGGATAGAGAGCAAGGTATCACATGCTGCTCTGGTCCTCATGATCTGCTGTGCTCAGTATGTGATCTAAGATGGCTCCCAGAACACTGATAAGACAGCAGAAAGGAACCAAGGCCAAGGTGTAACTGTTTTTCCTGTCTTCATGAACGTTCCAATGGGCAATGGTGCTCCCTTCTCCCTTCTTCTGAGTTGCCTCATTAGGCAGGAATTTCATCGGGACACCATGACGATGTGGTGAGACACAATTGACTGAGGATTTAGGGGCTTGGGATTGCATCAAACACTGTATATAAGTTTATGCAGTAAACTCAGATCTGCACCATGATGGTGGCCTCTAGAGTCTGATTTCCCAGGATTCATCACATGTCTCCATTGCCTCTGAGCCCCCATCCTTGGTCCTGTTCTCAAAGTAGTAGCTAATCCTGAATTTTGATCTCTACAAGGAATAGTTTTTCCAATCAACTTTCAAAAAAAGATAATGATTTGATATGTATTCTTGTTCTGTTACTTCTAGAGGACCATGTTTTTGTTGCTGGTGTTTTGTTTTAATTAGGGCATAAATCAATGGTCAAAGACACCTGGTAAATATTGCTAGAGTTCCTTTAACTTATGAGTCCTTTGTGGTACAGGGATGTGTTTCTCAAAGGTCTATGGTTCAAGGCTTAATCACAACTGAAGTGTGGAAACTTTAAAAAGTGGGCTTTATTGGAAGGCCCGTTAAGACATTAAGGACATGGCCTTGAGTAGGGCAGTAGAACCCAGTTTTTTCCCCTTTCTCTAGGTTATATCAGGCCCTGTAGTGAATTGATCTTTCTTGACCATGTATCTGCCATAATGTGTTTCTTTACTACAGACCCAAAAGCAATGTGGCCAATATCATGAACTGGACACTCAATAGTACGTCTCCTACTGATAATCTCAGGTATTTATCAAAGCCACAGAAAGCTGAAAAATAGAATATTTTATGCAGTTATTACCTCTGAATTAAAACTGTCATGCCAAAATGGAAGAGAAAGGCTCATAAGTCTCAGAAAATTCAGAAAGTTCCATGACTCTTGAAACTCAAGATTACATGAGCAGTAAACTAGTACTGGGAAATAGGAGTTGCCTTTGGTGAAACTGCCCACATGTAGGGCACAGAGCTTTGTGGATGCAGCTATAGTGAGTTGTCACCCATGTTTACATGAACTTGTCAGCAACATACATACCCTTGATTCACCAAATATTCCTATAAATACCCTCAATAAATGTACTGTTTTACTCTGCTAGATTAGACAGTTGCTTTGTTTGTTTGTTTGTCACTGGTGCCTCTCTGAAGTGAATGTACATTTGTTCATATCTCTCCTGGAAAAGCAACACAGACAGATCAAAGCCATGGGTCTGATGGTGAAGGGTCCACTGAATATGACTGCCTCTTTTCTTCCTTAAATTCACTAGAATTTGTCAAAGCTCATGATTTCTCCATCCTTATTTGCCACCAAGTATGTCTTCAGAATCTGGATCAGGAGGAAATAACTGGAGCCAACACAAGAAAGCACATGTTTAAAAAGGGATTATGGTATGATGACTCAGTAGTAATCAGTGGAAGGACAGTGGTGTTGTTCCCGAAGGCCATCATTATTATTTATTGAGAACTGGATTAGCTCAATAATGACATCAGGAAAACTTCCATGAAGCCAAGTTTCTAGGCAGGGTTCCACAAGGCAGAGTGAACTGTGGTCTTCCTCCTTTCTTCCTCTCTTTCTTCTTCTTCTTCTTTTTTTTTTTTTTTTAAAAAAAAAAAAAAACCCTTATAAAAGTAACCAAGGTCATATCCCATGATCACTGGATAAATAATATATACATTGCATGCCCTAGATTGCCTCCATCCTTCATTGCCCAGCTCCCTTTGGGAGTTTCTGCTGCTTGGACTGGGAAGCTGCTGGGAGTCCAGGAACATTAGTGCTTTTGAAGAAGATCCTGGCTGCCTTCTCTACTTGCTGATTGCTTTTTCTGCTACTTGCTGTCATTGTTTCTAACCATGCTTTCCTTGGCACCTTGGATTCTGTTGTTGTATTTCTGCCATTACTGATGGGTCTCTGCTTTTCAGAAAATAATCTTCTGAGTCTTAGCATGCTGGCCACACTCCACTCAGTGATTGCCATGTTGGGCCTCTCTCAGATTCCTAGAGTTTCTCTCCTCTTTTCCTGTTCTGCCCAAGTGCCTGGTGATTACTCAGCACAGCTTTCTTCTTTCCCTAAATGCTGGCAGAGAAGGACAGAGATGCAGTATTTGTGCAGTGGGAGCAGTGATTTTTGTCTCTGCCTGGCTTCTAAACAGGAGATCTCATGTAAACTAAACCTTACTGCTACTGTAGGTCAAATGGGTAATGATGAGAAGTAACCAAACCAAACCAAACCAAACCAAACCAAACCAAACCAAACCAAACCAATCCAAGCCAAGCCAAACCAAACCAAACCAAACCAAACAAAAACATCTAAAACAACCAACCAAACAAAAATACACTTCAAAGTATGCAGGAATTGGGTTATTTAGCTCTTACTTTTGCTGTTGTATCGACTTGATGCTCTGCCTAACACTAAGTCTTGCATTGTCTGTCGTGTTGTGGTGGCCATAAATCATCCATCTCCTGGCCCTTCACAGGAATCCACTTAATTATTAATAAATTTCTCCAGATGCCTCTCCCATGTCATGCTTTCCAAGACAGTTTGTCATTGTGTATAAACTTGCTTAATCTCACATTTTGACATTTTATGCAAAATAACTCTTGTATTGCTTGCTTTGCTTTTGGAGGGTGCTCCTGTGATTGTGAGATGGTCAGCTATTTCCTTAGTTCTGGACCCTAGATGCTAATGAGATTTTTTTCCTCTTTTCCACATTTTGACAACTGAAGATGTCTTCTGGGGACATTACCCCCCCCCCCCCCAACAATTGAGAATAACTTGTCTACGGGAAGAGGAAATTAGTAAAGTAAGACTTGGAGGGGTGAAGCTCAAGGTAAAATCCAAAGACTCCAGGCTTATCTAAATCCATTTTTTTTTTATTCTGAATGGACAGAGTTTTATTTGACTGAGACCTGGTTGGGGCTGCTAGAAAGAACTGGGAATACTGAGGTCAAAGTTATGGAGCTGATGCTGAGGGGGTCACTGCTTGGGAAGTCAGATCTTAACCCCATGCCACAATAGTTTAGAAGCTATTTGATTGTCACCAACGTCCTCTCCACCTTTAGGCTCAGTTTCTTCACTGACCACATAGCTACTTCTAGAAAATTCTGAGATGTACTTTAGTGGTTCCTTTTGAATGCACCAATGGATGTGAGTACAACCATCCTTTTATCTCGCTTCTCAACGGGAGTGTCAAAGACGATGTCCCCCCTTTCTCTCTGAACAACAAACCATAGAACTCATCCATGTTAGCATTTCTTCTGTGTAAATAATTGCATAATATTGTTATAAATATACTAATGTATTTTAGTTAATTAATTAATTTATTTATTTTCTGACCTAAGGTTCCCCTCCCTCCTCTCCTTCCAGTCCTTCCCTTCCAACCCTACTGCTCCTCCATTTCTCTTCAGAATAGGGGAGGTCTTCCATAGATATCAACCAGTCCAGGCTCATCAAGTTGCAGTATGACTAGGCACATCCTATCCTATGAGGTTAGATGAGGGAGCCCCATAGGAGGAAAGGGTCCCAAAGGCAAGCATAGAGTCAGAGACAGCCCTGCTCCTGCTGTTAGGAGTCCTATATGAAGATCAAGCTGCACAACTGTTACATATGTGCAGAGGGCCTAGGTCAATCCATACACACTCTCTGGTTGGCAGCTAAATCTCTGTGAACTCCTATGAACCCAAATTAGTTGATTTTCTTTGAATCCTCTAGCTCCTATAATCCTTACTCATCCTCTTCCACAGAATTCTCCAAGCTCCATCCTAATCTTTAGCTGTGGATCACTGCATATGTTTCTATCAGTTGCTGGGTAAAGCTTCTCTGATGTCGCTTATGCTAGGCTCCTGTCTGCAAACAGAGCAAAATATCATTAATAGTGTCAGGGGTGGGCTGTCTTTCAAAGCATGGGTCTCAAGTTGGACCAGTAATTGGTTTGTTACTCCCTTAATTTCTGATCCATCTTTATCCATGAAAATCTTGTAGACAGGACAAATTGTGGGTTGAAGGTTTTGTGGCTGGATTGTATACCAATGTATTTAATTTCTCTCAGTGAAGTACATTTTTTTCTCTTATAAAAAGCAGTAAGTTGAAAATATATGTAAATATAAAGAGGTGGAATTGCAGTCAGGCCTGGTAGCACAAGCCTGTAATTCCAACCACCTGAGAGGCATTTTCATAGAACACTCTGGATCCCCCCCCCCAAAACCCCTCCCCCCTGACACTCTCAAATCCACAAATCCTTTGCATAGATTCCTCACATCTCCTATTTGTTGAAGCATGTCCAGTGAAAGAGCATGTATGGAGTCTGGGGAAACAACCCTCATCTCTAATTTCATATAAATGAGGACAACATAAACGTGTCTAATGTGTTGTACAACTAGCAGTTAACAGGCTCATTCAGACTCAGTCTCATCTGGATATTCTAAGCACCTGCATTTCCATGTTTATCTTCTTGTGGACATATTCACCTCCAACCTCCATTACTACCCTTGGCTTTTCCTTTAATACATCTCACATGAGACAAATAAAGAATAGTATATTGAGGATAGTTCTTTCTTTCAAAGTCTTCTTGGGAAAGTTCATTTTCATGGCTATGAATCAAAACAAGAGTCCACACATAAAGAATTCACCACCTCTACTTTCCTTCTAAAGACCTTGATGTCTATCCGCCAGCCTCGTAGCATTCATCTTGAGCTCACTGTGCTCAGGGGCTTTTTTGTGCTGGCAGAAGCCTGACCATACAAGTTCCTCAATTTTCAAGACTCCTTTGTTGCACTGGTTTAGAATCAGAGCTGGATTCTACTTAACCTAAGATAGCATCCATTCATCTTGACATCAAAACATTGGCACATAGTTGACATAAGGTGATGAAGTACATAAAGGTTAAATGTATCATTCCAGGAGTTCACCAGGATAGCACTGCTTTACAGACTTGCACTTAAAGGTGTAGAAGTACTTGCAAAGATGATCTCCTTTATTTTATAGGATTTAAGGTAAGGATTGCTAAGGCATGAAATCTGCATTGGAAGCCGAAGATCATGTTGAATCATGTCAGGAAGCCCAGGGCCATGCTTTATTAAAAGTGAAAAATGAAAGAATTTGGTTGGTAATCATTATATTTGGAGTCTGTAACATGTCTGCCTAAGGACAGCAGAAATTAGTGATGTATTTTTTTTTTTTTTTTTTGCTCTCAAGATTTTAGAATAATCAATGAAACTAACAGAATACTTTGATTTCTTTTTTTTCTTTAAAAAAGATGTATTACCTTAGATATATGTTATCTTTAGAGAATCTAAGTAGTATGCAGTTAATATAGCCATATTTGGAGATGTCCACTGCTATATTGGTTAGTTTCTTGTCCATTTGACACAAGATGTGGTTATTAAGGGAGAGGGAACCTCAGCTGAGAAAATGTCTCTATCAGAATGGCCTGTAGGCAAGTCTGTGGGACATTTTCTGGATCAGTGATTGGTGTGGGAGGGCCTAGCTGACTGTGGGTGGCACCATCCCTGAGTAGGTAGTCCTGAATTGCATAAGAAGACAGGGTGATCAAAAGATGGGGAGCAAGTTAGTAAGTAACCTTCCTCCATGGCCTCCTACTCCCTGGTTCCTGTCTTTGAGTTTCTATCATGACTTTCCTCAATGATAGACTGTGATCAGAATTAAAGTCAAATAAACCCTTTTCTTTATTGGACAAGTAACTTTTGTCTGTGGTCTTTTATCACTAGCAATAGAAAGTAAATTAAAGCAGTTATATGGAAGTTAATAACACACACCTGTGGATATAGGATGGTGGAAGCCTTAATACAAGAAAATTTGCCCATAGCTTTCAGTGTCATTTTTTGTTCTCAGCTTCAAAAACAGGCCTAGGCAAATGAAGAGAAAGAACAGACCTGGGTGGGGGTGGTGGTGGTGGTGGTGGTGGTTTATGTGTATGCATGTGTGGGAGTGTGAGCACTCCTGCATGTGCACAGTGGCTGAAAAAGAATGTTGAGTGTTCTGCTATATCACACTCCACTTTTTTCCTGTGGGACAGTGTCTGCCACTGAACTTGGAACTAGACTGTCCGGCAGCCAGCATCCTCCTATCTCCTCCCAACACAGTACTGGTATTACAGGTACACACAATCACATCTAGCTTAAGATTGAATTATTTTTAATAGAAAAAATATTTGTAATAACTAATCTGAATTTGGAGCATAAATTTGGTTGTCTTTAAATACATGGAATAGAAGCACAATATGTGCTCTACCACTGAACTGTGATTGCGCCGTCTTCTGCTGCTTCTATGGCAGATTCACTACATCAGCTTCTTGTAGGTCACCAAACATTCCATGAACATCTATCACATTGCCCTGCTGCCTGCATGGCGAGAGTCTATACATTCTGTTTTAGCTCCTCATCCCTAAAGGTAGACAGGAATATGGAACTTTAGACTTGTACAAAAGCCTCTATGCAGCTTCCTACCCTCACTCAGTCTTCAGCATGTTGGTATCTTGCCGATAACCGTAAGAGTGTGTGGTACACTTGAATGTCTGGACCTTCTGTTTAAGCAGAATGTGCAACTCCTCATGAGTGTCAAGGGTAAGACGCCAAGGCTGTTTTTCCTGCTATCTAAACTTTTCCTTTGAAAGTCTATTCCTTTATCCAAAAGCATGAGAAAGCACAGAGACTGAAGAAGAGGCCATTGAGTTTGCAATCTATTATATTCCAGGTATTGTTTTATGTAGAGTCAATTGATATTATTTTATTTGCTTAATCCATACAAACTAAGTCTGAAATGCACAGTTATTATTCCACATATATTACAGATGAAGAAAGTGAGGCTTGGAAAGGTCTTCAGATCCCACCTAAAGCTGTTGAGCATAGATCTTCTACCAACAGCAAGAAAATAGGTCAAATGGCATGTGATTTGTTAGACTTTGAATTCTTGACACATTCCTTTATACCATGGGAGAGATTACTAATCCTTCTTCCCAGTTAGGAAACAGCACCTCTCAGAAGGAGTGGTCACTATCGCAAGAGGGAAAAAGAGTCAGGATGCTGAGTTTGCTATTCACTTACACAGTTGTCTGAAGGTGGTCCTTTAGATGAGGGTTGAACGAGGCCTGTTTATCAGGGGTCAGTGGAGATAGGACAGAGGACAGAGGGTGTAAATTTCAGGAGACTCTGGAGACAGCCTAATTCAGCTCCCCCATCACTACAGAGGAACAATAGACAGAGCAGGGCTTGTTATGGAGAGGCAGTAGCTCAGGGCAGAGTTTCTATGGTTTGATCTATTTGTATCTGCCCGACCGAGTTACCCATGTGGACTATTATCCTTGGCCCACACATAGAACCCCATCACCTACATCACAATGTGCCAGCTTCACAGCAACTGTAGAAGTGAATGGCGAGGAATCATGAATATTTTTTAATGCAGGTATTTTTCCTTGGTGACTCAGCATCCCTTTACTCAGAAGTACATTAACATACGCATTTATTGCTCATAGTTTGCAGAGCACATTCATGCCTGCTGCAATAACACCACTCCCACAGTACTCACGCCATGGGGTCAGCAGCTTCATTTCCCACACATGTACTACTTACAGAGGTTGTAATTTTGAATCATCTCCTTGAGCTTGTTCCTCAGGGTCACAGAGAATGTTTTTATTATCCCATACTGAATAAGACACAACCAAGACCCAGAGTAGAGAGTTAGTTACAGCTTTTGATTTCAACTTTATCTCTTCATAAAGTTGCCTGCTGACTTAAGGGCCATCTTATCTCAGTTACCTGAAACTCATACTTCCTTCTGGCATCCCTGACTGTGCTGCCCATGGAATCAAATTACTTTACTTTTGGTGTCTCTAATTTCTCATCGGTAAGTTTGGATTGCTGCTATAAGCAATCTGGAGTCAATTTTTGTGACAAGCTTGGAAATAATACAAGCTAAACTGCAGCTTCCAATATCTAAACACTCTGGTAAGTTCAACAACCTAGCTCAGGTAAATTTCTTGTGCTTAAACATTATAATTTTATCATATAATATAGGAAGAGAAAGTGATTTGTGACTCATTAAAACACACACACACACACACACACACACACACACACACACGCATGCACACAAACACACACGTGAAAATAGTAGCTAAGTATCTCATGTTGAGTTCTGACCAGAACAAGATCATATTAGGTAAAAGAATAGCAGTGACCAGAGTTCCCATGTTTTGTAGCAGTGTTAAAATCTATAATGGAGAAAGGAAGGAATGGAATATCCTGTGTCAGAGTACTTGAAAAGCGAAGGTGGCGGAAGTCTGTAGGTTTTTATATACACTGCTGTTCTTGGCATTCTCTGTTCTCAAATTGGAAAACTGCTGTAATCAAGTGCCATTACAAGTGCACAGAGAACTCTAGAGAGTGGCTTTTAGATGATCAATGACTGTTTAAAAATATCCATTTCTGCTGAATCATTTGTCAGGGATTGCAGTAGTTGGTGTTCCAAGCACTTTCTCCAGAAAGTCCTTGCAGATGTCGCTAGCTCCTGTTTCTCTCTGAACCATGTATGTGTTTATTTCCTGAATAAGTGATGGTCCTTTAATAGATGGGTAGGTCGTGGCTTTGATTTGTTTATTGTCTCTTTTACTAACAAGGAAGTTCTCTGAGGTGTGTGTGTGTGTGTGTGTGTGTGTGTGTGTAAGAGAGAGAGACTTAATGAATTGACTTATATGATTAGGGACTAGTGAGTCAAAAATCTATGTAACAGGCTTGCAAAGTACAACACAAGCAGAAGTCAATGTTACCTTAAGTCTGTATTATACAGGGCTTGCTACATGGATAGAAACTCAGGAGGGTTCTATTTTATAATCTTGGCAAGAAAACCCTCTCCAATAAACTTCAGGGTTCAGCTACTTAGATGGCTCAACCAGAGTTTCAAGGGTAATCTTCTTACTTATGGTTAAGAAGCTGTAAATGTTAATCATATTTACAAAAAATCCTTTACAACACCATCTGGACGAATGTTTGACCAGACTATTTGGAAGCAGAGCACAGCCAAGTAACCACACAAAACTGATGGTCATACGACTTAGAAATTGAATTGTGTTTCCAATGTAAGCAGACACAAATACTGAGTTTACAACATCATTGTGGACACAAAAGAGTTTTCAGAGTTCTTCACAAAGTTCCATGTGCTCATGAATCACCAAGGAATCCTTATTAAATAGAATAGCATCTACCATGTTGAAGATAGGGCTTAAAAGTCTGTGCTTCTTTTAGAGTCTGTTCATACTGGCTGGGGGTATAAATAGTAAGCCCTTTGGTGATCCGTATACGAGAAGGAAATGGTCCAAAAAGAGACACATCCCTTATAGTGGATGGCATTGAGGTATAGGATGCAGAGTAGTCAGTGCATGGAATGTTGTTTAACAAAGATAGTCCAGAAAAGATGTATCAATTGCAGCAACTTCTGCAAAGCAACAGCAGAAAACTTTAGGACTGAAACAACTGGATCATTTTAAGAACAAGAAGAGAGAGTTTGAGAATTCCATAGACCCCTAGAAATCCTAGAACAGTACAACGTATATTAGCCCCAGTGCATGGTAGAAGGGCCAACATTTGACATGGCTCAGATACTAAACATGGTTAAATGAATCTACACTGGTTTTCTGTGTAACCACTGGTTATGTGAGGTACATCAGTGGTCCTTAACATTTTCTCAATGAAACTTCCCTAATGACAGAGAAGCCAAAGATGTATTCCTAAGAGATTATCTTAACAAAGTGTGCAATCCTTTGATGTTCAAGTTTTCATTTTAAAGTCGTACTTTATGCTAATCTGTAAATTATCTATGTTTGTCTTAAAGCTTTTCATAGGATTTACCACCAGGGAAAATGAAGTCTCAGTAACAAAATCTCATTTCTTTTCATCTTCCTGGCATGTACTAGGTACCCTAGAGGGACACACACACACACACACACACACACACACACACACACACACACAGATTTTAGACCATGCATATACTGCTGTCTATGAAGTTGCCTGGGGCAAAGTTGGCCCGCTGTGTTTCTGCAAATAACACTGTCTGTACAGAGTAATATCACCCATTCTGTGTTGTCTGTGGTGGCTTTCACCTACGGAAGAAGAATTGTGTAGTTGCTGTAGAAGCTATGGGACCCACAAGCCAAGGACATTTACTATCAAGAGCTTCACAGAATTAATTAATCCCAACTAAAACTCCAAAATTCAAACGATTTTATTGATGAGAACATGGATAGTTTATGAATTGTGGTTTGGGATATAGAAGTTAAGACAGCTTTAAATCACTGTCCTAAATGCCAGAAAGGCAGAGCTTATATGAGCTAGGCAGCATTGATTTATTACAAAGCAGTAGAAGTTCTCTGGTGGAGAAACTTCTGTTGAAATGGAGAACACTTTCTATGTGACAGAGGATCTATAAACAGTACAAAGTATGTAGATGAATGTGTAGATATGGGTAAAATATCCATTAAACCAGACCCAGTAAACTCTAGATCACTCCACAGTTGAAGGCAGAATGTGATTATATTTTTCAGATAACTGAAGTCAATCTGCATTTCCAACATCAGCTTGAGATGAGTCTTAGCGTACAGTTTCCTTACTGGCCTCTTGGTGACTTTCCTCATAAAATTCCTTTTAAATAGTAGGAAATGCTTGACTACCCTGATTTTGATGACCCTGTTGCTTATTCCTAATAATGGATGCTATTACTTTTTTGAGTTCATATGTAATGAGACCTGTCAGATATTATAAACTGGCAAACATGAGCCAGATGGCTTCAGGTGACTATCAGATGTTGTATTCTCAGGCATAATCCAGATCTTAGTTATACACACTTACATAACTAAGAGGAAGTCACAAGGGGCTAGGCCTGTTCACCTGAACCTACTGTACTAACACCAGCTAGTTCAAGGACAAAGGTGTGTAACGTTGGACAAACACAGTTCTTTCAGCTGTAAACTGTTCTGCAAAGGAACACTGATAAGAACTGATTTTAAAAACCTAATTTAAAGATCAACCTAGAAGAATGGTTCTGAGAAAAGAGGAAAAGATCCTGCCCAAGGCAACTGGAGAGATTCAACATCTTGAGGCCTGAGGGCTCAAGTCTGAAAGAATAGTAGCTAGGACAGAGTTCAAGCAAAGCTTTGAGAAAGTATAGAAAGCTAACCTGGGATAAATGGCTCTGAGAAATGCATAGGTAAATTCTGACTAAAAACAATACAAAGGCATGAAGAAATGGAGAAATGGATTTGAAACTGGGTAACAAAAGGAGTAATAGCAAGCCAGAAAATATCTTGGTTCATAAAGAAAGGGAAGCTAGTTTTCATGATTGGCTGTTGTTTAGAATTGGCTGATGTGAATTAGTCAGAAGGATCTAATGGTGTGAAAGGGGGTATCAAAATGGAAGCGTCAAGATGCTTCTGTCCTTTACATGCCTGAGGTAGAGAGACAAAGTTAGAGAATTACAAAGAAAGGGAGTGAGGGAGAGAGGGAGGGAGGCAGGGAGGGAGGGAAGGACGGAGGGAAGAACCTAGGGAGAAAGGAGGGAGGAAGACAGATACAGACAAACTGAGAGCGCTCAGGATCTCAAGGTGTTCAAAAGTACTTAATCTCAGAAACTCAGAAGAGGGAATGTAGTTTCTAAGACAAAACACATTTCTTGGAGCAATGTCTGGGAACTTATACCCTAAGAGCCAAGATTTACAGAATTTACAGATTTACAGAGTCATACATGGGAAAATTGCAAAGTTTTTCGTTTCCTTTCTTTTTTCTTTTTTCTTTTTGTCTTAAAGTAGGTTAGCATAGTTCCTATAGTCATACAATGTATGTTATATATAGTACATTAAACGTAATTGCTTTTGTATGTATTCTACCTGAGAATCTTTCCTCTGGGTAAAGTATTTCAAATGGGTGTTTCTCCTTCCTGCTTCCTGCAAATGGAATGACTGTTCCAGCTAATGCTGTTGCTTATCCACTGTGCATAAGAGGTACAGAGATTAAAGGGGTGGGGATTTGCTCTCCAACGGGCATTATCTCCCCTTCCTATTTATTTTCCCACTGGCACCTTGTGCAGTTATCACTGGCATCTGCTTCAGGCATGAGGATGACGTAGAGAATTGGTGAGATTGCATCTTGGACCCCATGAGAGCAGAGATTGCATTTCTTCTTTGTTTAGGTGGTTTTGAGTTGGAAACAAAATCATAATACTGTATATTGTTATGTTATGTGTCATGTCTCCCTGCAAACACTAAGGCATGGTGGTAAATTACTGATAGACAAGGGAGGAAAAAAGGTTACTTTCATAGAAGAAGCTATGACAGCTTTTCTTCCTCAATCTGATGCTCTTATTGATAGAAGAATTTTAATTTAGGGAAACCAGCATCCCTCAGGCAAACAATGGCAAGCCCATAAAAGATTTTTAAGAGCAAAAATGAGGATTTATGTCAGGAAGGGTATGGAGAACACTGGGAACAGGAGAATGCTTTGACCAAAGAGATGGCAGGGAGTTCCCACCAAGCACCTCCTTTAAAGATCCCACCAAAGGACCTCCTTTGAAGCAGACCAAGAATCGTCTGAGAATGCAGAAGCCCAGGAAAGTATAGAATCAAGTTGGAAATGGAGTGGTTAATCTGTGGTCTCAGAAGTCAGGAAACAGAGGTGGACATGTAGGTGGCTACAAGTCTGGGTGTTGGGGCTTGCCTCCTCTACACAAGGGAGTGCTTGGCCTGTGAGAGTGCTCTGAAGTGAGACTTGTCAAAAATTGGAGAGGGGGGCAAGAAGAATGTACTTAAAAGAGGAAATGGTCAATACTATGTAAAGTAGCCAAGGTGTGGAGAAACGCATGGGCTCTCAACTGTTCATCAGATTCAGGGCTATTAGATTGGTGCTCAGTGTTAACTAGGGCAAAGGCAGTTCACTGTAGATGAACAAAGCATTAGATGAGAGTAAGGAGAATGGTGAAATACATTTTATGAATATTTTCTCAGAAAATTTAACAGCGAAAGACATAGAAAGGCTATGGAAGATTTGTGTATTGGGTAGAGGAAGAAGGAACAAAGGTCCCATAGCCTGCCTTTTTCTTCCCAGTTTAAGAGTCTCCAAACAGAAGTGTTCATTAGGTTCTTGTGGCCTTTATTATAGCTGCATATCATTCAGCAGGTGATTGAACAGGGTCCACCCTATGATTCATATGATGAATAATAGGAATTTAATAGATAGGTTAGCATTTCCCAGTAATACAGGGCTGAGGTAGTCATGAAAAGATTCTCATTGCTTGTGCAAGATTATACTTTCAATAATGTCCTTAGTGGGACTCGCTTGCTGGCTAATTTAGGGTAGGTTTATAATGTAGCCAGCAAAACTTTGCTTGTTTTTACACACACACACACACACACACACACACACACACACACACACACACACACACACACACACACACAAACGGGACATTTGTGTGTCCCAGTATATATGGAAGCCTCTATGTGTACCTTTCAGGCTTTGACCCCCAAAAAAGTAACTATTTTGAGGTTAAGAGACCATCTTGTCAAGCTATCAATATATTTTAAAAGATAAATCATAACACAAGGTGGAACAATGGGCTAAGACTAAAAGGTACAGGAGGGAAGTATGGTGAGGCTGCATGGTAGACTATAGGATCAGTCCTGTTTTTTTATTTAAAGTAATACTTTATTCACCAAAGGCTTTCCATGTGCAAACTTCTGTTGTTGTTACTGGCCGGGATCTTAAAATGTAGCCCTGCCTTGCTTAGAATTTATTAAAGTGGGCTCAACTCTTCAAGCTATCATTAAGTTCAAATCTTTATCTGTCAAGTGGAGATGATCAAATTATCTGCATATAGATAAAGTACTTAGGAATGTAGTTGAGTATCATTTTAGAATGAAGGAAATAACCCATATATACAGTATAGAACGCTGAACAGTAGACACTGAATATCAACTCACTGTGCTTTTGAAAATAGCTATTTTTAAAACATGCAAAAGCAAATGATAAAATTAATCATAAAAATTATTAAACAAAATATGTCTAAATATTATTTTAGCATGGAATCCATAATAATTATTAATGGTTTATTTGAATTTTATGCAAAGTAATAAAAATAAAATTTGTATTACAAGATTGCATGCTTTGTAATTCAATCTTAGCACAAAATCCCTCCCCAAGTGCTCAGTGATATCATGTGGTTGGTGGTACCTTTTGCTATGGCATATTCAGATCATTACAAGAGAGATTCACTGGGCTGTTATATGGGAAAGAAAAGATCATTTTAAAAAATATTTTCCTGACAAAAGGAAAAACCAAACAACTTTAGAAAGACCACAAATTCCAGATCTGTAACAGTTTCTGTCATCCTTGTAGAACTCTCATATAGTCTTTGGGAAATCATTGTTTGAAAACACAACTGGAAGATAAACAATTGGCGAAGAGTGTGTTTTTTTTTTCATGTCTATTGATTTACCACATCACTTCTGTTTGCGAAATATTCCTCATACTCTTACTTGATTTCTACTGGATTCTAAAGACTTCCTAATGTGGTTTATGATATCAGTAGCCATGGATTTGAAATTCCTTCAATGGTAAGCTACTGATTATGACTCAGAGTCATTAATTTACTTTATTTTTTTATTTTTTATTTTTTGATACTTTATTTACATTTCAAATGTTTTCCACTTTCCAGGTCTCCCCTTTGGAAACTCATTAATTTACTTTTAAAACCTCAAATATTCTAAACTTAAGAGGAGAAAACACACGCGTGCGTGTGCACGCGTGTGCGCGCGCACACACACACACACACACACACACACACACACACACACACACACACGGGACATTTGTATGTCCCAGTATATATGGAAGCCTCTATGAGCATATTAATATATGTTTAATTTATAACTTGAGAGAAACACAGACACACCTAGATTCAAACTTGTCAAAGAAGCAAGGAATTATAGTTTTGATGTAACCACTACTAAGAGTCAAATATGAAAAGAGGCTGTAGGTTGATGATATAATTGTTGCCAAGAATGTTTTATGCACATCATTGTAAGTTGAGATGAGGAACTGTTTTCTGATGAACACGGACCATATGCTCCTGAGGGAGCACGCAGCTTCAGAACCATTCTTTAAGATGTTATCTTCAAGTATGTTGGTTTCCTGGCCTCCTTCAAAGTGTCCCAAGAAACCTATACCTTCTGTGCTACTTACATGCTACCATATGTTTGCAATGACTGCAGACAGAGTATTTAATTTGATGGAAAAAAATGAGTCAGAATCATCAGGCAGAAGTTACTTTTGTACAACATGCAAGAAATCACTTCTGTGGGATCCTAGTTTATTTACTCTTCTTAACATTTTGCTTCTTGACATAATTTGAAAGTACAAGATCTGACACATTTGGGGCATGGAAATACTTTCCTTAAGATCTTAACTATTTTATTTATTGCCTGAAAATTTTCATTCAGTATATTTTCATTATATTCATTCCCCTTCCAAGTCTTCAGCACCTCTCTCTACCTACCCAACTTTTTCTTTTCTCTCTCTCAAAACAAAAAACAAACAAAAAACAAAAAAGCAACAAAAAACCACACTAAAAAAAACAATCCTAAAAGAAAAGAAAACAGCACACATACATAAAACCATGGAGTCCATTTTGTGTTAGCCACCTACTCCTGAGTGTGAGGCTTGATCTGGAATGTACTTTATATATTTGGTGTCATTCCATGGCTTCTTGGTTAAAGCTTGACTTGCAGCACTTCCCCTTCTCTGTACTGGGATTTTTTTCCCAGCTTGAACTTGTGCACATCTTAGGTGCAGTATCATAGTTGCCGAGGTAATATGTGCATCCGACTGTTTCCTTGGCATCACCCACCAACTCCAACTATTACAATCTTTCCACCTTCTCTTCTGCAAAGATCCCCAGGCTTTGTGAAGAGTGGTTTAATGAAGATATCTCACTTAGGCCTGACTTTTCTGAATTATCTCACTTGTTGATCTTTGGGTCTCTTTGTTAATTCCCATCTACTGAAAGAAGAATCAAGAAGTAGGCAGTGGTCTATGGATATAGCAATATGTTATAAGGGACAGTTTATTGCTATGCCCCTTAGCAAAGTAATAGAAGGTTTTCCTTTGGGACTGATGACCTGTCTAGTCTCAGGTTTTTAGCCACTTTGTCAATGTCAGGTATGGGTTCTCCCTCATAGAGTGTCTTAATTGTCTTTTAAAAATATTTTTTATGGCTGCTTACTTGGTTGCCCCCATAATATTTGCACTATCGTTGAACCTGCATATCTTGTAGGCAGGTAGTTACTGTAGGGCACAGTATTCATGGGTGCATGACGTTGATGATTACTTCTCTCCTCTGGTAGTATATATTGTACCTTCCAGCACAGTGAATAGTAGTTAGTATGGTTGAACTTTCTAGTTGGCATAAGCTCATTTTTTCATGATTGATGAAATGTGTAAGTTTTATCCTCATCAATAGGGTCTTGTCCTCAAGTAGTGAAGGATAACAAACAGCATTAGCTATAGTCGGTAATGCTGGGGCAGGAGTCACATAAAGGATCCCTGTGACCAATGACTCAGCAAGACATAATCTATTACTGGTACTGGGGATTTTACTTGGTAAAATGACATGTCTAGTTGGTGCTTTGTCCTCTTCTATCCTCCTAGACTCCTGTGTGTACACATTAGTAGTTTTGTCCTGTTTGATAGTTCATTAAGAATGCCAAATATCAGTCCCCAGGTTACAATCAGAACCTGAATTTTAATAAATTTTAAAAACGATTCTTATGCACTTTGAAGAGTAGGAATGCTGATATATAGAGTACAAAGGTTGCCATACTTTAAAGAAAATAATCATTACTAAAAGGGTCTACAGTAATTTATAAATATTAATCAAATAGTTTTCAGCCGAAATAGTCTCCATATTTAGCCATTAACTAAGATATTCCTTATAACATTATGCTGCCATTTAGAAGTGTCTGTGCCCTGAATAATCCCTTAAGAAAGGTTTTTAGTGATCTGCAGCCATTGTAATGTGCACAGGTATTTACAGCATAAAAATTTCTGCTGCACAATGTCAGGAAGGCCCCAAAGGGAAGCAGGTTCCAGGAGGAACTGAGAATTCGGTCTCCAGAATTTTTGCTTCTAGATCTCATGGTTCTGAAGGCATTCAACCTCAGTGTCTCCAATGACTTTTCATCCAACAGAGTCCTAGATCTTACAATGTTACATTTCTGTGGGAATGTGCAGGTGAAGGCATCGTTCCTGTCTAACCCTGCTGCCTTAGTTTAGCCATCCCTGTACTCCTGTCCTGATTTCACTCATAAATCACTTCCTGTCACACTTCTGGTTTGTTCCCAACTTTCCAGAGTCTTTCTGAAATCCAGGAGCCTGAAAATAGCTTCCCAGATGTGTATACTGCCCTTCTCTGGGATATTCTTCAGAGACACGCTTAAAATAGTGCTAGCCTTCTGAGCCTGAGACATCAGCATTCTCAGGCAATTTTACATTTTCAAAGTTAAAATAAAAGATTGGATATCTCCACTGCTCACATAACATTCAGTTCACCAATTCATTTTGCACAAGGCCATAAGGCATATTTTAAAGCTAGAGGTTATGTTCATAGAGGGGTAACTCGGCTCATGACACAGTGAGATATTTTAGGCTTCTTCTGTTCTCCAAACCATGTTAATGGCTAAAAAGCCTCTCAGAGCATCTGGGCTTGATGGGCAACAAGATGACACCCAGACCTTAGTATGATCACATTATACGTATTTAAAAATTCTTCCTGAAAAAAAAATTACTTTAAAAAATCCAAATGAAGTGAACACAACTAAGTGAAATCTATAAAATAGGAGTGAATTAACACAGCAAAACAGAGAGCTCTCATTTTTCCAAATTTAGAGTAGATTGAGTGTTATATTAGAGAGAGAGAGAGAGAGAGAGAGAGAGAGAGAGAGAGAGAGAGAGAGAGAGAGACACCCCTGGAGCAGTTTGTGTGTAGCCTAGTGCTTGAAATTGGATTCTCCAGAAGTGGTATGCACTCTTTTCTTCTGGGTCATGTCTCTAGCACCCTCCTGTGTAATTTAGAAAGTACATATATACATATATACTTCAGGACCAATTTAGATTCAAAGACATATCTGTTGGAATTGCCCAGTTATGTGCTTCCGTATGCTCTTTCATGGCCTGTCTCTGGGTATCCTGGCACTGTCTTAATCCTCTTGACTTTCAGCACTTTAGTCCTGGGAATATAAACCTCATTGTGGGATTAGGAGAGAGGGTGTAAAACTTTGGGGAGACTTAATTTACCAGAGGACCCCCTCTCCCCAAGTGAACACCATGGAAATTGTTCTCTATCTTCTAAGACTTGGTGTACCCTTCTGTTAAAATTAAAGATACTTCTTTTTCTTTTACATTTATTTATTTTTTGAGGGGGAAACAAGCACACACACACACGAGAGAGAGAGAGAGAGAGAGAGAGAGAGAGAGAGAGAGAGAGAGGTATGAGGTTGGATGGGAAAAGAGTTGGGAGAATCTGGGAGGAGTTGGGGGGTAAGCATATGATCAAAATATATGGTATGGAATATATTGTACAAAAAAATTTTTTAATAAAATTTAATTTAGAAAACTAACTTAGGTGCAAAGCCACATCTTTTAACTGGAATTGACAATTTCTACCTGCTGTTATATGCCTAGATACCTGAATGATGATTCTGGTTTCTGTTCAGAAGTCATTTAAAAGTCTTACCATTTGCTCTACTCCCACGTCCAACACACACCCAATTTGGGATTGGGCTGGTAGGTCTCTGGGGCCTATAATCTTTTTTTTTTTTTTTTCTACCCGACCAGTCTACTAATTTTATCATTAATAATTTACTTTATCATTGACATCAAGACAGGCAGGTATGTCAAGTGGAGCAATGAAAAAATAATATGCAATTCAAAGATGGTAAAGAACATTAAATAATTGCCTCCAGTTTTGACTTCACCAAGAAGAGAAATGAAAGTACAAAGTCCTGGTTCATGCAGATTCTTCCACCAACATCTCGGCCAGTCAAAGCACTTGACGTTAAGTAGAATGATAAAATCAGCTTGGAAAAAATTTTTTCTTGAAAGTGCTTTCAAGATAAAAAGTATTCCCACAGCCAAGCAGTGCCAGGAGAAAGTTTCTCTCCCAGGCCCTCAGGACACAGAGACTGAGGAGGAAAAGTCAGGGACAGGAACCTTCCGGTTTCCATCTATGGCAGGAGACCTGAGCCTGGGCCACCAGGGTTCCATAGCCCAGTAGTGCCAGGAGAAAGCTACCCTCCCAGGAATGTGGAAAAGCCGTGAGTGGGATTAAGACAAGCACCACTGCTCATCGGAACCCTTCCGGAACCTGAGGGACACAGGGACTGAGGTAAAGTTGGGCATAGGAACCTTCCGGTTTCCATCTGTGGCAGAAAACCTCTGCATGGGCCACCAGGGTTCCATAGCCAAGCAGCACCAGAAGAAAGTCATCCTCCCAAGAGCATGGAAAAGCTGTGAGTGGGGATAAGACAAGCACCACTGCTCACCAGGACCTGGGGACCTCAGCCTGGGCCACAGGGCTCCAGGAGAGAGCTGGTATCCCAGGAGTGCTGAAACACCTTCGAGTATTGGTAAAACCACCACTTCTGTTCAAACTCACTGGATCAAGAGGGACCCTTGGAGAGCCTTCAGGACACAGGAACCAAGGGACCGCTGGGGACAAGATCCTTCTGGTTTCTGTCTGCACCCCAAAGCTGACTCTGTGCCACAGCACTCTAAACCCAAACACCTCTCAGAGAGAGCTGGTCTTTAAGGAGTATTGATACAGAGGCCTGCAGGAGGGACAAGCCACAGCCAGACAGAGTAAGATCAGCTAACATCAGAGTTAACAAGATGGCAAAAGGCAAGGACAAGAACATAAGGAACAGAAACCAAGGCTACTTGGTATCACCAGAACCGAGCTCTCCCACTACAGCAAGCCCTGGATATCCCAACACACCAGAAAAGCAAGATTTAGATTTAAAATCAGTTCTTATGATGATGATAGAAGACTTTAAGAAGGACATAAATAACTCCCTTAAAGAAATACAAAAGAACACAGGTAAACAGCTAGTAGCCCTTAAAGAGGAAAAACAAAAATCCATTAAAGAATTACAGGAAAACACAATCAAACAGGCAGAAGTACAGGAAAACACAATCAAACAGATGAAGGAAATGAACAAAACCATCCAGGACTAAAATTAAAAGAGAAACAATAAAGAAATCACAAAGGGAGACAACCCTGGAGTTAGAAAACCTAGGAAAGAGATCAGGAGTCATAGATGCAAGCATAACCAACAGAATACAAGAGATAGAAGAAAGAATCTCAGGAGCAGAAGATAGCAAGACAACATTGACACAAAAGTGAAAGAACATACAAAATGCAAAAAGCTCCTAACCCAAAACATCCATGAAATCCAGGACACAATGAGAAGACAGAACCTAAGGATAATAGGTATCGAAGAGAGTGAAGATTCCCAACTTAAACGACCAGTAAATATCTGCAACAAAATTATAGAAGAAAATTTCCCTAACTTAAAGAAAGACATGAACATAACTGTACAAGAAGCTTACAGAACTCTGAATAGATTGGACCAGAAAAGAAATTCATCCCGTCACATTATAGTGAAAACACCAAATACACAAAACAAGGAAAGAATATTAAAAGCAGTAAGGGAAAAAGGTCAAGTAACATATAAAGACAGACCTATCAGAATTACACAAGACTTCTCACCAGAGACTATGAAGGATAGAAGATCCTGGGCAGAACTCATACAGACCCTAAGAGAACACAACTGCCAGCCCAGGCTGCTATACCCAGCAAAACTCTCATAGATGTTGAAACCAAAATATTCTATGACAAAACCAAATTTACACAATATGTTTCCACAAACCCAGACCTACAAAGGATAATGGATGGTAAACATCAACTCAAGGAGGGAAACTACACCCTAGAAAACACAAGGAAGTAATCTTTCAACAAACTGAAAAGAAGGTAATCACACAAACTTAAAGTAACATTGAAAATAACAGGAACCAGCAATCACTATTCCTTAATATCTCTTAATATCAATGGACTCAATTCCCCAATAAAAAGACATAGACTGACAGAATGGATCCATAAAGAGGACCCAGCATTTTGCTGTATTCAGGAAACACACCTCCGTGATAAAGACAAAACACTACCTCAGAGTAAAGGGCTGGAAAACAATTTTCCAGGCAAATGGTACCAAGAAACAGGCTGGAGTAGCCATTCTAATATCGGATAAAATCGACTTTCACCTAAAAGTCATCAAAAAAGATAAGGAAGGACATTTCATACTCATCAAAGGAAAAATCTACCAGTAAGAACTCTCAATTCTGAACATCAATGCTCCAAATGCAAGGGCATCCACATTCATAAAAGAAACTTTACTAAAGCTCAAAGCACACATTGCACCTCACACAATAATAATATGAGACTTAGACACCCAATTATCATCAATGGACAGATCTTGGAATCACAAACTAAACAGAAACACAGTGAAACTAACCGATGTTATGAACCAAATGGATTTAACAGATATCTATAGAGCATTTCATCCTATATCAAAAGAATATTCCTTCTTCTCAGCTTCTCATGGTACCTTCTCCAAAACTGACCATATAATTGGTCACAAAACAAACCTCCACAGATACAAGAAGATTGAAAAAATCCCATGCCTCCTATCAGATCACTACGGTTTAAGGCTGGTCTTCAATGGCAAAAATAACAACAGAAAGCCCACATATACATGGAAGCTGAACAATGCTCTACTCAATGATAACTTGGTCAAGGAAGAAATAAATAAAGAAATTAAATACGTCATAGAATTTAATGAAAATGAAAGCACAACATATCCAAACTTAGGGGGCACAATGAAAGCAGTGTTAAGAGGAAAACTCATAGCTTTGATTGCCTCCAAAAAGAAACTGGAGAGAGCACACACTCGTAGCTTAACAGTACACCTGAAAGCTCTAGAACAAAGAGAAGCCAATGCACCCAAGAGGAGTAGAAGGCAGGAAATAATCAAACTCAGGGCTGAAATTAACCAAGTAGAAACAAAAACTACACAAAGAATCAACAAAACCAAGAGTTGGTTCTTTGAGAAAATCAACAAGATAGATAAACCCTTAGCCAGACTAATGCGAGGGCACAGAGACAGTATCCAAATTAACAAAATTAGAAATGAACAGGGAGACATAACAACAGATTCTGAGGAAATTAAAAAAATCATCAGATCCTACTACAAAAGCCTATACTCAACAAAATGGCAAAATCTGGATGAAATGAACAATTTTCTAGACAGATATCAAATACCAAAGTTAAGTCAGGATCAGATAAACCATCTAAACAGTCCCATAATGCCTGCAGAAGTAGAAGCAGTCATT
>CM052704.1:3669734-3704374 GCA_028551405.1 Uromys caudimaculatus
AAAATACTCAATAAAATTCTCACAAACCAAATCCAAGAACACATCAAAACGATCATTCGCCATAATCAAGTAGGCTTCACACAGGGATGCAGGGATGGTTCAATACCTGGATATCCATCAATGTAATCCACTACATAAACAAACTCAAAGAAAAAAAACCACATGGTCATTTCATTAGATGCTGAAAAAGCATTTGACAAAATTCAGCATCCCTTCATGATAAAAGTCCTGGAAAGTCCAGGCCTTCAAGGCCCATACCTAGACATAGTAAAAGCAATATACAGCAAACCAGTAGCCAACATCAAACTAAATGAAGAGAAACTCGAAGCAATTCCACTAAAATCAGGGACTAGACAAGGTTGCCCCCTCTCTCCCTATCTATTCAATATAGTAATTGAAATTCTAGCTAGAGCAATTAGACAACAAAAGGAGGTCAAAGGGATATAAATTGGAAAGGAAGAAATAAAAATATTACTCTTTTCAGATGATATGATCGTATACTTAAGTGAGCCGAAAACCTCCACCAGAGAACTGATGCAGCTGATAAACAACTTCAGCAAAGTGGCCGGATATAAAGTTAACTCAAACAAATCAGTAGCCTTCCTATACTCGAAGGACAAACAGGCTGAGAAAGAAATTAGAGAAATGATACCCTTCACAATAGTCACAAACAATATAAAGTATCTTGGTGTGACTCTAACCAAACAAGTGAAAGATCTGTATGACAAGAACTTCAAGTCTCTGAAGAAAGAAATCGAAGACCTCAGAAGGTGGAAAGCTCTCCCCTATTCATGGATTGGCAGGATTAATATAGTAAAAATGGCCATCCTGCCAAAAGATTGGGAAAAGATCTTTACCAATCCTATATCCAATAGAGGGCTAATATCCAATATATCCAAAGAACTCAAGAAGTTAGACTCCAAAGAACCAAGAAAGTATTTTCAACAAATGGTGCTGGTTCAACTGGTGGTCAACATGTAGAAGAATGAGAATTGATCCATTCCTATCTCCCTGTACAAACCTCAAGTCCAAGTGGATCAAGGACCTCCACATAAAACCAGATACACTGAATCTAATAGAAGAGCAAGTGGGGGAAAAGTCTCAAACACCTGGGTACAGGAGAAAAGTTCCTGAACAAAACACTAATGGCTTATGGTCTAAGATCAATAATTGACAAATGGGACCTCATGAAACTGCAACACTTTAGTGAAGTAAAGGACACTGTCAATAGAACAAAATGGCAAGCAACAGATTGGGAAAAGATCTTAACCAATCCTATGTCCAATAGAGGGCTAATATCCAATATATACAAAGAACTCAAGAAGTTAGATTCCAGAAAACCAAATAACCCTATCAAAATATGGGGAACAGAGATAAACAGAGAATTCTCAACTGAGGAAATTCATAGGGCTGAGAAGCACCTAAAGAAATGTTCAACATCCTTAGTCATCAGGGAAATGCAAATCAAAACAAGTCTGAGATTCCACTTCACACCAGTCAGAATGGCTAAGATCAAAAACTCAGGTGACAGCAGATGCTGATGAGGATGTTAAGAAAGAGGAACACTCCTTCATTGTTGGTGGGATTGCAAGCTGGTACAACCACTCTGGAAATCAGTGTGGCGGACCCTCAGAAAAATGGACATAATACTACCTGAGGACACAGCTATGCCACTCCTGGGCATATACCCAAAAGATGTTCCAACATGTAATAAAGACACATGCTCCACTATGTTCATAGCAACCATATTTATAATAGCCAGAAGCTGGAAACAACCCAGATGTCCCTCATCAGAGGAATGGATATAGAAAATGTGGTACATTTACACAATGGAGTACTACTCAGCTATTAAAAACAATGATTTAATTAAATTTGCAGGCAAATGGATGGAACTTGAAAACATCATCTTGAGCAAGGTAACTCAGTCACAAAAGAACAAGCATGGTATGTACTCACTGATAAGTGGATATTAGCCCAAATGTTAGGAATACCCAAGCTCACTTTACAGTAACCGCTGGACTTAGAGTGAGGTCCCAGATGGAAGAGTTGAAAAAGGGACTGAAGGAGCTGAGGAAGTTTGCAGTACCAAGGAGGAAGCAGCAGTTTCAACTGGCCTGACCACCCTGGTCCTCCTGGAGGCTGGACCACCAACCAAAGAATACACATGGAGGGACCCATGGCTCAGACCACATATGTGGCAGAGGAGGGCCTTGTTGGCCATCCGGGGGAGGAGAGGCTCTTGGGTCTGAGGGTGTTAGAGGCCCCAGTAAAGGGGATCAAGGTGGGAATACGGGAATAGGTGGGTGGGTGGGTGGGAGGTGGAATACCCTCATAGAGGCGGGGGGGGGAGGGGTAGGGGATAGGGGGATTCCAAAGAGGAGACCTGGAAAGGGGGAAACATTGGAAATGTAAATAAAGTATCAAAAAATAAATAAATAATTTAAAAAACAAGCAAACAAAAAACAAAAAAAGGATAAAAAGTACTTCAAGGAATTTTAATGGCAAAATTTTCATTCAAGCTAATGCTTCAAAGTTAAATTTTACTAGACAACATTATAAATAAAGATGATGGTATTAAGTGAAGTGAAAAAGACACTTTTAATATTTTACAAATTGACCTATGAATTTATAAATTGAAGGAAATTCTAGAAGAGTAGTATTTTTTAAAAAGGTATGTTTTCATAGGTTGTCAAGACTTATTAAAAATTTATTTTTATCTTATGTATATGAGTGTTTTGCCTACATGCATGTCTGTGCACCCACCATATGCATGCCTAGTGCTAGTGAAAGCCAGACAGAATGTTGGATCCCTGAATATGGAGCTATAAATGACTGTGTTCTGCCATGTGCTTAAGCCTGTGTCTCTTCCTTCATCCAACCCTACCCCATTTTAAGCCCACACTTAAGGTGGGGTTTGCTATTGGAACTGACTGGTAGGGCTGGGAGTGGCTGAAGTTCTTGGGATCACAGTTCCCTCTGCAGTATGTGTCTACTAACCCTGCTGCTTCCTCCCATGAGCCCTGCTGGAGTGACCTGTTCCCACACCATGGGTTGGAGAAAGCCAAGCTTGAAAGCACCTCCATTTGTTCCCTTGGGGGTTGGATCAGCTTTTACTTTATAAGGAAGAGATCTGCCTCCAAGGCTTGTTTCCATCTACACCCTAGAAATGGTCTAGGAGTGTCTGTTTCAGGAGTGCTTTGTGTTTTCTTTTAGCTTTGCAGTTTTAACCCACCCCCACCCCCCGACTCCTCCACCAGAGAATGCTTGCAGAGCTTTTAAACACACAGGTCTGAAATTGTAATTCTATTGGTATGTGGTTAAATTTAGCTAAGTGATTTTGAAAAAGACTCTTAGGAGATTCTAATGTGGATAGTCTTTTTGTTTAATCCTCCTCTGTCCCATTTTTCCTAATCTGTTTTTTTTTTCCCTTGAGGGCTTGCCTCTCTGCTTTCCCTGTAGGCTTCCACCAGGAACAAAAGTCTCTTGCTCACTGACCCCACTTAACAGATATGGTTCCTAGCTGCAGAATACAACATGAAGTCACTTATGTGCTGCCGCTGTGAACCAGGTCTATCTCCCTAAAACAAGTAATAATTTCTTTAGTATCTCCTAGACAGATGTGGGAATGTTGTATATACTACAGAATTTCATCCTCACTCTGCCTTACAGTGTACCCTTAACATCACCCCAGGATTATAAGTGACACTGACACTTAGAGGAATCCTCAGGATTCCCACCCCTTTCCTGTCAAGTATAGTGTTACTGTGAAGGATTTTTTTTTTGGTTTGTTTTTTTTTTTTGTTGTTGTTGTTTGTTTTTGAGACAAGTTTCTCTGCATAGCCCTGGCTGTCCTGGAACTCACTCTGTAGACCAGGCTGGCCTTGAACTCAGAAATCCGCCTGCCTCTGCCTCCTGAGTGCTGGGATTAAAGATGTGCGCCACCATGGCCCGGCTACTGTGAAGAAATTGTTGAAGAGTGAAAGACATGAAAGTAGGTGAGATCTAATCGGGTCTCTTTAAAGTTGGTGAATTTCTATAGTTAGCACCAGGAGAGACAGAAGAATGTTGCACATATGAAGAGACTAATATGCTGCTGGTGGTTTTTAGTGTGTGAGAGGGTATGTAACATGGAATATAGAAACAACAGTAGTCATGACTTACAGTGGTGACAAAAGTGACTTCAAAAGTATAACAACAACAAACAGGACTCTGTCAGCACAGTGAGTGGACTTGAAAATCCAAGCTTCCCCAGAGTCTCCAGATTAGAAGCCAGCCTATCTGACAGTTAGACCTTGACTCTAAACCCTGGAGAACAGAGTATGCTGAGGGCCTAACCTCATGGAAATTTGTTACAGAGCGATACTTCATGAGATGGCAACCAGGACCAAATTAGAGCAGAGAAACCAAGAAAGTCAGGACAAAAGTCTAAACAATACAGGCCACTACTCTTCTAGTACAGTAAGCCCCCTTGTCCATCACTGGGACACTTCCAGGGAATGTCTAAACCACATCTGTACTATGAAACTACCTACCATGCTCTCTCTCTCTCTCTCTCTCTCTCTCTCTCTCTCTCTCTCTCTCTATATATATATATATATATATATATATATATATATATATATATATATATATATATATATATATATATATATATATATCCTCAAGTTTAGGACCTTAACTACATGGTCATCACATCCTGCTGCTATAAGGCTAGTAGTTTGAAATGCAACAGCAAAATTAGCACAAGTTCCCTTCTTCATGATATTCTGGATAGAGACTTTTAATTTCATGGCTTTAAGTGTCATTAGTATTGTCATCTCCCACTGAGGACTTTCTTTGCATCTTAGAGAACACTCTATGGCTTCTCTTTGGTAGACCTGAACTACTACTGTCACCACTTTTGCACACTGGGGCCAAATAAAATAAGTATTACTTTAACACAAGCCCCGTGATACAGTGACAGCTGGTTTGCTCACTTGGACATCTATAAAGTGACTGAGAGGCAATGCATACATGCAGTGTGCATATGCCAGATCACAGGGTGACTTTCAGCACATTATATATATATATATGTATATATATATATATATAGTGTGTGTGTGTGTGTGTGTGTGTGTGTGTAGGACCAAGGTCATGAGGTGATTTACAGTGTATGTAAGTAGGACTGAGTGTCAACTTATGCTTTTTGCAAGACAGAAAATGTTGCATGCGTTTTGTCATATCATTTAAACTTAAGAATCATTTCTAGAATTTATTTTTATTTATTTATTTATTTATTTATTTATTTATTTATTTATTTATTTATTTATTTTTATTTATTAACCATTTCATTCGTTTACATCTTAAATGGTATTCCAATTTCTGGTTACCCCTCCACTAATACCCCCCTTCCCACATCTGCCCTACCCCTTCCCCTTTGCCTGTATGAGTGTGCTGCCTGACCCACCTACCCTCTCCTGCCCTACCACTCCAGCATTCCACTACACTGAGGCATCAAACCTTTCTGGGACCTCCCACTGCTGTCTGGCAAGGCCATCTTCTGTTACATATGTATCTGGAGCCATGGATCCCTCCAGGTGCACTCCTTGGTTGCTGGTCTAGTCTCTGGGAGAACTCGGTGGTCAGGCCAGCCTATGTTGTTCTTCCATGGGGGTTGCAATCTCCCTCTACTCCTGAAGTCCTTCTGCCAGCTCTGCTACCAGGTTCCCTGAACTCAGTCAGATGGTTGGCTCTAAGCATTCACATCTGCATTGGTCAGTTGCTGGCCAGACTTCCAAAGGAACAGCCACACCAGGTTCCTGTCAGCAAGTGCCTCTTGGCCACAGCAATGGTGTCAGGTTTGGTGTTTGCAGACATGATGGATCCCCAGGTGGGGCATTCCCCTGCTGGCCCTTCCTTTAGTCTCTGTTCCATTTTTCATCCCATTCTTCCTTTGGATAGGAACATTTCTGGGTAAAAAAACTTTGAGATGGGTGGGTGGTCCCATCTCTCGACTGGGGGCTGTGCCTATCTGGAGGTAATCTCTACAGGTTCTTTCTCCCCTTCTCTGTGCATTTCGGCTAGAGTTATCTCCACTGGGTCCTGGGATCCTCACATTTCCCTAGTGTCTGGGACTTTGAGTGGCTATCCCCATTTCCTCATCCCCCCCTGCTACATATTTTGTTCAGTCTTTTTGTGGTTTAGGTAACAGTGTAACTGCGGCTTCATAGGGTAGTGTTCCTTCTGTTTTTATTTTATGGAATATTTTGAGAAGTATTGGTATTAGATCTTCTTTGAAACTCTTACAGTATTCTGCACTAAAACCTTCTGGTCCTGGGCTTTTATTTGTTGGGAGACTTTTAGTCACTGTTTCTATTTCTTTAGGGATTATGGGAATGTTTAGATGGTTTATCTGATCCTGATTTAACTTCAGTATCTGTTATCTTTCCTGAAAACTGTCCATTTTATCCAGATTTTCTAGTGTTGTTGAGTATAGGCTTTTGTAGTAGGATCTGATTTTCTTTTTTTTTTTTTAATTTCCTCAGTTTCTGTTGTTATATCTCCTTTTTCTTTACTGATTTTGTTAATTTGGATACTGTCTCTGTGCCCTCTGGTTATTCTGGCTAAGGGTTTATCTATCTTGTTCATTTTCTCAAAGAACCAGGTCCTAGTTTTGTTGAGGTTTTGTATAGTTCTTTTTTATTTGTACTGGTTGATTTCAGTCCTGAATTTGATTATTTCCTGTCGGGAACCAACAGGCTTTGGCCTGACTAGTAGACCTGAGTCTTAGTTTCCCAGACCTGGTGCCTCAGGCTTCTCAGAAATCAGGCGACCAGCCTGCAGTTCTAGAGACATTCCGTTTGTCCCCACCTGCAGATTAAGGGAGATCCTGTGATGTTTTGTTGTATGTGACATCTGGCAGGAACATTGACCTTCTGGAACTTCCCCACCCCTGTTACTTCCCCTCTTAATTGCTTCATATACAGCCCCAAAACAAAGATTTTTTTGGAGCTTGATCAGATTATCGTCTTGCTCCCAAGGTATCTTTTTGTCTCCTGTGTGTTTCCTTCTTCTGGCAGTTCTTTCCTCACTGGTTGAAGGTCCTGCAGGCGGGGCAATTTCCTGCTGTCTACTCCTCTTGGGTGTATTTGCTTCTTTTTGTTCTAAAGTTTTCAGATGAACTGTTAAGCTGCTAGTGTATGATCTCTCCAATTTCTTTATGGAGGCAGTCAAGACTCTTCTTAGGTTTCTTCTTAGTACTGCTTTCATTGTGTCCCATAACTTTGGATATGTTGTGTCTTCATTTTCATTGAATTCTAAATGTCTTTAATTTCTTTCTTTATTTCTTCCCTGACCAAGTTATCATTGAGTAGATAGTTGTTCAGCTTCCATATGTATATGGCTTTCTGTTGTTTTTGTTGCTATTAAAGACCAGCATTAGTTTGTGGTGGTTCGATAGAATATACAGGATTAATTTAATATTCTTGTAACTGTTGAGATTTGTTCTGTGTTCGAGTATATGATCGATTTTTGAGAAAGTACCATGAGGTGTTGAAAAGAAAGTATATTCTTTTGTTTTAGGGTGAAATGTTGAGTAGATATCTGTTAAATCCATTTATTTAACAACTTCTTTTAATTTCGCTGTGTTTCTGTTTAGTTTCTCTTTCCATGATTGGTCCATTGGCCAGAGTGGGGTGTTGAAATCTCCTACTATTATTGTGTAAGGTTCAATGTGTGCTTTGAGCTTCAGTAACATTTGTTTTACAAATGTGGGTGCCCTTGTATTCAGGGCATAGATGTTCAGAATTGAGAGTTCATCTTGGTGGATTTTTTCTTTGATAAATATGTACTGTCCTTCCCTATATTTTCTGGTAACTTTTGGTTGAAAGTCTATTTTATTGGATATTACAATGGCTACTCCAGCTTGTTTCCCTAGAAACCACTTGCTTGGAAATTTTTTTCCCAGCCTTTGTCAGTGAGATGTGTTTCCTGCATGCAGCAAAATGCTGGATCCTGTTTAGGCGTCCAGTTTGTTAGCCTATGTTTTTTTATTGAACAATTGAGTCCACTGATGTTGAGAAATATTAGGGACCAATGATTGTTGGTTCATACTATTTTTGTTGTTAGAGGTGGAATTATGTTTGTGTGTTTCTCTTCTTTTGGGTTTGTTATGAAAAGATTAATTTCTTGCTTTTCCTTGGGTGTAGTTTCCCTCCTTGTGTTTAGCTTTTCCTTCTACTATTTTCTGTAGAGCTGGATTAGTGGAAAGATATTGTTTAAATTTGGTTGTGTCTTGGAATACCTTGGTTTCTCTATGGTAATTGTGAGTTTTGTTGGGTCTAGTAACCTGGGCTGGCATTTTTTTTTTTTTTTTTTTTTCTTTTAGGGTCTGTATGATATCTCTCCAGGATCTTCTGCCTTTTAGAGTCTCTGTTGAGAAGTCTGTTGTAATTCTGATAGGTCTGCCTTTATATATTACTTGACCTTTTCCCCTTCCTGCTTTTAACATTCTTTCTTTGTTCTGTGAATTTGGTGTTTTAATTATTATGTGAGGAGAGGATTTCTTTTCTGGTCCCATCTGTTTGGCATGTCTTTCTTTAGTTTAGAGAAGTTTTCTTCTATAATTTTGTTGAAGATGTTTGCTGGCCCTTTGAGTTGGGAATCTTCACTCTGTTCTATTCCTATTATTCTTAGGTTTGGTATTTTCATTGTTTCCTGAATTTCTTCAATGTTTTGAGATAGGAGGTTTTTGCTTTTTGTATTTTTCTTGACTGTTGTGTCAATGTCTTCTATGGTATCTGTCCTGATGAGATTCTCTCTTCTATCTCCTGTATTCTGTTGGTGATGCTTGCACCTGTGACTCTTGTTCTCTTTCCTAGGTTTTCCATCTCCAGGGCTGCCTCCCTTTGTGTTTTCTTTAATGTTTCTATTTCCATTTTAAGATCCTGGGTAGTTTTGTTCAATTCCTTCACCTGTTTGATTGTGTTCTCCTGTATTTCTTTAAGGGATTTATGTGTTTCCTGTTTAAGGGCTTCTACCTGCTTACTTGTATTCTGTGTTTCTTAAGTGAGTTATTTATCTCCTTCTTAAAGTCCTCTATCATCTTCATGAAATGAAAATTTAGATATGAATCTTGCTTTATAGCTGTCTTGGGGTACTCAGGACTTGCTATGGTGAGAGATCTTGGTTCTGATGTTGCCATATCAAATTGGTTCTGCTGCTTATGTTCTTATGCTTACCCCTTGCCATCTTGTTTTCGTTAGTGTTATTTGGCCTCCCTGTCTCTGACTGGAGACAGTCCTTTCTGTGAGCCTGTGATCCCGTGATGCTCTGATCCAGGATGTGTCAGAATACCCAGGGAGTTGAGCTGCAACTGAGGTGTGGACTGTGTGTGTTTGGATCCAGAGACCTAGAGTTTTTTATTTACTACTTTTGGTCAATGGTTGCTAGCTGATAATTGAATACATGAAGGTAAAATTTCAGATAATGGGGAGATTATTGTACTCTTAATTCCCATATTATGGTATCCCAGCTACATTGAATAGCCAACTAGTACACACTAATTTCTCTGACTTATGATCAATATTTTGTAATTCGACCAAATGCTTCAACCCAATTGTCTCCCTTTGAAGAATTTTCCAGAAGGCCATTTTATCCCTTAGGTGAAAGTTTTGGTTGGATTGTATCACGATTTTTAGAACTGACAACTCCATGTTCTACTAGGAAGGCATGTATAATAATACAGAGTAGAAAGCCTGCACTATTTAAGGATGGATAACTGCGGATGTTATCTCCATGTTTTAGATTTTTATTTATGTGTGTTTGTGTCTTTATGAGTGTATATGTGTGCTGGTGCATGTGTTTACACAGAGACAAATAAAGGATCTAAGATTCCTTAGACCTGGAGTTACAGTGTTTTTTGAACATATGACTGAATATGTGGGTGCTGAGATCTGAACTCTGGTCATAACTATTGTGCAAAAAGTACTTTAACCATTTAACCATCTAACCATTGAGACATTCTTTCTGTTTTCTTAGCCTTTCTTATACTTCTTATGCATTACTTGGATTTACATTTTTTTCTTTCACAATTGAACAAGTATCTTTGATTTACTGGTTAGTACATAATAGTCTTTCTTTTTTTGTAACTCTTAAAATATATTACTTTCCAAATGACAACCACATAACAGTTATAATAACCTTTCTGCTAATAATATTTGATTTAATCATATGTACAGTAGTAGTGTTATTTCATGTTATAGAGAAGTCAACTGAGGCACACATTTCTGAAGGCAGAACCTGTCCAAGTCACACAGCTGATAAAGAGAAATTAAGAGTGAGCTGGTCTTTCTGACTTCTATGCTCCTGCTTAAAATGGACTCTCCTCGAATACTTTCAGTGAACTTCACCAGAATGGCTGATGTCCTACACAGAACCCTTACTCAGACCTCTTCTCTATGAGCCTGTCTGTTGTACCTACCACACATTTTCAATATAAATTCTGTTCTACTTATTGATGCTAGTTTGTATGTAACCTTATTAACTTAAGGATAATTAAAATATAAAAACTACCTTTTGTGAATTAATTCTTAACTATATTCATAATTTCATTGGAACAGGAATCTAACACCAGTTCTCTAAAGTGTCTTTTATAAATCTTGTTTTCAGATAAAGGAAAAACTTATTTATACATACATAAAATACTTCTTGATGTTATTAAGAGGCCTGACAAAGCATTCTGGATGCAACTGCCATTCCTGCAATAATAATAATGACCTTGTTCTGATAACAACTATGATTGCCAATGTATCATAAGGCATTCTCCAGTCTGCAATCTTCTTATATTTTCCAGCTACTTCTTAGTAAACGAATGGCTACAATTTTCTTCTCTGCTGTATCTAATGCTCTTGAAATTTTAAAGAAATGAAATGGGGAAAACGACCAGAAGAAGAACATCATGAATATTTTGATGCATTTGGGTTAGAAATTATTAGATCTAAAATCTTTTCATAGCTATGTTGCTCTATGCTCTATGCTCTCAATGTTGCATCTTTTATATGCTAAGTAAGGACAATATTAAGACATTACACTACTTTTATTGTTATGGCTATTAAAACTGAGATTTGACAGTGAGAAGTTATCCTAGATCCTGGAAGTCATAAATGCTCTGGGAGAAGCTGTTTTGATATGGTCTCAATAATCCAGATAGAGCTCTTTCTGTTTATCTGTCAGCCTTTTCCTGGGAATACAACACTAAAGCAATTTAACTATAGCTGGGGAGACCCTCACTCAAGTCTCGGGATGGCGCGACCCCCCAAGAACTCACGAAAGACCGTCCTTGCTGCAATCACACGAGGTTTATTGGGGGGACGACCAGTGCACTGGGGTCGAGCTCATATCCTACACAGAGGCAGAGGAGTTCGACCCCGAGCAGCTGAAGTCAGGGGTATTTAAAGAAAAAGCCATGAAGCAAGGAAATTCTATGTGTCATGGGAAGGTATAGAATGTCCTAAGTTCATCACTCCCGCAGTTATCTGTTTCCTGAGACAAAAGGTGTAGATTAGCCATTCATTTCTGCAGTTAGCTATTCCTTGAGACAAAGGGTGTAGATTAGCCATTCTTTCCTACAGTCAGCTATTCCCTGAGACAAAGGTGTAGATTAGCTATTTCCTGGGACAAAGGTGTAGATTAGCTATTTCCTGGGACAAAGATATGGATTGTTGCGATATCAACCCTGCTGTTAACTATTTTCCCGGGGCAAAGGGATGTATGTTAGCCATTAGGCGGTGGAATATGGCTATGCTATCTCTGGCTTTAATTTGCTAAGGTTGGTCTGACTTCCCTATAATGGGCTCAGGTCTTTCAGTGTTAGCCAGTCTTTCTGCTGGCTGCCATTATCTACCTACTAGAAGCCTTTATATTTAGGAAAGTTAGTTGCAAGACACAAATGTGAGGTTCACAAAGGACAGAAAGATGTTTCATTCTTGATCTACCTAGCATGCACTACATCAAGTTGCTCCACAAAGTAATAAATGAAGGGATGATGTTGTATTCATAAGTGAAGTTTAAGAGTCAGTGGTAAGCTGGGCAGTGGTGGCGCACGCCTTTAACCCCAGCACTTGGGAGGCGAGGCAGGTGGAGTCTTAGTTTGAGACCAGCCTGATCTACAGAGTGAGTTCCAGGACAGTCAGGGCTACACAGAGAAACCCTATCTCCAAAAAGAGTCAGTGGTAGTCCAGGAAAGAATCAGAGAAGTATTTCTTTTAGTTTGTTCAGGAGATTGATCATTGGAACTTGTGTTACTACAAAATCAAACTTACATATAAATTCTCTTTTTTTTTCTGTCAAATCATATCTTTTTTATTTGAAGGAGTTTAAAAAGCCAATTGTTTCATTTAAGATTTATCTACAAATAAGCTTTGATGCAAATAATTTTATACTTAGCATGGTATATATTTGCTTACTTCATTTTTGTTTTCTATTCAATATTCTGAATAGTTTACTATATCAGGAAAACATTTTACTTAGTTTTCTATCATGTTTCATATAAGTAAAATTATTTTATTTATGCATATCATAGATAAAAGATACTTGTCTTGGCACATTTTTAATTATGGGTAGAAGGAAATTGAAATTACATGCTAACGATCTTGCTTTATACAAACTATTACAATAAAATAAGCTAAGAACTGCACAAGCTCTACTCTAGGAGCAATAAATTCTCTTAAGACCCAAAGTTCAACTACTATTTTCTGCTTTTTTTTTTTTTATTAAACAACTATTTTTTTGTTTTGCTTTTATTAAAACCAACACAGTGGATTCAGCCAATGAGTCATATTTTCTTTGATGGCTCATAAATGAATCCATAGGCAATTGGGGAAACTAGCTCTGCAGTGTTGTGATCTCTGTCAGCATCTGTAAAGACTTACATGGGGCTGTCTAGGAGGATCAGGTTCATGCTCAATGGCAAAGTCTCACACAGGAGTCCAGGAGTCCTGATCCCGAAGTCTAGGCTCTTGTCCTTCCTGAAAGTACACAGTACTAACTGCATTTTTTTTGTCCACTTTACTAAATCTAGAAGAAGGAACAGGGTTGTATTCTTCACCTAAAAATCTTTCCGGCCTTCCTTCATTCAGGCAACAAGGTTCAAGGTACCTTAGACAAGTTGCTGGTAATCTAAACAGCTGCCTAGCTTCTTTATGACCTTAATGTTAAAGGGCAAGCAACAGAAGCAGAAGCCCTTGGAATGAATTCCAGATCACAGCTGCAGTCCTCTGGCTGATGATTATCAGTTACTGGGCTACTGAGCACATTTTAGTTACGTCATTCAAAGACAAGAACAACTGGCTTATCCTTGACCAGGTTGAGACATTTCACCCTTAGGGGTAAGCATCCAGAGCAAAGGAGATAGTAATCACAACCAGCTGCTCTTACGTTTGCCTTTTGTGCCCATGGCTAAATTATTACCTACTGTCAGGGTTCTACATTCCATAGCTATCAAATCTGCAACCTTCTCGGCATGAAGGAAGTAGCTTACAAAAAAAAAAAAAACCAAAAACAAACCAAAAGTAACCTTTACTCTTGGCATGCTAGGGTTCATTTCATCTGCAGGTACTGTGTAAAGAAACCTAATAGGACCCACCCTTAATATTACAATGAGGTTGCTGGAGTCTGACAAGTACCAGCCTTGACTTGGAGAGGGCTTCTGAGGAAGGGGTGTGTGGGCGTGGCTAAAACAAATGACGCGGAGTCAAATCGTGGGTCTAAGATGGCTGCCTACGCCTAGCTGGAGGCAGCTTTCCAGCCTGTTTCTGTGCTGCTTTCTTTCTCTCTGACAGGATTTGTCTTTCTCTGTCCCTGGGCAACTCTCTCTCTTTTATTCTGCTTGAGACAGTTCTCCAAGTGGTTCACTCTTGCTATTCTAAAAAATTCTCTGAATAGCTCATCTCCAGCAGACAATAGCCCAGCCTTTTATTTTACATATCTACCCAGTCATTTGCGTCAAGTTTCCTTTTGATCATCCTATGCGTAGACATCCCTTAACCCTGTCCCCTTTAAGCACACGTTTTTTTAAACATTACAAAAGAATTCAGAGATCTGCCTCCCTCTGTTAAGCAAAGAACCTTAACTGGCTTTGTGGGTCCTGGTCTTGAAATTACCATTTCTATCACACCTGGGTCTAACCTTACATTGTCCTTGGATGGCCCTGAACATAAGAATTTGTCTGCCTTTAAAGGCATAAACAAAAATACTTAGCTGGATGGGATCTCGAGCAATCACCACTCCCTAAATCTCTTTATCTCCTTCCCTAATAGCTTTCTGACAAGTTGGCTCAGTGCAGTTGCCTCTGTTCCTTTAGATTCATGAAGTACTTCATACAATCCAGATTTGCATCCTTATTTTTTGCATAGTTGAGAAATTACATATTTTCAAACTCAGGTTTTTAGAGTTCTTTTCTACAGTCTTAAGGACTGTCCTGAAGGTCCTAGCATTTGCCACATTGCTGAGACCTTAGCCACACCTTTGCCTCTCCTACTCTGCAGTCTCTTATTATCTTGGAGTCATTATCATTAACAGGAAGGACATTCCTTAAAGGGGAATGTAAAATATGTACATTATTATGCAAACAACCCTTTTTGGAACTTGTCACATTCTGTCCCTACCAAGGCCATTTGGGATTCTGAAGGAGAAGGTGGAGTCTCCTGAATCACTCTGCAGCGAGAAAGAAGTTAACATTTCAAATCACCAAAGCTAACAATGAAAGAAATGGAAAACCAAAGGTGGGTAAATATACAGTAGGAATTATCACCTGGCAAATACAACTGCCAAGCAAATCAGTGACACAAAGCACTTCTGAGTGTGAGGCTAAAGAAAGATAAGCGAAAGTCAGAATGTTCCTAGACTCAGTGGCATGGAAGGTCCGGGATTATGCCAATTAGCGTCTAGAAATAGTGAAGGTTCTAAATTAGCTCTCTGAGAATCAGAAAAGAAAACCTTAGTTTCTGAAGGGTTTTCCCTCAGGCATGGAAATAGAAGATTCTAAAAGCAATTAATTGCTTACTTGTTCTTAGATCACTTAGACCAACAGCAACAAGCATGTAGGTAGGGCCTTACAGAACAGGATATTTACAATTATTTGTAGATTTTTCTATTAAATATAAACTTAACACATGCCAAGAGATGGCCAGAGGGAAGGCAGGAGTCAGTTGCCTTTTGGAAGTGTAGTTGTGGACATAATCTCTGTTTTAAAATTAGTTTTATATGACGAGTACACTGTAGCTTTCTTCAGACACACCAGAGAAGGGCATCAAATCCTATTACAGATGGTTGTGAACCACCATATGGTTGCTGGGACTTGAACTCAGGACCTTTGGAAGAGCAGTCACTGCTCTTAACCACTGAGCCATCTCTCCAGCCCTATTTTCCCATGGGATGGTTCATACATATGGAGTCCAGAGGAATAAACCAGTGTCTTTCTCTATCACTGCTTTATTGCTTTGAGACAGGGTTTCTCACTGAACCTGATGCTGACTTTTCCTAATAGGCTGACTGCCCAGTGATCTTCTAGGACCCACCTTATAAGTATCATGGTTAAGCCTGCATTTTACAAAGATGTTTGTGATTTGAACTCAGGTCTTCATGTTGTCACAGCAAATGCACTTAGCCATCTTGGCAGCCTAGGAGATGCTCTCACCTTCATTCTCCTCAACTCTAGGATTATGTGACTCACTGACTTCCCAGTTCAGAGCCACCCTTAGTGTTTCCCCAACTACACTGTCCACACTCATCATAATTACAAACCCTGTAAAAGAGTAGTAAAAAGTCACAACACCTCCAGCCATAGCCATTGTCACCAAACACTAACACTAATTTTATGCATCAGGAAATGAATTTGCTCATATCTCCCAGCTGGCTTCCTGTCTGTTTCCCAGATGCACAGAGCTGCTTAGTGCCTGCCTTTCCTTTTTCCTCTTGCTGCTTCTACTTATTTGTGTAGTACCTACTTACTGTTTACAGGAGCATTACATCTAGGGAAACATTTGCTGAAACAACTTTTCTTTTAAAATATTTTATTATTTAGATTTTCAGTATTTTCCATAGAGAAGATTGAAGCCAAGTGTCTACCTAGTAACATTATGTTGAGAAGGGGATATTTTAGAAGTTAAGATCTGATTGAAGGAAGAAAGCCACAGGGTACGGTGCTCTCAGGACTTACACATCATCCCCAGTCATTTCCGTTCTCTGCTTCCTATCTGCCACAAGGCAAGCTATTTCATTCTACCATACTGTGGTAATTAGCTTTGCTTCAAGCTCTCCATCAACGAAACCAGTCAAGCATAGGCCAAAACCATTAAAATCATGAGCCAAAATAAATATTCCCTCAATCAGATTTTGCTGTTATACTTGTCATAGAAAGACTGACAAAATTGCTGACAATATTGAAAATACTAAATAGAATGCTATAGAATTATAAAACATTAAATAATCATACATGAGCTCTGCAGAAGATCTTGAGGAAATGGTTATAGAAACTTCATATTGACTCTTGAAAATAACACAGGAAGAGCAGTGTACTGGCTGGTTTTGTGTGTCAACTTGACACAAACTGGAGTTATCACAGAGAAAGGAGCCTCTCTTTAGGAAATGCTTCCATGAGATCCAGTTGTAAGGTATTTTCTCAATTAGTGGTCAAAGGGGGAGGGTCCCTTGTGGGTGGTACTATCCCTGGACTAGTAGTCTTGGGTTCTATAAGAAAACAAGCTAAACAAGCCAGGGGAAGCAAGTCAGTAAGTAACATCCCTTTATGAGCTCTGTAACAGCTCCTGCTTCCTGAACTGCTTGTGTTCCAGTCCTGACTTCCTTTGGTGATGAACAGCAACGTGGAAATATAAGCTGAAGAAATCACTTTCCTCTCCAAATTGCTTCTTGGTCATGATGCTTGTGCAGGAATATAAACCCTGACTAAGACAAGTAGGATGAAGGGTCTCAGTCCCTGCAATTTCAGTCATTAGTCCTCGGTTTAATCTCTTAAGTTCTTAAGAACTCCATGTGCTATTTGAAAAGAATGAACTTTCTTTTATTCTTTCTAGCTATGAAATTCACTTTCTCACTGGTTTTGAAATTTCTTGGTACCTTTTCCAGCCACATCCTGAAAGACCCCCAAGTTGGGGAGACCCTCACTCAAGTCTCGGGATGGCGCGACCCCCCAAGAACTCACGAAAGACCGTCCTTGCTGCAATCACATGAGGTTTATTCTGGGGACCAGTGCACTGGGGTCGAGCTCATAACCTACTCAGAGGCAGAGGAGTTCGACCCTGAGCAGCTGAAGTCAGGGGTATTTAAAGATAAAAACCCACAAGAACGGAAAGAATTTGCGTTATGGGGAAGTACAGAATGTTCTAAGTTAGTCATAAGGCAGCTGCACAAACATTCCTGTGGTTAGCTAGCTCCTGGAACACTGTGCCCCTGGCCCTGGGGCCAGGCCAAGGTCACCCGTCTCTTAGGGGAAAGAATGCAGCCAGGTGGGGATTGGTCAAGCATGCAATTTCAGTCCCATCTCTGTTTCTGGCTCCAAGTGTGCTAGGGGTCCAACTTTCCTCATAAGGGGGTCAGGTCTTTCAATCCAAGGAGTGGGAAAATCATAAAATAGGCTATTGGACAGTCAAGTATAGTAGGGATGGGTTTCCAGCCTAGGATCTTTAAACATAATAACATAGAAAAGCAGAGCCCCATTAGAAACAGGGTTGTTGGTCTCTCCGTGGTTCCTTCCCTGTCTCTTAAATCCACAGACTATCACAGACCAGTGTGGCCATGTTCTTTCTGAGGGACTAAAGTAACAGGAATAAAGAATATTCAGGCCGGGCAGTGGTAGTGCATGCCTTTAATCCCAGCACTTGGGAGGCAGAGGCAGGCAGATTTCTGAGTTCGAGGCCAGCCTGGTCTACAGAGTGAGTTCCAGGACAGCCAGGGCTACACAGAGAAACCCTGTCTTGAAAAAACAAAAAAAGCAAAAACAAAAACAAAAAAAGAATATCTAGTGCTTTCTCACTTCTCAGGCAGTCTGTGTTTTAATTTTCTCCAGCATACCAAGAATCAGCATCATATCTATAAAGGTTTTGTCTCTAGATCAGTGATTCTAAACTTTACATGCTATATATCTGATATCCTATGTATCAGATATTTACAATATGAATCATAATAGTAGAAAAATTATAATTAAGAAGTCAATTTGAAATAATGTTATGGTTGGGGTCACAACAACATGAGAAACTGTATTAAAGGGTTGCAGCATCTTGATTACTTAGTCTTCATGGCATAGAGTTAACATATATCCCTTACAATGTTAAAGTATCCACACAATGCAAAACCAAAGAGGAGTGGCTACATTTCAAAAATCAGTATTCACAGACACTAAAATTTGATTTTCAAAAACTTTCATGATTTTTATAGTCACATAAAACATAAAAACTACAGTTACCTTGGAGATGGTAGAAGAGCATGGATTTTCCCAATGTCTAGAGTTTGTTTTATGGATTATAATGATAAGAGTTTTCTCATTCAGGTTGCCTAAAACTGAAACTCATACATTCCCTCTAATTATACCCGAGCAGCCTTGGTTGAGTTTGTAAGCTTGGATACTCTCAGTACTAAACTGTTTCTGTTTCTTTACCTGTGAAATAAGAGTTAACTAGTGCCTACTTTACAGTGTGATGTTGAGAATCAGATATTGTAATACCACTGGATAAGTTATCTTTCTTGTTGTTTTGATAAAACACCCAATAGAGGCATCCTGAGGGAAGAAAGGATTATTTTAGTTCTTAAGTCTAGAAAGATTTCAGTTTTTCATGGTGGAAAAATGAGATGACCTGAAACCATTCTGACTCTAGAGACAGAGCACGTTACAGAGTTCCTCATGTGTCCAGTGGACCAGGAAACATACAGCAACCCAGAAATAAGGCTGCCTAGTAACTATCAAAAGTCTGTCCCTGGTGTTCCAGATCAAGCAACAAAGTACAACCAAAGATTCCACAGTACTCACAGTCTCACAGTGCCACTATTTTGGGATCAGGTGCTCAAACACAATGTCCTCTATGGAGACATCTAATATTCAAGCCATACCAGCCTGAAATGAAAATATAACATTGTTCACAATATGATGAAGCTTATGATGATTTTTTTGTTTTGTTTTCTTTGTTTCCTTTTTTTTATTGTTTATTTTCTTTATTTACATTTCAAATGTTTTCCCCTTTTCAGGTCTTCCCTTCAGAAACCCCCATCCCATCTCCCATGCCCTTCTATAAGGGTGCTCCCCCACCTACACCCTCTTGTCTTCCCATCCTGGCATCCTGGCATTCCCCCACACTGGGACATTGAACATCAGCAGGACCAAGGGCCTCTCCTCCCACTGATGTCCAACAAGTCCATCCTCTGCAACATATGCAGCTGGAGTCATGAGTCCCTCCATGTGTACTCTTTGGTTGATGGTCCAGTCCCTGGGAGCTCTGGGGCATCTGGATGGTTGATACTGTTGCTCCCTCCATGGGGCTTTGAACCCCCTCAGAAGCTTATGATTCTTATAAGTATCTTCATATGACTCTTATGCCCAACAATATCCATACTCCATTATCTAGATGATGAATTTAAACTCCTTGGGAGAGATGCAAAGCCTTTCCTTTGAATCTCATCCTCTATCATTTCCTTCCCACCTGTAATCATATCCCCTGAACCAACTCTGATTGTTTGACTACTATATTGTTTTCTTGTAGCTATATGCTAAGAGAGAGAACTGCTCACACCAGAGGAAACAAACAAGAAATCCTGGATCTCTTAGATGTCCTAATGAAGTCAGGGACCATGAGTATTCATGTCCAGGATATCAGAAAGGAAGAAAGTCAGTGGCCCAGGGCAATAACCAGGCAGATCTAGTGGCTTGAGAAGTGGCTATGCAGGAGCCTATCCTGATTATGGGCCTACAAGAAACACCTGCTGCGAAATGGGACTGGACTAAGGGATGGCCTCACTTAGAATACACTGAAGAAGAAAGGACTCAGACTGCTAGCCACCCTACCAACTATCACTTAGAGGAGGAAGGGAAATGGCATACAAGAAAGAAAACTCTGTTCCCCATAAAGCAAGCAAAAAACTTACTAGGCCAAATGTACAGATGGACTCCTTTAGGGGATAAAAAGCTTGTCTAAGCAGATAAGGGATCTAGAGTATATATAATAAGACTCAGGATTTGAGCAAGAAAGATAGTAAAACAGTGTAAGGTATGTCAACAAGTGAATGTTTATGCAGCCAAGAATAAATAGGGCAAAAGATGTAGGGGAGAACAGCCTAGAGTATATTGAGAGGTTGATTTTACAGAAGTTAAGCCAGAAAAATGTGGTTAGAAATACCTTCAGGTGTTCATAAATGCTTTCTCTAGATGAGTTGAGGCATTTCCCCACCAAGCAGGAAACAGCTGCCCTGGTATCCAAGAAGATATTAGAGTATATTTCCCCCAAGGTTTGGAGTGCCCAATGTACATGGATAAGAATGGTTCTGCTTTTGTCAGTTAAGCCAGGGGGTGGCAAAAGTATTGGGGACAGATTGGAAACTTCCTTTTGAGTACCATCCCCAAAGGACAGGGCCAGTAGAGAGAATGAATAGAACCCCCCCCCCCCCAAAAAAAAAGGTGACTTTAACTAAATTGACCTTGGAGGTGGGCTCAGACTGTGTGGTGCCCCTCCCCTTGGCCCTGTTCTGAGCTTGGAACACCCCCTACCATTTGAGATCCTGTGTGGTACCCCTACTCCCTTGGTGTACACTGGGCCCTCAGAGGAGGTATCCCCCAGCATGAGATTTGACCCAAACTGTCTGCCTTAAGTGCTCCAGGGATGCCAGAGACCCCTCACCACTTCCAGACTGGTGACAGGATCTATGTAAAGAGGCATTAGACACAGTCGATGGAACCCAGATGAAAGAGATCCTTCATGGCACTGCTAACTATTCCCACAGTCCTCAAGGTAGATGATATTGAGGCCTGGGTGAAACCTGCAGATGAGACACTCCCCAGAGACCCCCTCTAGACAGTACAGAAGATGGACAATCTGCTCAAACTCAAGATCACTCAACCTTAATCATGACTGTCTGTGGTACCTTTGGATAGCACTCACTGTCTCCCTTCTGTTGTGGTTGAGGGTGACTAGGGCAGGTACCAGGACATCTGCTTTGGTCTTACAAAGGGAAAATTATGACAGTCTGAGGGCAGTCACTGATTTAGATATAGAGAGAATAGAAGCTTCCATCAGTCATCTTAAGGAATCACAGACTTCATTATCAGAATTAGTACTACAGAATAGGAGATTAGACTTAACTTTTCCTCCAGCAAGGAGAGCTATGTGCTGCCTTAGATGAAAAGTGTTGCTTTCATATAGACCATTCTGGGGTTGTTGAAGATTCAATGGCCAAGGTGAGAATAGGGTAAGTCAAGCGGAAGAGAGAGAGGGAACAGAGCCAGGGCTGGTTCATGTCTTGGTTTAAATGCTTAATTAATGGCTTTCATATCTACCTTGTTAAGACCTTAATTGTTCTCCTCCTATTGTTGACTTTTAGTCCCTCTATTTTGAACCACTTAGCTGTTTTTGTTAAGGAACTCATAGGTGCAGTACAGCTAATGATCTTAAAGCAGAAATACAAAGAGCTAGATACAGAAGACCAGGAGTATGAGCTGCAGAGCTATCAACAATAGCTTCAGGATTGAAGCATGCACAAGAAAAACGGGGGAATGAGGAGTCAGCTCAGGAATGTTGAGATATTCCACCAGGTCCCCTCCCCCCTCTGAGCACATGGACACCCCTCCCTCCCGGAAGAAACAGATTAGAGAGCACTAGGCTAGAAGGGAGAGGCTGATTAAGCCCCTGCTACCTCATTCCCTAAAGACCAATCAGTTTAAAAGTCACACTGTTCTGCCAATCACATTGTGCCTATTGGTGGCAGCTCTAAAATTAGTATATAAGGTCCCTGAACAGGAGCCACAAGGTCGCTCTTCTGTCTTGGTGTGTAGAGCGACCTCAGCATGCTGAATCAATCAATTCCTCTTGCATTTTGCGTCAATCCCTGACTCCATGTGCTTAGTTGGAGGGTCTTCTATAAGTTAAGGTTCACCAGAATCTTACAGTTTGAGTACTATATTGTTTTCTTGTATACTTGAGCCTCTCTGGTCTTCACTCTATCTCTCATGAAAGCTCTTTTCTTGACTTATATATACTTATATCAGTCCATCTTCTTCAGTGCTCACATCTCTTCTTGGGCTTCCTATTCACTGTATATTCAACTTTAACTTCATAGCTCTCACACTGAAATCAGAAAAGACATGGCTATCTAACAGCCTCTATTGGACTCTAAGCTCTTTGTAGATAAACACAAGCCAATGTTTTAAGTCATCCTGTTTGAAGTGATTATAACACTGCCTGGCATATGACAACACACAATAAATACAAACTGAGAAAGAAGGGAAGGAAAGAAACTTAGAAGAGAAAAGAGAAGGAAAAGAATAGGGAGGCTGCAGCACTGCCATTTTATATGGTATGTGAAGCTAAAAGGAGACTACTGACCTTTGTGTGAGTTCTGCAAAAAGTGGGGAAAAATTCATAGATTAACATGGAAAGTAATTTGCAAGATCAGCTTTCCAAGTTCAATTAAAACTATTTCCATTGACTGTGTTTATACAGACGACTAGACATGCAGAAACAGTTCTCATATCCAACTTGTCTAAACATAGCAATTTGAAGAAATGGGCTTGAGAATGAACATTACTAAAATACTGTGTTGGAACATGTGGTTTTAAAGCAGCAGGTCAAATCACCCCTCCTGTCACCAATGCCCTCTGGACAGGAAAATAATCTCAAATACAACATCCATTTGTCTTTTTATAAGCTATGTACATCAAGTCTGACTAATTTCAGGGGCAAAATCAATCTCTTCATGTATAGAATTAAGAAGATTGTGTTTATGTGTCTCTTAGAGCTCTATGAACTTGAGAATCAACTTTAACTTCATCGGACACCCATCTGTTGAGGTGTTTTCTTAAGCATAATTTTAGATGAGTTTCTTGGGCTTCCCAGTAAGCTAACAATTTAGAGAAAAGGATGAAAACAAAGACAAGACTTCTGGATGAGTATACGAGAATTAAGTGTCTATATAAGAACAACTAATTGATTGTGTATGTATAGTATTGAACTCAGGTTTCATACACACTAGTTATAGAACTCTATATCTGAGCTATATCTTTAACCCTATACTCTTAAGTGTTGCTGTTTTGAATAAGAATCACACAAATTATTCAGCCAAATAGACTGAGTAGAACAGACACAGAAAGCACAGGCTGCATCATCTTGTTGCTTGTTAGAACAAGGGTGTGAAATGCATTAGTCAGTTTTGCTACCTGATGACTATGTCATTAATTAGACTCTTTAACATCTTCAGACTAAAAGTAAAGTACTTTTGAAAATAATGCTGAAGGAAATTAGGAGAAGAGTAAACATACAATAAACAAATTTGAGAAATATTCAACACATAAAGTAAAGACTTTTAAGTAAATGTTCAATTCATCTCCCATTATAACCCAAAGAGTGTATAAATAACAATTTTTGAATTTTGAAATCATAGAGCCAGGCACAGAGTCCTGTACCTGAATCATGATATTTAGGAGTCTGGGACATGAATGAACTCAAGTTCATCTTTGATACACAGAGAATCTTTTAATCCACCTTCCTGCCCACACAGACAAGTCAGAGCTGTAGCTGCTATTTTAACATTCAGGCTGAAGATGAAGCCAGTTCAACATTATTTTTTATTCATGAGTGACAGAAGGAGTTGCACAAACATGGTAGCACAAACACACACACAGACCCATATACATAGACACACACACATAGACACAGACACAGACACACACAGACACACACACACACACACACACACACACACACACACACACACACACACACACACAAAGTAACTCTCAAAAGTATGCATATGTGTTCTGTATCTTTTTTCCAATTATTCACTTTTATTCTGCACATTAAATCTCTTAACATTTATAAGTAATTGCCAACTCTCTACCTTTGTACGACCTAAGTAAACCCTTTGAAAAGAAGAGAAAAACACAAATTCATTTCTATATTGATACTCACCTACATATAATCAAGGGAAAAATTATTTATTGAAATGAGTATAACTAATGGAAATCATTAAAAACCTGCAGGTCTGTACACTGGATGCTATCTGTGGGGATCTTTGGCCTGGCCTCATATAAGTGAAGGGGAAAGGGCACAAGCAGGAAGGGGGAAGTGCAACCAACACAGCTGCTCTGGTGCTGCTGCTGCCCCAGCTGCAGCTGCTACTCTAAGACTGAGGCTCAGCTAGCAAGGGAGGTGTAGGGGAGCTTCCAGCAGCAAAGGCTTTGGGAGAGCATTCTCTTCCCAGGAAGTGGTACAACTCTCATATGACAAATGCTCTCAGATCCTCTCAGATGATGGAGTAATTCACACACACACACACACACACACACACACACACACACACACACACACACACACACACACCTTTATTCCTTCTGGATAGGATCTTATATACAGTTTTGGAGGGGTGGGATGCCTCATCTGCATGTTGTGGGGCTTGAGGGCACTGCCCCTACAGGACTGATGGTCATGATCCTCTCTATGGGGGCTGTGGTTATGTGACAAGGGCCTAGTAGGGAGCAGGTAAAGCCTCCTACCTTCCCTTTGAGTTCTGGGGCTTCCAACCCAGCTCAACCTTACGAGATTTCCTGGCATGGTCCTTTGCCCCACAAAAACATACTTACTTATGTATCACAAAAGACCACTCTATACCTGGCATTTTCCCTTGTGTATTTCCCATGATACTTGATGGAACAGGAAGGAAACAGTATGTGGTTATTATATTTGCCCGAGGGAGCTCCAGCAACAGCTTGAACCAATGAACTTTATCATTTACTGCTTAGGCAAGGATCCATGGTGACCAGTGGCCAGAGAGAGGATGACAGGAGCTTTAGGAAGTCAGTTAGGAGGCAGTGACGCAGCATCAAGAATGGAGGGGTAATAGAAGGGAGAACACAGAAGGGTCAGGTCTCGGGTTTGGGCCAGGTTGGATGATGTGGTAATTTATTAATCTGCTCTAAACTCCCTGCTGGCTGCTGTCCATGTGCTTCTTGCTCTTGCCCCAGCCTGCACCTGCATGAGTGCTTCTGGATTTATGAACAAAAGACACACACACAGCCTTCTATTTTAGTATGCCTTAAACAGTGCAATGACTGGGCACTTCCTAACTTCCCAATGGCTAATAGTTGGATGTAAGGAAGGTGTCTAGGGAAGAACCCAGACTTCTACGCTAGAAAGCATAGGGGTGATGAGAACATTTCTGAGACGGCTTGTGACACAAGTTCAAGTTCTAATGTACTACTTGAGGAACTCAGTAGAATAGGTATTCCAGATGCAGTGGGATTTAAGGTGCTATGTTTTAGAACAGTAAGCATAGTTAGAGATGCTTATTTCAATAGCACTTGTGTGTCCATGGGCTCTAGATATAAAAAAATTCAAGTATTAATCATGTGTTAGAAGCACACCCTGTTTTATTTGCTTAGGCCCATAAGGAGCTGAATGTCAGTGAGATTTCATCAAACAGTTTTGCAACAGAGCTCAGGGTGTTCTACCTCAGTGTGTTGCTACTGTATTCACAAAGACAGTCTGTGCTTAATTAATTTATGATTTATTATTTTGTGGTTTGTTTGCTCATTTGTTTATTTTGTTGCTGGGGATTAACCCAAGGTCCTGTCCTTGCTAAGCCAACACTTTTCCGCCAAAAAACCTGATCCCTTAATTTATGTTTATATGTATGTTCTTTATTTTTCATACTTTCATAAATTCATTTGATCAATAGAAGAATGTGATTTGTCTATAGAGACCTATGAATGTAACTACTGGCATTTGACTAAGAAAAAAAATTTGAAATCTATTTTTTTTGCTAATTATTTGTACATGATCATAGGAAAATCCCGTTCCATCTGTAATTTTCCATCTCTGCAATCATAAAATTATAAGATGGTATCTTGTCCAGTTGTGCTATTTTGTACTGATTGTAACTTCAGTAGGGAAATGTCTCTTTGTCTGGAAGTTTTACCTGGTACTGTATCACCCTTTAAAGATTCCAATGTGAGAAAACCTTCCTTGTTCAGCAAAATATAATGCAGCAAATGAAGAGTTCCTCTCTCCACATAAAAAACTTTTCATGGAAAGAATGTAATTGTTACATTGATTCTAAAATTGAGGATAGGTGATCTGTGACTAAATAGTGATCTAGGATAGCATGCTCATTTCATGTGAGTGGGGAGGGCAGAGAGTGAGTGGGATATGGGGAGGAAGAAAGTACAGTGAAGGAACTCCAACAAGCTGGAGAGAAGACATCTAGATTCCATACAGCTTGTTCAGATTCCATGCAGCTTGCTCAGACTCCATGTAACTTGCCCAGACTCCATGCAGCCTGTTCAGATGATTCATTCAATTGGTGTTTTTACTTAAAAGAAAATAATTTTAGTGAGGTTTTTAAGTCAGAATACTTGCCAGAGTTGTTGCTTAAACATCTTTCATCAATGTCTTGTACCTTTGCACTAAAAATAAACCTAAGATAGAATTATTGTAAATTATGCATTTCTACAGAGATATTAAATGTTCAAGTGTTGGTGAGAAATTTGTTTTCTGAATTTTTAAAAAAATATATTTGACTGATCCTTGCAGTTGTAGTGTGAATCTGATCTAAAAATGATGGCACTTGGTTTTTCCAGGAGACATCGTTCCAGCAAGTGAATAGCTTTTTTTCCACGTGTATTTAGTACTGTTGAAAACTATAAATAAGTCTGGTGACATTGATGTCAGTGTTTATTTCCAGTACTCATAAACAAACAAACACAAAAAACCCTCTTGAAATGGGAATTTCAATAAATTTAAAGGAATTTGTTTAATTTAAGGTAAAATGTAACAACTAAATTCTCCTCTGAGGTTTAGCTTTATTTCATCTAATTTCCACAATGACTCTGTGTCATCCGAGGAACTGAAACCATTCCTCATACATTTAGTTTTAATGAACATTATCAACTACTCATCTACTCCTTGAATATAGAAAAAACCCTCAAATAATAAACTAGGAGACAGCAAAATAACAGTTGTTCTGTGTGAGAAGTCAGCTCGGGAACTTTGAGATATTTCACCAGGGTCCCCTACTCCCTCCGAGCACATGGGCAACCCTCCCCTCCTGGAAAAAACAGGATCACATAGGCTGGAAGGGAGGGCTGATTAAGCCCGTACTACCTCATTTCCTAAAGAGCAATCAGTTTAAAAGTCACATTGTTCTGCCAATCACCTTGTGCCTAATGGCTGCTGCTCTAAAATCTGTATATAAGGTCCCTGAACAGGCGCCACGTGGTCACTCTCCTGTCTTGGCATGCACAGCGACCTCAGCATGCTGAATCAATAAATTCCTTTTGCATTTTGCATCAAACCCCAACTCTATGTGTTCATTTGGAGGGTCTCAGGTAAATTAAGGCTCACCAGAGTCTTACATATGGTGCATTGGCCAGGAAATGACCCTCTGTGGGGATGCACCTGAGATCAGCGGATTGGAGGAACATTTGTCTCAATGTTTGTATTAGTCTTGAGTCTGTTTAAAAGTCTTTCTTGCAAGTTTCAGGGGGCTCAGAGAACCCATGGTGTTTGGGGCAGTTAAGTGTGATGGGCAGACATGCCTTAACGTTGAGACCGTGGGAGTCTGGAGGACGCTTCAGGCACCCCTAGAAGGAGTCAAGAGGGCTCCTCCTTCTGGATCTGGCTTCTGCCAATTCAGCAGAGCCACCTGGTTCTGGTTTGTCTCAGCGCAGCTGGAGCTGGCTGAGAAAGTCTGTTCTGTGTCCGTGGAAGGGACAACTGTGTGTTGGTTGTTTACACCCACTGCCTGTGACAGGGATGGCAGGGTCGAGCTGTCTCTGTGTTAATTGTTTTCCTCTGTGTTCTATTGTTGTTCTAAGACTTAAACTGACTGACAGTTTGTTTTTGTTTTTGTTTTTTGACATCGGACAGACTAAATTTACCTAGTTAAACCTCGGAAAGTTAGGGAAAGAAAAGAAAACTAGGAGGGAAAAAATCTGATAGAGGGCCCCCTCCCCCATCATAGATAAAGGCCTTTCTTTCCCCAAGACCCACCTCACAGGTGCTGGCCATCAGAAAAAAAGAAGCCTGGGAGGAGAGATCCAGACCTGAGAAAAAACTGATCCTCCAAGATCCTTCAATAGTGGACCTGTTACTCCAAGACCCTCCTCCTCCATCCTCTTACCCTGGCCCCTATGACCCTTTTCCAAGGGGCCAATTAATCTCTTAAAAACTGTCTTATTTACTCATGAAGTTAGAGGAAGATGAAGTTAAAAAGAATGCTCCCTCAGACACCATCGATTGACCAGACTGTCATCAACACTGGCTTTCCCTGACTATGGCAGAAGATAAGGGGCACCTTAAAGTCCATCGCCAGACTCTGTTGGCAGGTCTCAAGGGGGCCGCTTGATGATCCACAAATCTGACCAAGGTATGTGAAGATAAGCAGGGATGAGTTGCCCAAAGCCTTTCTAGAGCAGCTTGTAGAGGCATTCCGCAAATATACACCCAATGACCTCACCAGCAAGGAGGACAAAGCTACTGTGACAATAGCTTTTATAGACCAGGCTAGTAGAGATAACAGGAAAAAGCTTCATAGACTAGAAAGACAGGGTAGGCCATTAAGAGAGTTAGTGCAGGTTGCTGAGAAAGTCTACCATAACAGGGAGACAGGGGGAGGAGAAGGAGCAGAGAAAGAAAAAGGAAGGCATTCTTGTCAGAACAACCTAAGACAGACACAGTCTTGTTATTGAGATAAAAAGGGGGAGATGTGGAGAGCTTTTGGGGCCACTTGGCAGGAACCTGACATTCAGCCAAGGACAAAGAAACATGCTTCAGGCAGGAATCTGACATTAGGCCAAGGACAAGGAAGTAAGCTCAGGCAGGAATCTAATCTTAGGCTAGAACAGGGGAGTAAGTTCAGGTAGGAATCTTAATCTTAGGGAGGAACAGAAGAAGTAGGCTTCAGGCAAGAATCTGATTTTAGGCTTGGACAAGGAATTAGGTTCTGATATTTCCGTCATCCTGACAAGCCCTCAGAAACAGCCATCACAGGAAGGATCACAGACTTTTGCTTCTTGCCTTGCTCATTCCTTGGCTATTTGTGTTTATTGTATTGCTTGTTCCTCAACCTAGAACTGACCTTATTGCTTACATGTAATTAAAATGGTATAAAAGCAGATTGGGCAAAAATATACCTGCCTTCAGTCTCAGAATTGAATGAGGCCATTGGGCCTGAGAGTGTCCTAATGGAAGCCAGGAGCAGGGAATCCTCAGCCTCGGGAAAAGTGCCCCCAAGCAGCAAAAGCTGTTAGACCTCAGTGAAGACTGTGATTAGGGAAGATGGGGTTCAGACCCCCTCCCCGAACCCAGGGTAACTCTGAGAATGGAGGGGAAACCCACTCAATTCTTGGTGGACACAGGGGCTCAACACTCAGTCCTCCAAACCGATGGCCCCATTTTCATGAAAAGATCTTGGGTCCAAGAAGCCATTGACACCAAAATATATTCACAGACTACCTGAAGAACAGTGGACCTAAGGATGGGCCTGGTATCCCATTCATTTAAGGTCATTCCATACTGTCCCTACCCTCTGTTGGGGTGCGACATACTCTCCAAAATGGGGGCCAGGATACATTTCCTGCCCAATGGGCCGCAACTAACTGGCCCAAAAGAAGAGATCTCTCTGACTAACCCCAGCCAAAAGCCGAGGCTACCTGGTTTACAGACGGGAGCAGTTTTCTCCATGAAGGTCAGAGACAAACAGGTGCTGTTGTGCTGGACAGTACAAATGTCATCTGGGCAGAACCTCTAACCCCTGACACGTCAACGCAGGGAGTGGAGCTAACTGCCCCCACAAAGGCCTTAGAACTTGGAGCCTGCAAGAAAATCAACATCTACAAAGATAGCAGGTATGCCTTTGCTGCATCCCACGACCTCAGAGCTATATGTCAAGAGAGAGGACTGCTCATACCAGAGGAAACAAACAAGAAATCCTGGATCTCTTGGATGCCCCCAAAAGCCAGTAATTATGAGTATTATTCACTCCCAGGACATCAGAAAGGAAGAAAGTCAGTGGCCCAGGGCAATAACCAGGCAGATCTAGTGGCTCAAGAAGTAGCTATGCAGGAGCCTATCCTGGTTATGGGCCTACAAGTAATACCTGCTGGGAAATGGAACTGGACTAAGGGATGGCCTCACTTAGAATACACTGAAGAAGAAGAAAGGACTCAGATTTCTAGCTACCCTACCAACTATCACCTGGAGAAGGAAGGGAAATGGCACATAAGAAAGAAAATTATGCTCCTCAGAAAGCAAGCAAAAGACTTACTAGGCCAAATGCACAGATGGACTCATTTAGGGGATAAAAAGCTTGTCCAAGCAGTTAAGGGACCTAGAGTATATATAATAATAAGACTCAGGTTTTGGGCCAGAAAGATAGTGGAACAATGTAAGGTATGCCAGCAAGTGAATGTTTATGCAGCCAAAAATAAACAGGGCAAAAGACCTAGGGGAGAACAGCCTAGAGTATTTTGAGAGGTCGATTTTACAGGAGTTAAGCCAGGAAAATGTGGCTACAAATACCTTCAGGTATTCATAGATATTTTCTGTAGATCGGTTGAAGCATTCCCCACCAAGCAGGAAACAGCTGCCATGGTATCCAAGAAGAAATTAGAGGAAATTTCCCTGAGGTTTGGTGTGCCCAAGGGAAGTGGATAAAACAGTGGTTCTGCTTATGTCTGTCACGTAAGGCAGGGGATGGCAAAAGTATTGGGGACAGATTGGAAACTTCATTGTGAGTACCGTTCCCAAAGCTCAAGGCAGGTAGAGAGAATGAATAGAACCCAAAAAAAGAGATCCTAACTAAATTGACCATGGAGGCTGGCTGAGACTAGGTGGTGCCCCTCCCCTTGGCCCTGTCCTGAGCTTCGACCACCCCCTACCATTTTAACCTGACTCTTTTTGAGATCCTTTGTGGTACCCCTACTCCCATGGTGTACACTTGGCCCTCCAAGGAGGTATCCCACAGCATGAGATTTGGCCCAAACTGTCTGCCTTAAATGCTCCAGGGATGCCAGAAACCCCTCATCACTTCCAGACTGGTGACAGGATCTGTGCAAAGAGGCATCAGACACAGTAGCTGGAACCCAGATGAAAGAGATCCTTCCTGGCTCTGCTAGCTTCTCCCACAGTCCTCAAGGTAGTTGATATTGAGGCCTAGGGTGCATGCTTCCCATGTGAAACCTGCAGATGCCCCGCTCCCTAGAGACCCTCTCTGGACAGTACAGAAGTTGGACAATCTGCTCAAACTCAAGATCACTTGACCTTAATCATGACTGTTTGTGGTACCTTTGGACAGCACTCACTGTCTCCCTTCTGTTGTGGTTGGGGGTGGCTAGGGCAGGTACTAGGACATCTGCTTTGGTCTTACAAAGGGAAAATTATGACAGTCTGAGGGCAGTCATTGATTTAGATATAGAGAGAATAGAAGCTTCCATCAGTCATCTTAAGGATTCACTGGCTTCATTGTCAGAAGTAGTACTACAGAATAGGAGGAGATTAGACTTAACTTTTCCTCCAGTAAGGAGGGCTATGTGCTGCCTTAGATGAAAAGTGTTGCTCTTATATAGACCATTCTGGGGTTGTTAAAGATTCAATTGCCAAGGTGAGAGTAGGGTTAGCCAAATGGAAGAGAGAGAGGGAACAGAGCCAGGGCTGGTTCATGTCTTGGTTTAAACGCTTAGTTAACTGCTCTCATATCTACCTTGTTAAGACCTTAATTGTTATCCTCCTGTTGTTGACTTTTGGCCCCTATATTTTGAACCACTTAGCTGCTTTTGTTAAGGAATGCATAGTACAGCTAATGATCTTAAAGCAGAAATACAAAGAGCTAGATACAGAAGACCAGGAGTATGAGCTGCATAGGATCAACAATAGCTTCAGGATTGAAGCATGCACAAGAAAAGGGGAAATTAGGAGTCAGCTCGGGAACTCTGAGATATTCCACCAGGGTCCCATCCCCCCTCTGAGCACCTGGGCACCCCACGCCTTCTGGAAGAAACAGGTTAGAGAGCACGTACATAGGCTGGAAGGGAGAGGCTGATTAAGCCCCTGCTACCTTATTCCCTAAAGACCAATCAGTTTAAAAGTCACACTGTTCTGCCAATCCCATTGTACCTAATGGTGGCTTCTCTAAAATCAGTATATAAGGTCCCTGCATGGGATCTGAGAGGTCACTCTTCCATCTTGGTCTCCAGAGAGACCTCAGCATGCTGAATCTATAAATTCGTCCAACACCAACAGAACAAAAGACAGGAAATCCTTTGTGTTTTCTATTTGGAGACATAATAAAAAATTGTAACCTGTTAACAATCTAGTCTTCACTAACCTTGGATTTTAAAGTCACATAAAACCCCAAAACTGTTTGTAGATCATTGACTTGGTTTGCTTTTTTGTCAGGCTTGAGAATGTTTTAAGTTTGGAACAGAGCCTGTGTTGATGACATAGCACAGGCTAATGTGACTGGCTCCAGTTGGTCATCTCCTGTCTATGAGCCCTGTAAATTCTGCTATATTCCACCTACTTTTTAAGCTCTCAGTAGTAGCGAGTGTTCATTTCAAAGGGAATCTCATTCTTTGGGTTCTATTTTGATTAAGGAAATAAAAAACAGAAGTTTTATGTTCCCACCTGGTAACCTTAGGATGTTATCAGAGAGTCTGGAAAGATTTGATGAAAATAACAGTTCCAAACTTCTCTATTGGTGAGCAGACACCGACTTCATAGAAATATAGAAATGACTCCTTGAATTTTTGCTGCCTTTCTGGGGCCATCAACCAAAGGCTTCTCCCACTGTTCTTTCAGTTCATTCCTTGTCTTCCATTATCTGCCTTTTGCTCTTCAGTCTCACAACTGCTAACATTCATGATCTTTCATTAACATCCCAGTGCACTTGTTTTGTGGCTTTGCACGACACAGGAATTGGTATTAAATATATTCTTTCTCTTTTAAAAAGGGGTTACCTTTAGAACCATCCCCAGAGTATGATGTCCAGATTATAAAACAGAGCTCAGTCCTTATTTAATAGGTTTAAGTTGGATCTTTAGAAATGGTCAGTAAGAAGAAATGCACTATTTCTGACACAAGTAGCTCACCTGCTTGATTTCACAAAAAGAATGCAAGGCTTCCACTCCCTCCTTTTTAGATTCCACAAAAGAGAGTGATTGTTTTTCCTTTCTTTCCTTTTTTTTTTTTTTTGTGCTGCTACTGACACAAAACAGCATCTATTCCCCACCCCCATCCCAAATGAAAGTTGAATCATGCCAGAGTAATGCAGAATCACAAGAGAAGCACATGACCCAGTAATTGGGTGGTGAAGAAGCTTTTGAGTAATGACTTCTGGTCATTTGAAAACTGTAATTACTGTGTTTAAATGCCCACAGTGTAATTACCAAGAGACCCTTTTCTGAAAGAAATGTTCGTCTTGAAAATTTCTTTGTATAATAGTATTTCTATTTAAACATTTAATCTCAATAAAATATTTAAAGGCTTTATTCTTAATTCAGAATTGAAATTTAGTATTTTCAAACTTAAGAGAACAGGTGAAAGAATCAGGGTGAACTGAGTTGGGGTGTAGCTAAAAATCCTAGTGCTAAAATCTCTTTGAACAAAACACAGAATCAACATTTCAATTCTCAGATTACATAAAAGTATTGTGTATAAGTGGCTTGATCACTCTGAAATCTATTTTTAAAGTCAAATTAACTCAATCTGTGCTTCTAATTTGGAACCCAGGCTAGATTTTTCGGGATACATTTTGAGAACTTATTTATCCTGTTTCTCAAATTAAGCATGTAGGTGAGACTAATTATAACAAGTATTTATTGATTTCTACTTCTAAGCAAAATGGAATCTGTGGGATCAGCTTTCTATGGTAGAATGCCAGATTTTTATCAAACTGAAGAATCTTGCTCTCCTTTGTCTCAGGGTGAACACACACCTCTTCCTGAGTGTCATATGGTATTATATTTGTCAAATTTCTCATGTTCCCAGGCGATGCCAGTCTTTCATTTCCCAAAACACTGAGAGTAGTTAAGACCAGTGGACTAGGAGCTATTGTTCTTTCACAGAAGGGAAAGGTTGTTCTACCTTTGAACATTATTATGTTGTCTGCAAGACAAGAACTTTTTTTTTTTTTTTTTTTTAATTTTTTTTTATTTTTTTTTTTTATTTTTGATACTTTATTTACATTTCCAATGTTTCCTCTTTTCTGGGTCTCCTCTTTGGAACCCCCCTATCCCCTCCCCCTCCCCGCCTCTGTGAGGGAATTCCTCCTCCCACCTACCCGCCCACCCATTTCCATATTCCCACCTTGACATTCCCCTTTACTGGGGCCTCTAGCACCCTCAGGCCCAAAGTCCTCTCCTTTCTCCCTGATGGCCATCGAGGTGATTCCTCTGCCTC
>CM052704.1:3710724-3721537 GCA_028551405.1 Uromys caudimaculatus
ATAAAGAGGTTGGAAAGTTCTGTCTACACAATAAGGTTATAGTAGAGGAACTGGGTAGAGACCAAGATCTTTACAAACTTCTGAACTAGGAAATGCTACATACTTCCTAGTTGGCAAAAACACCAATGTGCTGGTTACCTGAGATAACCTGGAGACTGCCCCCAGCCCAGACCTGGAAGACTATTTCTTCCATTGTGATAGTCACCGGCTGTGCCCTTTGTGATAAACTAGTAAACATCAATAAAATGTTTCTCTGGTATCCATGACTTTAGCAAAGACTGGACTTGAGGATAAGGTTGTGAGAGCTACAAGTTTGTAGCCAGTTGATCAAAAGTAGAGCTGGGGGTTGGGGGTGGGGTAATAACCACTTGGTGGCTCACAACCATCTGTAATGGGATCCAATGTCCTCTTCTGGTGTACATGAAGACAGAGACAGTGTACTCACATAAATAAATAAATAAATAAATAAATAAATAAATAAATAAATAAATAAATAAATCTTTTTAAAAATTCAGTCTTAAAAAAATAAAGTGCAGCTGGGCTGGAATTTGGAATTGTTGTCTACAGCAGAGCTTGCTTGTAGGACTGGCTCTGTTTACTTGTAGACTAAAACTAAGATTGTGACACATCCTGGTGGAACATAGGGTCAGGACTCAAAATAAACTTCTGGAGATGTCAATTGGGAGACATGGTTGGCATTAAGAAACACTGCCACACAGAGGATGGTTCAAAGTTAATAGCAGATTAAATAACCATGTTCTTGCTTTCTAATAAAGTACTCAAAAATTCTATTTTTACTTTGGAATTACAGAGATGACCTTTGCTTGATTTAAATATGCTTGAAAAACAGAAAGGTGGGGAATTTAGGTGTGATCATTTTTCATAAAGGCTGTTCAAGCTACCAATGTGGATCAATGTGAAGGCATCTTATGTGAAATTTATATGACCATTATTATCCTATACCCATATGCTGCTTATTTGCTATTGTCTTAGCCAAGAAGATCAACTTAGATTACAAATAAAGCTCCATCACGTCATGTGGGGAAAGAATCAGATGGCAAAATACATAACTCAGATAGAAATTAGTTAAGTTGTGAGGTGACAACCAAACAATGTATGGAACATGGGGACTTTTAATGGAAGAATAAGAGGAAGGATTGCAGTTCTGAAAAGGATAGAAACTCCTCAGGAAGGTCCAACAGAGTCAAGTAATCTGGACCCTGGGGGCTCTCAGAGACTGAACCACCAATCAAAGAACATACACAGGCTGAACCTAGACATCCCCACTCATAAGTAGCAGATGTGCAGCTTGGTTTTCATGTGGGTCCCAAACAACTGGAATGGGGGCAATCCCTAAAGCCTGTGAGGGGATATGTTCTTCTAGCTGGGCTGCCTTGTCTGGCCTCAGTGGGAGAGGAAGCGCCTAGCCTAGCAGAGACTTGAAGTGCCAGGGTGGGGAGGATACTGAGAGAGGAGCCCCCACCCACACAGGAGAAAGGGAGAGGGGATGGAGAAAGGATTGTGGGAGGGAGGTGACCGGGAGGTTGCAGTGAGTGGAATGTAAAGTGATTAAGTAAAAAAAAAATTAAATTAAAAAAATATAATGAGGTGAGCTGTGAAGGAGAGGACTGGGAGATGAACAGGGATGTTTGTGAGGAGAGTAGGGTGTGTGTGTGTGCATGTGTGTGAGCTGTTTGTGTGTTTGTGTGTGTGTAATGTATGTGTATATGTAATATATGTGCATGTATGCTTGTTTATATAAAACCATAACATTTTGTAAAGTTTTACACTGGGATGAGATTTACATTTTGTATGATTTCTTAATATATCCAAAAGTATCCATTTTTATTCATTCTTTGTGAATTGCATGTCATGTACCCAAATCCCACTAATCTCCCCTTTCCTTTGTATCTGCCCTTGCAATTTGACATCTCTTATCAAAAAAAAAAAAAAAAAAAAAAGACAGAAAGAAAGGAAAGGATGAAGGAAGGAGAGAAGAAGGGAAGAAGGGATGGAAGGAAAGAGGGAGGGAAGGAGGAAGGGAAGAGAGAGGGGGAAGGAGGGAGAGAGAGAAAATAAGAAAAAAAATCTTGTCTTAGAAGCTCTGGTGTGTCCCATGTCATGCCCTTTGTCCACACATCTTGCAAATGTTCATTGCAGTGAGTCATTTGTCTGTTTCGAGGTTCTAGATTCTGTTACACTATCAATACTAGATCCTCATGGTGACTCCTCTTGGATATTCTGTTGTTGCTCTGTATCATGGAGATCCTACCACTTTGGAACTTCAAGAACAGCTCTTTCAAGTGCTCTAGCAGATCATAAATAGGGTAGATGTTAGCTTGGGTCAGTTCAAAGCCCTAGATCTGTCTCTGGGAGATTAGCTGACTTGGCTGGCCTGTGAGCTCTCCCAGGTTAGCTTACCCAATGCCTCAGCCACCAAGGGGCTGGACCAGTTCACCTACTCTCATGACTAGAGTGCCAGATCACCAGCCTGCCAGTTAACATGGGGAAAGGTGGAGGAGGGCATCTCTCTTTGCCCATAACACCTCATGGTAGATGAAGGGCAGAAACAGCTTTACCATGCTTATGCTCTCCTGACAGGCTCACCTGCATCTCTGCCACCAGGGTCAGCTCTATTGTGCTGCCTAAATGAGGTGCACAGCCCACTCTCTCGATTGCCTCCTCAGACCAGCATGAGTATGTAGAGTACCTTATAAATTCATTCATTTTCTGGGAAAACCCTGCTCCCCTGACACACCATGGTCCTGGCATACCACATTCCTGGCACACCACATCCAAGCTACTGAAGCCCCCTTGATGATATCCATGGGAAATTGATTGTTTGCATGGTTGTAATGTTTCAAAATCACTTGGGATATTGATCTACTTCCTATAACTCTGATGTTCACATAAATATTTTGTAGCAAAGATATCAAAGCTTTCAATTCTAAACCTTCTGAGAGTTTTATCAAAGCTTTAAAAAAAACTTATAAGTGGGAAACTATGTATTATATTTTTATAAATTCATAGTTACTCAACTTTCTAATAAGGTGAAGAATGAACACATGAGCTTTCAATGTGGAAAAAAATAGATTTGTTTTCTAGATATTAAACCTGGGCTCTCTTATCTTGCTAGCTGTCAGTTTAAACTAATCTGTCTATATGTACAGATTTCTAACTACATGGCCACAATAGAATGCTCATGTGGTCACACAATAGGTTTGAATTATTCCTATTGTTTTCCTTATTAAATCCAAAGGAATAGAAATAATCTTTGAATAATACTCCATTTCAAAAGACTTACTTATTCTATTTTCATTAAATGAATAAGGAAAGAAGAAAGGGAGGGGAAAGGGAAGATAAAAGGGAGAAAGGACAAAAGGGGGAATTGAAGAAAGGAAGAAAAGGTGGAAGGTAGGGAGGGAGGGGGAGCAGGCTTGGGGACCACAGATTTAGCAAAAACAGTTAGCAGTTCTGAAAATTCAAGTGAAGAGAGTGTTAATAGCCAGGGATGTTTTAAAGATATTAGTATTTTACCTCATAACAGGTTGGCTGGTCTACAAAGTCTTAAACCAGTGAATTATTCTGATTATTCCTCTTTTTAGAAGTAAAAATATTTAACTTCTTTCTTTCTTTTTTAAATTAAAAATAGATTCTTTTCACACAATACATCTTAGCCAATTTCTCCTCTCTCTACCCCTTGTAGCTCCCCACCACTTTACCTCTCCTTGAGATCCACTTCCCCTCCATTTCCTCTTCAACAAAGAGCAGGCCTCCAAGAGACGAACAGCCAAACAGGACAAAACGAGATACAATAAGAAAAAGCGGCTACTAACAGAGGGAGTAAGTATGCCTGCTCTTGGAGCTCTCTTCCTCCTATTGGGTTGTCTTGTCCAGCCGCAAGAAGAGGGCTTTTGCCTTGTATCCTATCTTAACTTTAAGGCAATTGCATATATATATATATATACCACATCCCTATAAAGAAAAGGGAGTATTTCAGCCTAATTTTAACATGGCCAGATATGAAGAGCTACTAAAAGAAAAAACAGATTCTAATATATGTAGTTGATTTCTCCTGAGGCTAAAATATGGACAAACTTGGACTTTTTATGTATTTTTTCATTCCCATATCTTCTTTGAAGTTTGTTGAAAGTCTTAAACTTCTGTAGCTGCCCAAGGTCTCCAAGGGCAGGCCACCCTTACTCTGTTTCTTTTGAAACATTGATCTTATTTTATCTGCGTAGCACCAAGCCAACTTCATGCTTTATCACAGCTGCTCCGGTCGGGAAGATGAGGTGAGGCTGAGGGAGAGGTGGCCTCTGTCATAGTTACTGTTCTATTTCTGTGATAAACACAAGGCCAAGACAACTTACAAAGAGCGCATTGATTTGGGGTTTCTAGTTTCAGAGTCAGAGTCCATAACCATTAAGTCCCATTAAGGAGAATGGAACCAGGCAGGCCAGCATGATGCTCATGTGGTAGCTGAGCACTTACACCCCGATCCAGAAGCATGAGGCAGAAAGCGATAACTGGCAATGGCATGGCCTTTTGAAGCTTCAAATCTACCCCCAGTGACAGCTCCTCCAACAAGGCTCACCTCCTAAACCTTCCTAAATAGGCTCATTACCTGGGGACCACGTATGCAAATATATGGCCTATGGGGACCATTGTCATTCAAATCACTACAGCTTTGGAGCAGGCAAGTTCACTTGCAGAAAGCAGGCTAAGTGTGCTGCTGGCTGGCCAGATGGTATCACAGACAAGCCTTCCAGACAAATGTCCTTTCTGTCAGTTACTGTTCAGTATCCCCATCATAGATTTCATTTCAAGGTATCATTCACTTGATGGTAGAAGTATTGATGTTCATTGGCTTTACAGGATTACCTAATATGCCTGTCACTCAACCAAGCAGTTTCCGGTCAACCCACAAAGCAGAGAGAACACTGTACATTCACTTCTCATGGTTCTGTACAATAATGATTGGTTTCTTGAATGTATGCTAAATTCTGGATTCTTATAGTAATTTTAAAATTGATTTCTACATTTCTCTTATGATTGGTACTGTCTATGGCCCCTTCCTCCTTTAGGCCAGATAGAGAATTTCATAACCATTTGTCTCCAGGTATCTATTCTGCCTGCCCAGTAAAGATGCACATATAAATGACCTTCAAATGAGTTAGTATCTACTATTAATGCAGAAAGCGTGAGGGCACATACTTTGTCTGAGATATAGATATTGATTGGCAATTTGACACAGAGAGCATAGATACTTAGGTTATAGCTTTGATAATAGAAAACAAGTTTTTATCCCTCTTACTACACCTGGATATCGAGGTCTAAAAACAACTTGGTTGTCTTTAAACACATTTATGCTAGAAGTGAAGGAAATACAAAAATCTATAATCATGTAGACATACATTTTTACAGGCTCAAAGTTTATTTTTCAGAGTTCATTAAAGAACCTCAAGGATTAACTATTGAGATCTAAGTTAAAAAACAATGACAAACTCAATTCAGAACTCAGACAAATGCATGAGATTTGCGAGTTTTTCTGCCCTTTATGACATCACAAGGACAGAGAAGGAGACTGCCTTCTGTTTGTCAGAAAGATATGTGTGAGACCTGTACAGCTTCAGTATGAAAGGTAAGGGGTGAATGCTACCTTCAGGGATGGACTTCATACGATGCAGACTCCTTACAAGGCTCGCTCACCTACCCTGTAAGCACACCTAGCATACCTATGATGCAGACTCCTTACAAGGCTAGAATACCCTCCCAGGAGATGAGTCCAATGTCACATAGGGTTGTTGAGGCAAACACATTTTTCTTTGAAATGTTTAATTGACAGCTATGCTAATACACATCTAGGTCATAAATATTATAAATAGCATGACTGTTGTACAAATACTCTTTTGTTTCAGAACTTATATGTGGATATCAGGCTATAAGCCACTTGCTACATGATGGGTGGTTCAAAGGAATATATCATAGACCTTAGAAAAATAAGACTAAAATATAAATTGCATGAGGTCTAGTTGGACAATGAAGTATCATTAAGATGTCAGGTATATAGAGGTAAATAAGCATTTTGGTTATTTTAAGATGTCTATGCTCTCATTCTAGCCCATTTTCAACTTACCCAAGTGTGAAATTTGGTAAAGAAAATGAATAAAATTGAATGTGAGCCATATATGTTCACATAGTTTTAACTCCTTTAAAGGCATGTATCAAAATAGCTATTTGCTAAAATAGTGTTCTGTAGATACGAAAATAAGCTAAATTGAATCAAAGTACATACAATTTAAACAAATCCAGTTTATTGTATATGTTGGAATTTTCATCACTCCTGCTGAAAACATGTACAAGTATATACCATGAGATGGCAGCTTGGGAAAGATTGATGCTGCTGCTTCATTCAGTTTTTTCTTCCATCGGTTCAAGCATCCTTTCTCTCAAGAGAAGAAGTTATTGCACAGCTCTGATGACTGGATAATGATCCCAAATCATCAGTCACATTAGAAACAATTTAGCTTGTGAATGACCATCACAGATGATAATAGTTACAATGTGGCCTATCTGTAAATACTGTTAAATATATTTTCATGCTACATTTTTGTAAAACCTTGAATAGGATAAAAAAAAAAGTTAAGGTGTATGGATTATGAAATAAAATAACCTCCCCTACTAAAAACAAATAAATCACATAATTTGAGCCCATAAATATATTGGCTATTTTATTATTATGAGAAAAAACACATTATTTAACATTTTGCTATCAATGACTTTCTATTGAATAGAATGGTTGAATTCTCAGTCTGTCTCTCCCTTAAATTATTTTCTGCAATTCTTTTAAGTAAGCCCAGGAAGAAGAGTACAGAAAAAGAATGTACAATTTATGTGCTATTCTAACAGGAAAAGACATTAGGTTAAGGGAATTGTCTTTGCTGGCCCTCTCTACCTCTTTGAATTTTGAATCATAAACCAAACACCGGATACCCCAATGTAACTCAAGCGGAACAGACATGTAAACAGTGATATGTCTGCTGCTTGAAGATTTGCAGTGAACCAGAGATATAAATAAACCGAGGAAAAAAAAGAGTGCAGGCAGGCACGAGAGACACAGGATACTGACTTTATATACTCACACACTTTACGGTAATCAGGTCAGATGAATACCAGTTGCAGAGATGTGCAGAACCAAGATCCCTCAAATTACATACATACACACACACACACACACACACACACACACAGAGAGAGAGAGAGAGAGAGAGAGAGAGAGAGAGAGAGAGAGAGAGAGAGCAATGGGCTGGGCTTGATTTGAAATAGAAATTAAAAAAAGAGAAAAGTTTATACTGTAAAGGGTTTGCAAAGTTCCCAAGGCCACACTTTTTCGAATTCCCAGTAAAGACAGCAAGACCACAGTGCTGGGTGAAGTTCACAGGCCACTGGGAAACATAATAGAAAATTCTCTTAGTCTATAAAACTAGTTAAGAGTACAAAAGATTTTTCCATTAATTTATTCATTTATTCACATTACGTCCTGATTGCAGACCCCTACTCCTCTCCTCCAAGTCCCATCCCCACACTCCCCTCCCCCATATCCCTCTGTGGAGAAAGAGAGGCCACCATGGGTACCAACCTACCCTGACACATCAAGTCACAGCAGGACTAAGAGCAACACTGAGGCCAGACAAGGAAGCTCAGATAGGGGAATGGAATCCAGAGACAGGCAATGGAGTCAGAAACAGTCCCCACTCCAATTATTAGGGATCACAGGCTGCCTATCTTCTACATATGTGCAGGGGCCTAGGTCCAGCTCATGCATGCTCTTTGGTTGGCAGTCCAGTCTTTGTTACCCTTCCTGGGCCCACACTAGTTTACTCTGTAGGTTTTCTTGTAGTGTCCTTGACCTCTCTGGCTCCCTCAATCCTTCACTCTACTGTGTCAGAGAACTCCCTGAGCTACTAGATGAAGCTTCTCAGAGGACAGCTAGGCTCCTGTTTGCAAGTATAGCAGAGTATCAGTAATAGTGTCAGGGATTGGCTCTCTCCCATGGGATGGGTCTCAAGGTGGGCCAGTCATTGATTGGCCAGTCCCTCAATCTCTGCTCCATTTTTATCCCTGGACATCTTGCAGGCAGGACAAATTTTGGGTCAAAGGTTTTGTAAGTTGGTTGTTGTCTCCACTGGAATTCCCACCTGGCTAAAGGATGTGGCCATTTCAGTTTCCATATCCACAGCTGCTAGGAGTTTCAGCTGGGATCATCCCCATAGACTTCCAGGAGCCTCCCAGTCCCACAAATGCCCCCCCCCATTTCAATTCTCTCTCCCAGTCCCCCCCATCCCACTCTCCACACCATATACCCAACCCCTCTCCCACCCAGTTCCCTCTATCCATCCTCTTTAGATGTCTATATTAGGCCAAGAGATAGCTCACTCACTAGCATAGCAATAGTCAACATTACACACTTTGTCCTTGCATTAGGAAAGGAAATACTATTGTATTACAGTACTATATCAAAACAATATTAAAATAATTAACTGAGGATTATTGCTACTTTTTATTTTTTGGAAACGGACTCCCAGTACCCTAGTAGTTACTGTATTATTGTGTGAGATTAATTTATAAATATTTTAATTTCATTTTTAGGTAATATAGTTTATTAAATGAAAGATTCATATTTGTACAATGATTTTTTTTTTTAGTTTTATTTTTAGATATTTACTTTATATACATTTCGAATGTTTTTCCCTTTGGAAACCCCCTATTCCATTTCCCCTTCCCGCCTCTATGAGGGTGTTCCCCCACCCACCCACCCACTCCCAACTTCCCTCCCTAGCATATTCTCCTACACTGGGGCATCTAACACTCTCAGGCCCAAGGGCCTCTCCTCCCACTGATGACCAGCAAGGCCCTCCTCTGCCGCATATGCAGCCAGCACCATGGGTCCCTCCATGTGTATTCTTTGGTTGGTGGTCCAGTCTCTAGGAGCTCTGGGGGGTCTGGCCAGTTGACACTGTTGCTCCCTCCATGGGGCTGCAAGACCCCTCAGCTCCTTCAATCCCTTCTCCAACTCCTCCATCCGGGACCCCACGTTAAGTCCAATGGTTGGCTGCGAGCATCTGCCTCTGTATTTGTCAGGCTCTGCCTGAACCTCTCTGGAGACAGCTTATCATGCTTCCAGCAGTAAGCACTTCCCAGCATTCACAAGAAGTCTGGGTTTAGTGGCTATATATGGGATGTATCCCCAGGTGGGGCAGTCTCTGGATGGCCTTTCCTCGAGTCTCTGTTCCATACTTTGCCTCAATATTTCCCCTTGTGAGCATTTTGTTCACCCTTCTAAGAAACACTGAAGCATCCACATTTTGGTCTTCCTTCAGAATTGGATCTTGGGTATTTCTTTTGGGCTAATAAACACTTATCAGTGAGTACATACCGTGTTTATTTTTTTGTGACTGAGTTACCTCACTCAGGATGATATTTTCAAGTTCCATCCATTTGCCTGCAAATTTCATGAAGTCATTGTTTTTAATAGCTGAGTAGTACTCCATTGTGTAAATGTACCACATTTTCTGTATCCATTCCTCTGATGAGGAACATCTGGGTTGTTTCCAGCTTCTGGCTATTATAAATATGGCTGCTATGAACATAGTGGAGCATGTGTCTTTATTACATGTTGGAGCGTCTTCTGGGTATATGTCCAGGAGTGGTATAGCTGGGTCCTCAGGTAGTATTATGTTCAGTTTTCTGAGGATCTGCCAACTGATTTCCAGAGTGGTTGTACCAGCTTGCAATCCCACCAGCAATGGAGGAGTGTTCCTCTTTCTCCACATCCTCGCCAACATCTGCTGTCACCTGAGTTTTTAATCTTAGCCATTATGTCTGGTGTGAGGTGGAATCTCAGGGTTGTTTTCATTTGTATTTTCTTGATTACTAAGGATGTTGAACATTGCTTTAGTACTTCTCAACCCTTCAAGTTTCCTCAGAATTCCCTGTTTATCTCTGTTTCTCATTTTTTAATAGGGTTATTTCGTTCTCTGGAGTCTAACTTCTTGACTTCTTTGTACATATTAGATATTAGCCCTCTATCAAATGTAGGACTGGAAAAGGTCTTTTCCCAATCTGTTGGTTGCCGTTTTGTCCTATTACCAGTTTTCTTGGCTTACAGAAGCTTTTCAACTTTATGAGGTCCCATTTGTCGATTGTTGATCTTAGAGCATAAGCCATTGGTGTTCTGTTCAGGGAATTTTCTCCTATGCCCATGTGTTTGAGAGTTTTCCCCACTTTTTCTTCTATTAGATTCAGTGTGTATCTGGTTTAACGTGGAGGTCCTTGATCCACATAGACTTGAGCTTTGTACAGGTAGACAGGAATGGATCAATTTGCATTCTTCTACATGTTGACCCCCAGTTGAACCAGCACCACTTGTTGAAAATGCTGTCTTTTTTCCCACTGGATGGTTTTAGCTCCTTTGTCAAAGATCAAGTGACCATGAGCATTTGGGTTCATTTCTGGGTCTGAAATTTTATTCCATCATCTACCTGCCTGTCACTGTACCAATATCATGCATTTTTTTTTTATCACTACTGCTCTGTACTATAGCTTGAGGTCAGGGATGCTGATTTCCCCAGAAATTCTTTTATTGTTGAGAATAGTTTTGCTATCCTGTTTTTTTTTTTTTTTTTTTTTTTTTTTTTTTTTTTTTTTTTTTTTTTTTTTTTTTTTTTTTTTTTTTTTTTTTTTTTTTTTTTTTTTTTTTTTTTTTTTTTTTTTTTTTTTTTTTTTTTTTTTTTTTTTTTTTTTTTTTTTT
>CM052704.1:3721637-3748897 GCA_028551405.1 Uromys caudimaculatus
TTAATGGGGATTGCATTGATTCTGTAGATTGCTTTTGGCAAGATGGCCATTTTTACTATATTAATCCTGCCAATCCATGAGCATGGGAGATCTCTCCATCTTCTGAGGTGTTCGATTTCTTTCTTCAGAGACTTGAAGTACTTGTCATTCACTTGTTTGGTTAGAGTCACACCAAGATATTTTATATTGTTTGTGACTATTGTGAAGGATGTCATTTCCCTAATTTCTTTCTCAGCCTGTTTATCCTTCGAGTATAGGAAGGCTACTGATTTGTTTGAGTTAATTTTATATCCAGCCACTTTGCTGAAGTTGTTTATCAGCTGTAGTTGTTCTCTGGTGGAGTTTTTTGTGTCACTTAAGTATATAATCTTCCTTTCCAATTTGTATCCATTTGACCTCCTTTTGTTGTCTAATTGCTCCAGCTTCAATTGCTTCAAGTACTATATTGAATAGATAGGGAGAGAGAGGGCAGCCTTGTGTAGTCCCTGATTTTAGTGATACTGCTTCAAGTTTCTCTCCATTTAGTTTGATGTTGGCTACTGGTTTGTTGTGTATTGCTTTTACTATGTTTAGGTATGAGCCTTGAATTCCTGATCTATCCAAGACTTTTATCATGAAAGGATGTTGAATTTTGTTAAATGCTTCTTCATCATCTAATGAAATGACCATGTGGTTCTTTTCTTTGAGTTTGTTTATGTAGTGGATTACATTGATGGATTTCCGAGTATTGAATCATCCCTGCATCCCTGGGATGAAGCCTACTTGATCGTGGTCAATTATCATTTTGATGTGTTCTTGGATTCAGTTTGTGAGAATTTTATTGAGTATTTTTGCATTGATATTCATAGGGGACGTTGATCTGAAGTTTTCTTTCCTTGTTGGGTCTTTGGAGGTTTTGGTATCTGTGTAACTGTGGCTTTATAGAATGAATTGGGTAGTTTTCCTTCTGTTTCTATTTTGTGGAATAGTTTGAAGAGTATTGGTATTAGGTCTTCTTTGAAGGTCTGATAGATTTCTGCACTAAACCCATCTGGTCTTGGGCTTTTATTGGTTGGGAGACTTTTAATGACAGCTTCTATTTCTTTAGGGGTAATGGGAGTGTTTAGATGGTTTACCTGATCCTGACTTAACTTTGGTATTTGGTATCTGTCTAGTAAATTGTCCATTTCATCCAGATTTTCCAATATTGAGTATAGGTTTTTCTAATAGGATCTGATGATTTTTTGAATTTCCTCAGTTTCTGTTGTTATATCTCCCTTTTCGTTTCTGATTGTTTTAATTTGGATACTGTCTCTGTACTCTCTGGTTAGTGTGGCTAAGGGTTTATCTATCTTGTTGATTTTCTCAAAGAACCAGCTCCTGATTTTCTTGATTCTTTGTATAATCCTTTTTGTTTCTACTTGATTGATTTCGACCCTGAGTTTGATTATTTCCTGCCATCTACTCCTCTTGGGAGTATTAACTTTCTTTTGTTCTAGAACTTTCAGGTGTGCTGTTAAGCTGCTAGTGTATACTTTCTCCAGTTTCTTTTTGGAAGCCCTCAGAGCTATGAGTTTTCCTCTTAACACCGCTTTCATTGTGTCCCATAAATTTGAGCATGTTGTGCTTTCATTAAATTCTAGGAAGTCTTTAATTTCTCTCTTTATTTCTTCCTTGGCCAAGTTGTCATTGAGCGTTGTTCAGCTTTCATGTGTATGTGGGCTTTCTGTTGTTTTTGTTTGTTTGTTTGTTTTTTGCTATTGAAGGCCAGCCTTAATCTATAGTGATCTGATAGGTGGCATGGGATTAATTCAATCTTCTTATATCTGTTGAGGTTTGTTTTGTGACCAATTAAATGGTCAGTTTTGAAGAACTGAGGTGCTGAGAAGAAGGTATATTCTTTTGATTTAGGGTGGGATGTTCTATAGATATCTGTTAAATCCATTTTGTCCATAACTTCTGTTAGTTTCACTGTGTCTGTTTAGTTTGTGTTTCCAAGATCTGTCCATTGATGGGAGTGGGGTGTTCAAGTCTCCCCCTATTATTGTGAGAGATACAATGTGTGCTTTGAGCTTTAGCAAAGTTTCTTTTATGAATGTTGGTGCCCTTGCATTTGGAGCATAGATATTCAGAACTGAGAGTTCTTCTTGGTAGATTTTTCCTTTGATGTGTATGAAATTGAAAGTCAATTTTATCTGATATTAGAACTGCTACTCCAGCTTGCTTCTTGGTACCATGTGCTTGGAAAATTGTTTTCCAGCCCTTTACTCTGAGGTAGTATTTTTCTTTGTAACTGAGGTGCATTTCCCATATGCAGCAAAATGCTGTGTCCTGGTTATGTATCCAGTTTGTACACAGAATTTTGATCATGTTCATCCATCAGTATTTTCCTCCAACTCCCAGTAGAACCCTTACTCCCATTTTTCCCCAAATGTCATGTTTTTCTTTACTGATATTTGTAACTCTGAAAATATTCCATGCCACCTATATTCACATGGGCATGTGACCATCTACTGGGCCCTGAGCAACCTACCAGTGTCCATGTCCACAAAGATGGGTGATTCTTCCTCCTTCAGCAGTCATGTTTTTTAGTTCCTTGGAGGGGGAAATTACATAATACCTTGAAGGCACAATTTCTTTTTCATAAATTTCATGATTGGCTTTTTTAGCTTTACTGCTGTTTTAATTTAATTTTTATTCATTATTTAAATCAGTTTGTATTTGTGTATGTATCTTTATGTGTATGTATGTGTCTATCTCTGTGTGTGTATGTGTGTGTTTGTATATGTGTGTGTGTCTCTTTATGTGTGTTTGTGTCTGTGTATGTCTGAATATGTGCGTGTGTGCGTGGGTGTGTGTCTGTGTGTCTGTGTGTCTCTTTATGTGTATGTGTTTGTGTCTGTGTATGTCTGAATATGTGTGTGTGTGTGTGTGTGCGTGGGTGTGTGTCTGTGTGTATGTGTGTGTATTTCTGCATGTGTGTCTGTGTGTGTGACTCTGTGTGTGTCTGGGATTGTGTGTATTTGTTTTGTGTGTGTGTGTGTGTTGGCACGCAAATGTCAAGATGCACATATAGAGGTTACACGAAAATGTTCAGCAGTGGTTTCTGTCTTGGCAGAAGGCCATGGGTTCTAGGGATTGAACTGAGGTCATTGGGCTTGCACAGGAAACCTTTTTACTTATTGAATTGTCTTTACAGCATTTAGCTTTAGTTTTAATTGAAAAGTCAATCGCTCCTTATTTATGGAAACCAAGTGATTTGTTTTTCATCATGTTTTTACCACATGGCTATAATTATCATGCTTGGCATATTCACTACCAGAAGACTGACTGCTGAGCTGTGGCTTAGAAGACACCTGCCCTGGGAATGTATGGTACACCTCTTGTCCCAGGACATACTTTGGATATATTTGTAACGTGATATTAGTACGCACATAAACTTTTAGACTGTAGCTGTCTTGCAATTTAATAATGGTGACACATTCTGCAATATGTATCCTTATGCATTTCCATACTCTGGGAGCAGCATCAATCTTACACAAACCTTGATGGTATAAAGCAGGCATAAGACAGGATCCTGATGCAATCAACAGATGAAGTGAAATGGGGCTGTGCCCTGGACTGCATCACAGATACTAAGTACAAGGAGTTTTCTATAAAATACATGAAATAAAATGTATGTGTAGTGAACACATAAATCAGTGATTTATCAGGAACTGCTATCATTTCTGCATAGAGTTTTACATGCTATATTTATATGCCTGGGATCTCAGTAAACTTGTGTATGCTCGAATTATCATGAATGTGCTATTTTATACATCTGTTATAATGTTACTGGACCATTGTGATATGTGTAGTCTGTTCTCAACTAAAATGTCATATATGGCAAAGCACAATATACCTCAATGTATACAACATGTTGCATGTATATGGTGTAGCGTACATCCCCCAAATGATTTGCAACTATGATTCTTTTCAAGAAAATGATGTCAATATCTATTTACAAAACAGACATTAAGTCAGATAAAATACTTCTCTATGTGTCTAAAAACATTTCTAGGAAAGGAATGTTATACCTAGATAAAAGCAGGGGTTTTTTTTTTTTTTTTTGTATCTTTCCTTAAACAATAAATGTTCCAACAGTTTATAAGAGAATACATATAAAACAGAAGATGCTCTTTGAAGAAAAGGTGGATAGATTTCTGATAGATTTTCAACCAAACTGCAGCTTGAGGTACAGCTTCTTAAATTTCTAATACCTGAAAAGGGAGGGAAAGATGGAAGGGAGAGAGGGAGGAAGGAAGGAAGAAAGGAAGGAAGAAAAGAGCCTACTGTTGGGAGGTGTTGATTCTGTCTTGTTTCTGTGGTAGGTGAGTGTTTCCTTTATGGTAAATCGGCTTCAAACCTTGCAGAGAATGTGCTATAAAGAGTTTTAAAAAATTGACAGATATTTAATGAATAGCTTTGTGGTATTAATTTGAAAGAAATGCTTATTTTTAAAAGCATCTGTGAAGCCTTTAAATACTGACCTGTCATAGGAGATTAAAGCACATGGTTTGTAGTCATGTGTACTTTGGAAGGAAAATGACACACTTCAGTCCTCACTAAAGATGCCTGGCCTAGGTTCAACCTCCACCTGCAGCATATGCAGGTAACACCTTGGCAAAGTTCATTTACCTTTGGACATCAGTCTCTTGAAGAATATAAAGAATTGGAAAGAGGCCAACTCTTTGATCCTGTTTGTCACAGTGACCTGTTCCTTTGCTAGTATAAAGTAAACCATACTTACACTTCAGCAAATACAGCTAAAGTCAGCCTGATAGACATAGTTCAAGAAAAACAATGTGGCAGAAACAGATAGATCTCTGAATCTGAGCCTAGCCTGGTCTACAGAGTATATTTCAGGATAGCCAGGATTACACAAAAAAATCCAGTCTGAAAAACCATCCAACCTACCAAACAAACAAACAAACAAACAAACAAACAAACACACAAAAATGAATAGTAAGAATTAAACAAAATCATAGCCCCTTCATTCAGTGGACATTGTTGTGCCTCATTATATACGAGCACAAGTATCAGAGAATCTCCTATTCCTACTGCTAGAAGGCCCCAAAAAATCCCAAGTTTAACAACCATAGCATATATGTAGAGGACCTAGAGCAACCATGCAGGCTCTGTGATTGACAATAATCCATAATTACATATTATCTGGGAATAATTTTATTGAACTAAATGAGTGGTTGTGCTTAATCTTATTGTATCTTGTTATGCTATGTTTGGTTGCTATCCTTGGAAGGCCTGTTCCTTTCTGAGGGGAAATCGAACAGCAGTGAATCTGGTAGTTAGAGGTGCTGGAGGCATTGAGAGAAGTGGAGAGAGGGGAAACTGCAGTCAGAATGTATTATATAAAAGATGAAGAAATAAAATGAAAAGAGAAAAAGAACAACACAGAACAGTACAAGTAGTAAAGGAAAACTAAGTGAAAAAAAGAAAAAATGATGGCAAAAGAAAGATAATAGAAGATGATACAGATGATAGATGGAAGGATGAGGGATAGATAGAAGATAGGTAAATGATAGATAAATAGATGATGGATAGATGATACATAGATGGATAGATAAATATATGATGGATAAATGATAGATAAATGATGGATGGATGGATAGATAGATAGATAGATAGATAGATAGATAGATAGATAGATGGTAGGCTTATGACAGACAGCAGACAGACAGACAGACAGATTTTATAAAGTGGAAAATGTCCTCCTCTGTATGTGAGAAAATACCTAAATAACCAGGGAGAAAAACAGTTGCAAACCCATAATTGCTACAACAGTTGTGACCCTTTGATATTTTGATTGCTAGGTTAAAATTATGTGAGGCTTGTGCTCACAGTACAGTCTTTCATTTTTACAAAGAAAGCTTTTAAAAGTAGCCTTCCAGACGAGTTGAGAATCAATATTCATCCTCTTACTCATCTTGTGTTTTAATTTCTTTCCTGTTCTCTGCAGCCCACAGAGCTGTGGCCGGCAGAGTGGGAGGTAGAGGAAGAGTAGTCATGCCAAAGTGGCCTTTTGAGTCATCACCTTGCCGATGAGCTCTCCCAGCAAATGGGTGAGCCAGATCCTCTCCTTGCTCTTCAGCATCTTGATTCTGAAGGCAAAGGGCAGGTCACCTAGCCTTGCTATCCCAGGTAGAAGCTGTAAACCCTACTCTCTCCAAATAAGGATAGCAATTATGCTATTATATAGTAACAATTCTTTTCAAATAGTTCAGCTTTTATTTAAAAACAAATTTTAAAAAGTGCATTTTTGATTACCAGTTTAATTAGAAGTTAAATATAAAAAGCTTTATCAATGAATGCTATGTTATATTATTTAGTTCACACTAAGTATTCTGTTGCCTGTTGTTCAGTTATGTTTTGTTAACGTATGTTATTACCAAGACCATAGTATCTTATTAACCAGAACTTGACGTAATCAGAAAGGATAAACGATATTGAGAAGTAGAATTTTCTTGCTTGATAATTCACAGCTATTTAATGCCCTGACCATAAATTGTTAATGGTCTTTCCATATAAAGCAGGGTAAAAATGGGATGGAAGCAGAGTGACTTTAGCTGATTTTGCACAAAGTAAAAATCCATTTGCTCTAAAAGACTTATAAATTTTAGATTGCTATATTGAAAGCTATTTAGCCTTTCTCTTTACATAATAGTTACTCTTGTTTCTCTATTTAAAAACCTCAAGGTGTTAAAAAAAAAAAAGAAGAAAAAGGAAAGCAAACCAAAATCTTTGTTCTTGATGAAAATTTTATAGTTTGTTTTGAACCTGGAACAACAACTTGAACAATAGAGAAAAATGCCATTTGCTGCTGAGGTAAGATGACACACTAACTGAGCCTTTGCCATTCATTTTATAACTGTAGAAAGCCATGTGCTATCCACTAGATATTAAGCAGTTTGCAAATAACTCATTTAATGTTCTTACTCATCCAATAAGATTGCACATCATCATTCTCATTTTTGGATGAGAAAAGTGAAATATAAAAATGTAAGTCAAGAAATATCAGAATACATGTGAGAATAAAGGAACAAAATCAAGGCCCAGTCTTTCTCCTTCTTCTGCATTGTTTACCAGAGACTGAATACTAGAGGCCAAAGGAATAAACCAGAAGAATTTAATCAATAGGTCTTTCATTTTCCTTTAGATTCTTCATATGCTATAGAGTCTTTTATGTAGAGATATCAGTACATTTTCAAACCCTCTGAATAGCAGACTTTCATCCTTGTCCCCCTGGCAGAAATTCACTGCAGTCCAAGGTTGCAGGAGAATCTATGCTGGTGCTGCACGAATATGGTGCCTAGCAGAAAGTGTTATCAGAGAGCATTGTATAAAACTCCATTGATCTACCTCATCAGGAACAAAGATATGAAATCAGCATGGACAATCAATTTTTAAACATGATAGTGGCCACTTCACATTAACCATTCCCATCAAAGAGATATCACAATATAGTGTGCTTAGACATGAAAACAGGATATAAACAATTTATTTTGCCAAACCTCAAACTTAAACTGATATGTGACTCAAAACTTAAAGGAAGATTCAAATCCTGAGGAAGGCTTTGATAGCAAACAGCCTGAAAGCAGGCAAGATGTTTTCTGGAATGTGACCACAACAAGTATGACGTCAAGGCCAGAAAACTGTATAACTGCAGGGCCATTCTAGACAAAAAACATCTGTCGTTTGACCCTCTTGCCTTTTTCTCCCCTGACCTGGCTCTGCATCTTAGGTTTGCATGATCTAACACGTCATGCACAGTACAGCAGCTGTGAACTGAGAGGCCAAAATGTATTACCGGTCATTCAAGGCTCGTTTGTGAGTTAACTTTAAGCCAGGAAAAAAGGAAAAAAACATTAGAAATTAAAACACAAACAAATATCAACTGTTTTTACATCTAACTGATGTGCTGTATTGTTTGGTGAAGCAACCAGAGCCCCAGTATGTCTCAGCATTAGCTGAGTGTTCCTGGAACAAACATTTATGCTTATCTCTCACCTGGAAGTGATATCAGTGACAACACACATCCAAATAAGAACTGCTTTCTTCAGTTTCCTCATTTTTATTCAATATACTTTTGTAGTTCTCATTTTTTTATTGTATATTTTGTTTAATACTTGCATTGTTTCTTTAGCGCAATTATAGCAATCTTTAAGTTTACTTTTCATTACAAATATTTGTCAAATTTTGTTTCAGAAACATTTTTCCTACTTTCTTGTACATGCGCCCAGACACACTACAAAAAATTCATTCATAACACAGTAAGGGCAAGCATTACTCATGTAAACATGTAGTTCTCATTTAAAAGCAAGGTCTGTAACTTGATCACTAGTCTACAAAATCAGTAATTCAATGCCTGCTGTTAGAGAAACTACCTCTCACACAATCAACTTTTCTGATTGTCAACAGAGAAACATGGTTAAGATCTCTTAAAAACATGAGCACAAGTCCTGCCCATGCAGCCCAGACTGCTTTCCCCCCCCCCCCCCCCCACAACCTCCTGGATGGTTCAAATGTACTGGCAGATGTTGGGACAAGCCTGGTGCTGTAGAAAGAAGTCCCACGTGTCTGTTCTGAGCACTGTGGCTCTGGGTGGGACAGGAGACCCATGGGACGTGACCCCACGTCTTCCCATACAGTCCGATGGACAGGTGGGGGCTGTGGGAAGCCTTTTCGGGCCCTGCCCGTGGGTAGGGGAGGGGGCCATTCTTGGAGAAAGTGCAGCAGCTGTCTCCATGGGTTCTTTAGCCAGGCAGTCCACCCATAGTCGCCACAGAGTGCTGCAGACAGACTAGCCAGAGCACAGCTGGGGTTCCCCACCAAGGCCGAGTTTCAGTGGCTTGGAGCGCTGAGCTAGCTGTTTAGGCTTAGGTAAATGGGTACCATCTGGTAGTGCAGGGAAGCCCTTGGAGAGAGATTAGATGCGGCTCCTTAATCGAGGGCTGGATCCCTTGCTTCCCATGGTGGGTCCAGATAAAGAGACAGTCCATAATTCTAAGATGTTTATTTTCACCGTGTGGAGTGGCCTGGATGGAATTGTACCCCTGTCTTTCTGGGAGAGGTGAGGTAGATATAGCAACTGGGAAGGGGCGTGGCTAAGCCTTTAGGTGTCTCATTAACATTGGGATGGCTTGGAGCTGTGTGGTCATGCCTTTACCTGAGGAAGGGTGGTACATGGCCTTGACTGTAGCCAAAGCCTCCCAGGAGCATTGGCATAACGTTTTACGGTCCCTTGCGATTGTTCCGCTGGGTTGCCCAGATTTTACGCCTGGGTGCCAAACTGCTGGTCACAGATCACTGCCCCACAGGCAGAGTTGAGAGCAGTTATTTTTGGTTGAGACATTCTTCAGTTGAAAATGAATACACTGTAATTCTTTACAACAGGGAAAAGTAATTTGACTTATTTTGCACATGGGTACAGAGGTATAGAGCACTTGTCTAGGAATGCTCATGTGGACACAGATTTAATTACATAAGAGTACTCCATCAAATTCTCTATAAAACATTATAGGAGTTCTCACCCTGCTAACTGAAAGTACAAAGACCAAAACTGTTGATTTAAGAAGCAAAGAAGACTAAATTAATTTCAGTTGAAAAATAATTGTAAAAGATTAGCACATTCCCTATATTTGCTTAGACATTTTACTCTAGGAAGACCTGATAGTGTGTCATACATAGACGTAAATGACATTCTGACTTCTTTTCAGCATCTACTTACTAAAAGCAAATTTACTTGTATATATTGCATGTTTTTAATTGAGTAGTTAGGGTGTACACACTATTGACTTCTTACAAAAATAATTATAAAGTAAACTTTGATAATGGAGATTGGTGATGATTAGAGAAGATGGTAATTATTCATTTTTAGCTTCTTTGTCTTAAGATCTACAAAATAAAATCTATGTACAAGATATTTTTAAATATAGAATACTTATGAGAGTTCAATAGTGTTTTCTAACAGAGAGAAAGCTGGGAGTTCATTATTTCCAAATCTCCCTGTGTCTGACATTTTCTTAGGGGACTGTCACAAATACTGTATAGATCAGGCTCCAACAGTTTATGTATGACAATGGGCCAGACTGTGTGAGTAGATCAAGGTTTCATCAATCATTTTCTCATTCAATCATTTTCTTTCCAATTTGTGCCATTTGTTTGATTGCTTATACACAAAAGCCATTTAGCAATTGCTCTGGAGACCATATGACCTGAAAGGCTGAAAATATCTCCAACTGTTTACAGAACAAGGTTGACAATTTCTCTGCAATGTATTTAACATTATTACTTCAGATATGGGAACCAATTCACCTCAAAAGCAGTAGTTTGGCTTCTAAAGCCATTGTGAATTAGGCAAGTAATTAACTAAACTTTGCATCCAACTTGAAATTTTCTTCTATAGTTTTCCAACAATAGGCATTCTCTCTTGTGTTCATATGTCACATGATCACTTTTTGAATGAAAGCAAATACATTAAAAAGGATGCTAATCATAAGATTTGTACAATTGGATTACACCTGACAACTATGAAGATAGTATTCATTAATTTAGTCATGGAGATGCCTTAGGCCTTGAAATGTGAGTATACTCATCAGCTGGAAAATTCTACAGCATGGTTTCCTGAACTTTCCTTATATTTTATGTTGGTGAGAAGGATAACCTTCCCCTGGTTTTTAGTGTTTCTGTCCATGTGGACAGAATTGAAGCAGTACAGGCCACTGTCCTTTGCGTGTGCTCTCCCTTTTTTTTAATCAGGCTAGTGAGGAACAGAGGCAGGAGTCCAACCCTCTCTTCTCTGCATTTAGTTCACTGTAATATTGCACACAGAAATTATTATAAGATTCAGAGACGGTGGGTCACCAGAACTGGATTAGTGCAGCTGTTTAGTCACTCAAACACTGGGACACCCAAGTGTCTACACCCAAGTAGTGACCAACATCACTTCATCAGAAACAAAGCTTATATTTTTACTCAATGTTTTACTTATAATTTAATTTGTTCAAAACTCAAATCAAGTATAGGGAGAGAGATATTCACGAGTTGTCCTAAAGTACCTCAATATTATATCCATTGTCTAGAAGCTTTGAAATTCTTGAACAATACAGGGCCAGGTCTTTGAGGAGCAACATATGATTTGGGGCTTTGGAATTAAATGTGAGTTTAGGAGATGTTGGTCTTGGAGGTTTATAAAAACTTCTAGCTTTTGGATGAAGCTGAGGAGGAGGGCAACCCCATAGGAAGACCACTAGTCTCAACTAACCTGAACCCTGAGATCTCTTGGACACTGAGCCGCTGACCAGGCAGCATACACTAGCTGATATGTGGCCCCCTGCACATATACAGGGGATGACTGCCTGGTCTGGCCTCAGTGAGAGAAGACACCTAACCTTGAGAGACCTGAGGCCCCAGGGAGTGGGGAGGTCTGGTGGAATGGGAGTGGGGGTGGGGTGGGGTTGGGACATCCTCTTGGAGATGGGGGAAGAGGAATGGGATGAGGAACAGTCAGAGGGTGAACCAGGAGACAGATGAGGACTGAATTGTAAAAAGATATAATAATAATAATAATAATAATAATAATAATAATAATAATAATAATAAAATAATACTTCTGGCTTTGATATTAGGACCTGTTTCTTATACCTATTCAGGTAATTTAAGCTACAGCCATGCATTTGACAGCATTAGGCCTTAGATGTAGACAAAGAAACTTTGCCCATAGGGAGTTACTGAAGCTTACAGAAGCTGCGTACTAGTGATTGAATTTGAGAAGAAGATTAGTAATAAACCTGATAAAAATGGAATATAGACCTTGGGAAAATCTCAGATCTTGAGACAGCAAGTACTGACCATAAACCTGGCCAGGAAACAGGTCGTTCCTACCCTTTAGCCTTGTATTTTTGCCTGTGTTACCAATGAAACAAAGTAAGACTAGTTCTGGCATTGGAGGAAATAATTAAATGTATTGCCTCCAATTGAAAGACACAGGCTTTCTAGTATATTAGAGTACTAGGGATAGTCTAGTTGAGAGACTGGTAAACATGGCTTCACAGACAAGCTAGTACAGTTTGCAAATACTGAACTCTTCTGTTACTTTGTCCAATTGGTAATGAGCCACACATGAATGAATGATGTGATTGTGTTCCAATAATATTTTATAAAAACCAGTGTTCCAACTATGGCTGGACAGCACTGGGTTATAGGTGTGAGTTTCATTTTGACTTTATTTCCCAAAGGGTGCTTCTGGAACTAATAAGATTTGCCCACACTCAACAGTTAAGGCCTCTTGTGGTGGTTTCAAGTTGACTTAGATTGTCTGGTTATATATTGTCGTATTCATTTTCTACTGCTCTCACAGTATATTATGGACAGATGGATTTATTTAGAACCTAGTTCAAAGGTAGTACTGTAAGATTAGGGATTATACTCAGAAAGGGTCTCATGTGTCTAAAGGCTTTATAACAGTCCATTCTTGTTTTTTGTTTTTGTTGTTGTTGTTTTGTTTTTTTGTATTTTTGTTTTTCAAAACAGGGTTTCTCTGTATAGCCCTGGCTGTCCTGGAACTCACTCTGTAGACCAGGCTGGCCTCGAACTCAGAAATCTGCCTGTCTCTGCCTCCCAAGTGCTGGGATTAAAGGCGTGCGCCACCACTGCCCGGCTAACAATCCATTCTTTTTTTTTTTTTTTTTTTTTTTTTTACAATCCATTCTTATAGTAACAAAATCCTTCCATTGAGAAAGGCATTAATCATAATTTAAAAACCTCCCCATCTTTTAAGGAAATGTTGATCAAATTTCAGCATAAATTTTAAAGGGAATAAAACATAGTCAAACCATGACATATATGAAATATATTCCTGGAGACAAGGTTTTAAATGAGAAACATTTCTGCAAGCTGTAGTAGAAGCAATCATTGTGGTTCCAGTCAGAAAATGCCTTCTACTTACGGAGTGAATCTCACACTCTATCTGGGGCAGACTACCAGAATTACAGGCTCAAGAGGAAAATGAAAACTCAGAGATTTTTCAGTGGAGTGAGTGGAAAAGAAACAGTTCACTAAGTCTTATCACCAATGATCACAATTTTTAAGCTTGAAAGAGAAGCCAGGGTTGACATGTCATCCTCTAGAAGAGAGAGAGATGTATAGTTGGGTGAACAACCAAGATGCAGTGAATGGTAGAGTCAAAATTATACATTTGCTGAGCATCATTTCCAAAAGTTCAAATTCAGTAGTAGTCTTTGAGTCACTGACTTTGAGTAAAATTCAGTGTAGCAGTACAACTGTTTCATCATCTGTCACTCGAACACTTACTAAAAATTTTGACAACACTAGAGATGGGGTCTCCTTTTATTTCTGAGAATATATCCTTGTCTGAAATAACTGATTTCGGTCTAGAAATGGCCTTGATTTTCTTTATTTTATATATATATATATATATGTGTGTGTGTGTGTGTGTGTGTGTGTGTTTGTGTGTGTGTGTGTATGTGTATGTGTATGTGTGTGTATGTATGTGTATGTGTATGTGTGTATATATATATATATATATATATTTATATATATATATATTCTATTTGTGTGTGTGTATGTGCATGCGCAGGAGACAATGGAGGTTAAAAGAGGGTAACGGACTTCCTAGAACTAGAGTTATAATAAATTGTGAGCCACCATGTAGGTGCTGGGAACTGCATTTAGATCTTCTTCAAGATCAGTGGCCAACTCTCTAGTCAGCTCTTAACCACTGACCAACCCTTATAGTCCCTGTCCTGTTCCTTAAATGTAGTGAATAGGTGGTACATGCTTGGGAACTTTCTAGAAAGGCATGACATACTTGGGTTGAGGTAGACCTGGTCATAGCCTTCACAAGGGTCATAATGTAGCCCAGCATGGGAAATATCTACTTAGGACCAAGCACAGAGACAAATGAAGAGATCAGAAAAGTTGGAGAGTCTTTGAATTTTGCATGAAGTGATAATGGACTTAAGTTATTAATGAATATGAATTCATGTACTTTCATTTCTCTGGCAGCCTGACAATTGTACAGCATCTCATATTCATGTGTGCATACTTTATTTCTATCATTTTATTGTTGAACCATATGACAGGCTTCGTTATTAAAAATTGGATTGTTCCAGAGATATTCTTTATTTCTACCACCATTTCCATCATATGAGCAGTATGCCCTTTCTATAACTCTCCTGGTCTCTCCAAATTATATTGACCTTAGGAAAAAACTGAACAATTCAAGTTTAAAGTCCAATCCCCTTTCTTTTTCTCTTGGGTAAGCACTGCCTATGTATATTCTGTTCAGCAACTCTGTAGTGTAAACATTAGGATCAATATTCACCCCTATGATAGGTTGCCCAGTTCAGTTCTCCCCGAGCCTCAAGGATAATATGATAGAAAGTGACTAATTTCCTAAGATTGCTGAAGCATAATTATTTGGAGCAAGCTGTACACCCACCCTTTGCTGTTAGAACAATATGGATGTGTGAACAGCTATGGTGTGAACTTCTCAACAAAACTAAAAGACAGCCATATGTGGGGACTCGTCATAAGAAAAGTGGTGAGTTTAGCTTGGAATAACCAGAATTTGATATATGTTGAAATTGTTAAAATTGCAAACAGAGAAGAAGAAAAAGGATAGAGTGTGATTTGGAATCATGAGTATTGTGATAGTGAAGCCTCCAGGGCAGGATGAAAATAGTTCTGCAGAGAGAACCATTGAAAATGCGCACAGACCTATCCAGAGGACAGGAAGGTGAAGCATCAGTGAAGCAGTCCTAGAATGGTCAACACAACAGAGATAGTAGTGTTACAAAGAAAGATTTCTGGAGAGCTCAAAGATGTTAGATGCTAGGTGGTCATCAGAGGGAATGGATGAAAACATTAGAATCAAGAGTTACCTTGCAATTGCCTAACATCTGACTTTCTCATTCAGACCTACAAGTGGCAGAGGTTACTGGATGACAGAGAAAATAGAACGTAGGAGAGTTTTCTAAAGTGGTTGGGAGCTTCAGCCAGTATCTCTACCTCCAACCCTTCCTGATAAACTACAGAACAGCAGCTCCCAAAGCACTGCAGAACTTCCATGCAGAACCTACACTCCTTTATACATTTCCTGATTCTAAAACTGATGAAATCTTTCTCACAACTGTACAATGCACACACACACACACACACACACACACACACACACACACACACACACACACGAGCATATATATGGCAATGAGAGTACTATACCACTAAAGAGCTCTTGTGCTTAGTGTTACCAAGAGGCACCTGTTTTGTCTATGCAAAGATAGTAGATGTCTTAATCAGACCTCTGTTACATAACAAAATACCTGAGATAATCAACTTAAAGGTAGAATTTTGTTGTTGTTCATGGTTGCAAAATTTCAGTCTGTGGTTGGTTGCTTGGGTCCATTGTCTCTAAGCTATAGCAAGGAAGAACATCAAAAGAAAAATAAGCTGTGAAACAAAACTGCTCCCCTCATGGTAGCCAGGAGACAGAGAACAAAAGGGAATGGCTGCTGCTGAAATGTTTCCTAAAGGGTCAAGCTCCTACCATTTCCAAATAGGCTTCATTTTCTATCATTTCACCATGGAGTCTATGGAATGATAAATACATCAATGGACTAATCCTCTAATTATGTGAGAACTGTAGAGATTCAGTCATGGCCCAGTGGTCACACCTCTGCACACTGCTGCATTGGAGACCTAGTCTTCAACACATGAACTTTTTGAGGACTTTCAGAGGCAGCCAGTGTGTCAGGAACCCTTTGAGTAATATCATTTTAGCCCTGAATATATTGTTATTATCGTCGAGGCAACTTTCTCCTAAGGCCTATAAGGAAGACATGTTCTTAAGCACTGAAGTCTCCTGTTTCCTATGTGCTTAACTGTACTCGTTTTTTTTTTTTTTTAACAAATATTTCCAGATCATGGCTTCTGCCATATTGTAACAATGGTATCTATCCTCTTTCCTTCTCAGAAGTGTTCTTTCCTAATGATAAGCTACATAGTCACTCTACTACTGCCTCTCACTTCCCTGTGTTATGTTTTAATGAAATATCTATTTATATGAGTGTTCTGAGAAAATATTGCACATAAGCCCAGTGACAATAAAATAAGTAATAAATACTAATCTATCTATGTGTTCATTGGGCTTTGAAGCATTACTCAAGGTAAATGTAGAAATTATGGAAGTTAAGATAACAAACTCCCACACTGTTGCTGATGCCAAGAAGTGCTTGCTGACAGCAGCCTGGTATGGCTGTTCCCTGAGAGGTTCTACCAACACCTGACCAATACAGATGCAGATACTCACAGCCAACCATAGGACTGAGCCTGGGGATCCCAATGGAAGAGCTAGGGGAAGGACTGAAGGAGCTGAAGGGGATTGCAATTCCATAGGAAGAAGAATATCAACTAACCGGACCACCCAGAACTCCTAGGGACTAAACCACCAGCCAAAGAGTACACATGGGGGAGGGAGATCCATGGCTCCGGATCCATGCTACATATGTATCAGAGGATGGCCTTATTTAACATCAATGGGAGGGGAAGCCCTTGGCCCTGTGGAGGCTTGATGCCCCAGCATAGGGGGATGCTAGAGCTATGAGGTGGGGGTGGCTGGGTGAATGCAGGAGCACCCTCATAGAGCCTAAGGGGATGGGGGAGAGATAGGATGGGATGGGGGTTAGTGGAGGGGTAACTGGGAAGACAGATATAATTTGAAATGCAAATGAATATAATGATTAATAATAATAAAAAACCCCATCCAATTGCTGCATTGCTTGTGAGACCACAGCAAGGTCTCCCAGCTTCTCTTCATGTTCAACTCTATCTTTTATGGCACCACTCTGCTCAGAATCAGGATTACTGTCTGTATTGAGCACAAATCACCTAGACTGTATAATTCACAATCAGGATTACTGTCTGTATTGAGCACAAATCACCTAGACTGTATAATTCACAAGTCAGTTAGTATTCTAACTGGGTAAAGTAAAAAGTTTTCAGAAGAAAATCTACTATCTACCATTCTATTTTTATAGATTTGATTGTCTGAGAAAAGGCTCCAGGAATCTATGCTTTAGAAATTATTTAAGTTGTTCTCATGTGCAGTCTGTATCTTGCACGGAGCACTGGAACTCTGTTCAGTTAACATTTTCATAGTGCCTGTCCAGGTCAGATATGTTGCTCCATATAACTCCTTGCTGCTAAGCACAGCAGCCAGGTTTAGAGTTTAATCTCCTTACCTTGCATATTGCCTTTGACAAAGCCCACACAGCCTATCCCTCCCCCCCCTTGCATTTGTCTCTCATTCCTTCATTTCTTCTCCACATCCCCTCTCTTCCTTTCCTCCCTTCCCTTGACTTCAGCTCAATCTCTGGTTTTATTTTCTTACTAGCTCACAGATATTCCTTCTACTTCCTGCCCATTGCTCTTTTCTTGACTTTTTCAGACATCTAGCTCTAAAGACCTAAGACATGTCCTTTGTCTGCCTTCTCTTTTGCATTAAATCTTACTCTCTACATTATTTCGCTTGATGTCCCAGATTTAAATACTGTCTATACTGGCAAGTTTAAATTTTTTTCTTTTTATAAACAGGTGATAAAATGTTGAGAAGCATAGGGACATTGCAGAAAGTATAGGCACAATCAGTAAAATAAAGTTTCTGTGGCGAACATAGTTATGTTTCATAGTTTCAGAACTCTGTTATCTCTAATTACCCTGACAAATGATCCATTCTTCTACATAGTTGCACCGAGAGATAAACTCATGACAGTATTATCAAGGAAAGCCACCAGTTTGAATCCAAAAGGATTTGTGATTGCCAACAAATAAGGAAATTAGTTTGGCTGATGTGTATACAGTAATCCATTGAATATTTTAAGAGTCTATCACAAAAGAAAAATTCCAAGTTTCCTGTAACATTCAAGTGCAGTTTTGATTTTGAGTCTCTTTTACGTTCTCACAACATGAAGGCAGTAGTATGTTTAGTTTTCATGAGTGAGGAGTCAGATTTGAAGAGAGGAGAGGTAATTTATTCATGAGGATAATTGCCTGAGTGCTACAATATGCTACTCCCACCTCCACCACTAAATATAAGATGTTTTAGTTATGCTTTCTCATGAAAAGGAAGATAGCTGCCCTCACTACTTTCTATCTGTCAGCTTTTCTGTGAGTCTTCTACCAGACCTTTTAGTTCTGTGGATACCGACAAAGTCCCACACCATTCTCAGAAGCTTTTTAAAGACATGAACACGTCATTTATATTGGATTTCATTTACAAAACCAAAATCAGGCTTAAAGTTAGTATCAATATCAACAAAACTACATGTGAGGAAGCTGAGGAAAACTTCATTCCAAAAAGAAGTTTCAGAGCATCCTATACAAGTAAACGAACATTACTACTGAATAAAGGGCAGGGTTTTGCACTTACTGCAGTTATTTATATTGTGATAAAATGTCTGTTGTTCCTCGATCACATCTGGGGCAAGGTTCTGCCAGATTACTGAGGAATTTTACTTCAGACTCGAGTACATGTAAGACAGGGTCCAGCTTTCCTTGTCTTATCACTGGCCTGGATCAGACTTACTCTGACACTGAGTTTGGATTGGAATTTTACTGGACAGTTGGCACAATACCCACTCTACAAGTTAGTGGCATTGTTACAAAGGAAAGTATGAAAACATTTACTTAGTGCTTTTGTAAAATTCAGAAACCATAAAGACAAAGGAAGGTCTGTAGTAAAGTGATCAACAAAGGACCCAAATTAGATTCTGTAATAAAGCATTATTCACAATACCTTGGAAGTCAGGATATGGTTAACCAAAATTCTCTTGGTTATTCTAAGTTCTTTTTCTGAAGGAAGAAAGTATATGTGCTTCAAGATAAAGCCTGTGGAATCATGCAAATTCATAGCAATGTGGCATACATCACTTTGTGGCTTTTTGGGCATGTTGGTTCTTCTTCCGAACCTTTGCTGAAGGACTGCAGAGAGTCATTTCACAGCTCTGAGAGACTGGATTGCTAGCTGGACATAGCATGTGTTCAGAAACAGCTTGATGAAATATGCTTTGACTGCCAACAACCCAGAGCTGGCAGAAACTCTCATAGTTCCTAAGCCAAAATTATTCAAAGCCATTCTACCTAAGAGTCTTTGCCTAACAAGCCTAAGGTCATGCTCTCTCTATCAACATGCAAGTTCTACATCTTCTCTGAGTCTTAAAACTTTATTAAAGGAAGCAATAAAAGTATAAATGATAAAGATCTAAACAGCAACAAGTAAAAAACATAAAGTGGATATAGAAAACTCTTAGCTTATATTAGATATTCTCTGAATGATAATTCATATTGGGAACCTTTATCAATGTTTTATTTTATGGAAATAAAAGCCTAGGCTGCAGTTAGCTGTTTGTTGCCCATAATTATTGGCTAAAAGTTAAGCTTAAGCTTATCACAGAGAGCATCACAGCCTTTAGAGTTTACTAAAATCTGTGCTGTGAGAGAAGCATGTCACTCTGGTTACTAGTTAAATTAGTGACTATGACTATTAGCATTCACATCTTTATTTGAATGTTGGATAATCATATTATTTTATTTTCATTTGGAAAGTGGAAATCATATTATACTACCTTGTTGGTAGTTTTGTTAAATGTCTGACACATTGTGATCTGGTTTTGTTCTGTTGCTGTGAGAAAATGCTCTGAACAAAAGCATCTTAAGGCAAGAAAGCATGTATTTCATCTTAAATGTTCAGGTTACAACTCATCAGTGATTGAAGTCAAGGCAGAAACTCAAAACCAATAAAGTAGGGACCACTGAAAAATACTATTTTTTTGTTTACTCTCTGACTAGCTCTCTGATTCAGCCTCTGGATCAAGCTTATCTAGCTTTTTTTATATATCTAAGGACAACTTGATTAGGGAAGGTGCTGCCCATAATTGGCTAGGCCCTTCTGCAATAATTAATAATCTAAATAATTCTCCACAAATGTGTCCTTAGGCCCATGTGATCTAGGCAATCCTCAACAGGCTTTCTTCTTAAATGACTCCAGGCTGTGTCAAGGTTGACAAAATTGACTAGGATACAGTATGCTTCACAATCATATTAGTTTGTGTTTAGAATTAAGAATTAATGTTATATGTGGATAACTCTTTATTAGCAACTACAATCAAATATTCTTTGCTCCAGTTAGGATGTATGATATTATTTTTTAATAGCTAGCAACCTGCAGATTGTAATAGCTTAAAATTATAAAGAATTCTTTCCACCTTATGCCTGGGTCAGAGGAACTTTCCTCATTTCTCTGTCCACCATAGTCACTCATGAATCCACACTGAAGGAAAATCCTGCTTTACACATACTTCCACTGTTAGTACAGAACACTCTTTGGAGAATCTGACATCAACAAGTAGCTGTTGAGGTCTGGAAATTCACTACTGCCTAAATTCAGTCAAGGGCACCACCACAGTGCTGAGGAAGTATTAAGCCCTCACATGATTTGAAGTAAGGGGGATGGGATGTTGATGAACATTCAAAGTTAATGTGTTTTCAGTTGCTTGTGTTCAGTGATTTTCCTATTTATGTTTACATTAACAAAGTCAGAATCATTTAGAGAAAGAAAAAGGAATATTTCTTTCCCCAAACTGAAAACTTCTATTTAAGTAAGGGAGAGATGAAGGCACCAGCACAGAGCAGTTTTCATTTCGTATTTCTATCACTTAGAGAAAACAATTATACTGGAGCTCTGGGCTTTTATTGCTCACCAAAAATGCTAAAAGAGTGTCTTAATAATATTCTTTGATATGGATCTTTAATAAATCAAAATAAAACGACAATTCAAAACTTTAACCAAGAAAAAAATTGTCTTCTTAATCAATGGATAGTATAAATTAGCTATTAATTTTAATTTTTATATAAAAATATGTTTCCATGAAGATTAAGCTATCTCACACAGCTCAGTCCCATTCTTCTTCATGACCTCAAGGGTCTAGGGAAATATTCCCTTCAATGAACATTGTTGTCCTTCTGGCCAGGTCATCTGCTCCTGGATTCCGATCTACAGCATACACTAACATGGCAATGATTGGGAAAATGAAAAAAAAAAAAGGACAAAACTCAAGTATACAATGATATATGCAAGTTAAACATACTTTGTGGATCTAATGCTCATTATTAACCCACCAAATACCAAAATACCTCAATAAATCCTCCTCAGAATTGTTCTTCTGGGACTGCTTACCCTGTGTGAACAAATGAGTAGAGAAGCTTCCAGACTTTTGTTTTTCCAGTTAAAAAGTCCAAACATTCTCACTGTACTTTTCCCTCTGACTTAGTCTTCAGAATAATTTTGCAAAATTGACAGTTTAAAATAAAAATCTGGAACAATCTCAGCTCCAGACCAGTTCTTTTCCCTTCCACTAAGTGGGGAGTATTATAGTTAAGAGCTCAGACTGGGTGTTTCACAGTGCCCACGCTTTTCCTCAACACTGAAGTCATTAAGCACGGTAGCAATCCCCTGTTGACAGATAGAATACACTTCCTCCTTTTTCTTGTTTAGCAATCACAACCTGGCATGAAAGCACTTTAGAAACTGATTTTTGAAAAATGCCTTTTATACATATTTTAAAATCACGTACGAACAGAGCCGTAATCTGTCGAGTAATTACCACTCTTCATGAAATAAAGTCTTCATTCCACGTACATCTGGTAGGAACAACAGAGCAGGTTGGCAACCACTATGGTAACAGCTTGGGTGACTTCCAGTTCTTTGTACCTGACCCACCAAAATCTGTCAGGCAACTAGATATGATTCTAAAGTCTCTTGAGTGCTTGAAATTAGATACTTTTTTTTTTTTAAATTAAGTAATGGCATTAATACTATTTAATATAGATTCTTTGGTAATTTTCATTGGTGAATGCAATAAATTTAGTTTGTAACTACCTCCCACTTTCCTCCTCTGATACTTTCTGAACAGTACCCCAGCTTCATACGTTCCTCCTTTGCTTTTTTTATAATTCACTGAGAATAGTTAGTGTATCATATGGATGTAAGACCATCCACTAGTGCATGGGCAACCCACTGTTGGCCATTTTTAATTTGTATACGAATCATTATTTCTTCGGAGATAGCTTTTAGTTAAATTTATCTGCTCATCAGAAGTGATCTGCACTATTTCACAGCAGTACCATGCCTGTTGCTCTGCATGCATTTAGCATGAGTTCATGCTTCTCCTTAAGAGTATCCATGTTCCTTGAGGGTGTTTTTGGTTTTGTCTTTATCCCATTCAATTCATCCTACACACAGTGCTGGACATACTATACTGGAAACACTTCTACTTTTAACACAAAGATTCTGAGGCAATATATGACAGGAAGGTTCAGCTGCCTTCTTCAAAATGTACAGATTAAAGAAATGATATAGCTTTACAGAATCTGCCTAAAGTTGTGTTCCTCCAACTCTGTCTGCCTATACGACATAAAACCTGCCCACAAACTTCTCTAACTTATCTTGGTGGCCATCACTAATGTGATGGAGGTAGACTTTGCCTGCCCTTAGTGGAAGCACCAGCCAATGGCTAAGGGATCACCTAACGAGTCAGCCTTCCTCCTCATTCAGTGCTTATCTCACACGAGTCTTTTCTAGCAGTCATTTTCTCATGCTCTTATCCCATGTTGCCAAGCAGCTCTTCCCCCTGAGTCCTTGTGCTGTTTATTGCACTGGAGCTTCACCTTGACAACTCTGTCCTTAATTCCTATCTTCATGTCCATCATCCACCAGGAAGCATTGAAGTTGAATGTCTTTCCTAGGGCCATCTAACTGGCTGAGAGAACTCAGCCTGCTCATAGACCACCTTGCCTGCCACTCAGCCTGCTGCCAGCTTACTAATACAAAATACCCTAGTGTCCTCCCTGATGCTCATTGCAGCAAGAATACTTCTGACTGTCTGTTGAAAACTTTCTGTTCTTAAAACATTCCTTGCTTATGTAAAAGTGTTGATGTTACCTACAGCTCATATTCTTCTTAATGGCTAACTTCAGACCTTGTCCTTTTGCATTTTCTCCATTGGCTGTGTGCTTCTGCAGGGCTAAGCCTACAAAATCCAAGAAAGTCAAACCACAGTTTGAGCTTTGGGGAGAAGGGGGAAGAAAAGAAAAGAAAAGAAAAGAAAAGAAAAGAAAAGAAAAGAAAAGAAAAGAAAAGAAAAGAAAAGAGAGATTATATTGCTGTCCTTTAACATATTAAAAGAAACACAAAGCAAACATTTATCGCATGAGATGTTTTCTGAGAGTTGAAAGCCTGGGAACAGCTTACTGTTCTAGTCTCGTTTACTCTTTCTGGGAGTTACAATGTAGTTGCCAACTGTATAAAAGGCTTGAGAGATCCAATTTCCAGATGACTCCTTTATATAGCTACTGTATTGTGTTATCCGTACCCTCCACACCAAGAGCTCCACAGATCTTACGACATGGGATCTGGCTTCCGTCTGAGCGATCAGTCCAAAAGAAGGAACAAGATAACTTAAATCCAGGTCCTGATGTCCTCTAAGTACAGATATCCCATCTAACACTTCTGCTGTATTCCACCTGTCATAAGAGCAACAATGATGTTGGACCCTGCTGAATAAGGTCTCAGTTTACCATTGTCCAGATACCTGAGCTCTGTGCAAAATGGGTGAGTCACTTTACCAGCAGGGTTTCTTCTCTGACCTTGTCTGGGCCCAAACCCCCACACTCTACCTGGGGGAAGGTCCAGTAGTTCTTGACAGGCCTACAAGTTCAACTTCTTTTCCTGATAAGAACCTGCCCAGCAAAGATCTGGGATTCTTGGAATGCTTCTCCACCCAAAGGAGGGATCAGAGACCTCTAGCCAATGATTTTCATTTACCCTGAAAATTACTTCCCCCTTTCCAAAGTCCATATATGCCCCTGGTTTACCCTAAATAAGTGTATGCATGCAAGCCTACCCTGAATAAAGAGATACGCACAAGAATAAAGGTGTATACAAAACTAAGATTGTCTCATAGAGCTATTTCCTTGAAGACTCTCAGATAAGGGCTTTTCACCTCACCCTCTTGCCTCTGACACTCCCAGCCAGACTGGAATCCTGTAGAACCCCTCCCATTCCATATTCTGCTTCACCCTTCCTGCCTGGTATGTTGCAGAGTATGGACATCTGAAAGGGAGGAAGCTAAGGATGCAGAACCACAGCTGGCACACCCAAAATGCATACAACACCGTGAAATAGCATGGGCCACTACACAATGGTTTAAATATCATGCAGGAATTGTTAGACACAACTACATGATTTGCTGGAAATAGATTCTGTAATAAACACAGCAAGCAGACAATGAACAATAAAAAAGCCAAAAATTATTTCTTAGGCTACATATGAATCCATTACAGTTGTCTACTATGGCAAAGTTCCACAAAAATAAGAAACAGAAGTGAGCTTGGTCCAATAGCATTTAGACATTTTGGTTCTTGGATCCACAAAATCTCAGTGAAGATGGGTTCCCAAGCTCATAGGAATCTCTAATTCCTTATTAGTTTACCAAACATCAAAGTCACTAAGTGATAGGCAATATTTGAGTATTTGTTGAAACCATCAGTGGTCCTCCTTACTAGGTTCTGCTGCTAAGGCAGATGTCACCTCCAGAACTTACACATATTTCCCAGAAGCTATTCAATTTTCTACAATTATATCTGAGAATTTTATTTATCCCTGAAATGACTCTCAGTATGATTATACTAAATAATTTAATTAGTAGCAGTAGCAAAGGCAGTCTTTTTAATGTGACTTTGAGCTACACTTGAAGTATTTTTAATCTAATCAAAAAACCATCATTATTTAATATCTCTTTCCTTTTCCCCCTCTTGTCTGTCCCCCTCTCTCCATTTTTTTCTTTCCTCTGCTTAATCAAGATTAAAACTTAAGATCTTGTTTTTCCTGAAAAATGACACATAAGAAAGACAGAGTAAAAATGATGTGACAATTTTATATTACTCTTCCCCATCTGTTACAACTCATGAACATGGCCTTTTCTCTCCCAGCCTAAATCCCTGACACAACTTTAGGTGAAGCATAGGAGATGTGGAGCAATGTAGAAGAACATAGAGAAGCTACAGGAGAACAAATATAAGACCTGAGTAAACACATGTTACTTTGGCTCTTCACAAACAGAAATCCAAACACCAGGATTCCCATCATTCAAATGGATCTGGGTGTGTATTCGATGTTGTTCTTCCTCTGTGTCCCTGGTGGTTTCCCCTCCCACTTTTAAGCTTTGGATGTTGGTGTTTGTCAATGCTTTGTGCTAAACATTGAGCTCTTCTTTCTCTATTTCTATGTCTCTTCATTCTTTTCTTGTTGCTTCAAGTTTATTCTGTATCCTACCTATACTAAGCTTTTTTTCCAGACTGAATTACCTCAAAATTTCAGTGTCTTCAGTATAGTGTCAGCAGAGATGTACTTGTTCTTAAATTATCCATATCTATAAGTGATACCACAGTTGTACAAATAAATATAGCAAATTATTCCTTGGATCCTTCTTCATGGGGTATATACAGGCTATTACAAAGTCCTGCTATGACTTTTATGACTCCAAAATGGAGGATATGATATTTATTTTTCCATTTTATTGTTCACTGCACCATCCAAGCACTGACAATTTCCTCCATTGCCTTTTATGGTTTCCTTTTGTGTCCATAGATCAATTCTTCATGAGCTGCCAGCATCTCTTCTTCATTCAGGCGATGCTATCCTGGGACTTTACATGGTATGTGGAAGAAAGTTACTGGATCCTTGCAAGTCAATAAATTGTAGACTGCCACAGGAACATTAAAAAAAAAATAGATAGAAATGAGATGTTGGTGAAGGCAAAATACTTACAGTTGGGATTGTGGAGTGAGTGGCTGTGAAATGATGAAGTAGAGGTTTCTATTATTATTCCAGGTCAGCCATACTAAGGAGGAGGCTTCAGGGGGCTAAGTACCCTTCATTCAGGAAAGAGTTAATTAATTTTCTCACAAGTAAGCCCATGTGTTTCTGGCTTTTGTCTCCTGGTTTTCTGTAAAATGTCAGAGCAACATCAACAAAATGTGTGTGTGTGTGTGTGTGTGTGTGTGTGTGTGTGTGTGTGTGTGTATTTGGGCGGGGTAGTGTTAGATTCTTTCTTTCCTCAGTTTGCTACAACTGTAATAAATCCAGCCTCCTCTATCATGGTTTTGTCTCTCAGTCTAGACTTCAGAATTTAGGGAACAACAGGCATGAAAGATAAGATCCCCAGATTTAGTAGTCTAATTAAAAATGTGGTTGGTTTATTAAGACAATGATTGTTGTAACGGGGATAGAATAGGAGAGACACTGGGAAAGTGAGAACTTAGGGAAAATGGTTGTAAGAAATGTCACAAGGAGAAGCCTCAGAGACAATGTACAGTTAAATCTTAAACATAGACAAGATTTGGATATATTCCATTTCTCTTAACACATTCAGAAGTTCAATGGATCAGGACTATGGCAATCAGTTATTTGTTCAGATTCTTCTCTAGGAATTATAATAACTTTTGCATGTAGTATCTTGAAATAGTTAGCTGGTCACCCATTTGGTAACATTTTGCCTCATAGTTAAACTCCTGAAATTAACAGCTTCTCCTTGCTCAGTCATTTTGCTAAGGAAGAACAATGTTCTTTTGCTTAGACATTTTGATTGACTTTCCCAATTTTACCAGTTAGTGGGATAGTAATTTAATTAGGTAGTGTTGTTGCTTTGAAGGAGACGGAACAGAAGAGCTAAGAGAGCCTGCACTATAGAAAGTATCAGGGTATTGGTAATCTCTCCAATAATGTAAGAGAGGGCTAAAAGTCAAATAAGAAGCAAGAGCAGAGCTCTTTGTGATGTACTCTCAGGGAGTTAGATAAGAAAGTGGTGGCCATCTGTACACCTGGGCAATCCTGCCTGAATGCTGAGTCTTTCTCTCTCTGAGCTTTTCTTCCCTCCATAGCATGGTACATTCCACACTCAGAAGAGCACATACAGATTTTCTACAAGCACTGAGCCAAATACTGTGTTGTCCGGCGCGCTGTTTGGTCTCGCCAGCAAGAACCCACGCGGACACACGGATCCTTCTGCAGCAATGCGTTTAATGCATAATGAAAAGAGGAAAGACCCCGGGGCCCCAGAATGGCGCTGTTATATAGCCCCAAGGCAGCG
>CM052704.1:3749397-3819462 GCA_028551405.1 Uromys caudimaculatus
TGGTGTGCCCCGGGAGTGGGCGGTGATAGTCATGTACACCCATAATGCGCTTCGGGGGTTTTCCCGCGCTATCCGTAAGTTTCCTTAGAGCGACAGCTGAGGTCAGCGCCATCTTGTAATGGCGAATACTCTAGCCGCTCCTTACACTGTGTCTTAGGTGGAACTTTGTTGATTCACGTTGTGATGGATGGTCTCGAAGATATGCGCTCAGCCTTTTCTAACACCTGAAAAATCCCTGACAGTGCAGATATCAGCTATCAGTCACTCTCCTGAAAAAAAAAATAATGACAGAGAACCAATATTAGGGAGTTATTTCTGGTTTGAGAATTTTTTTTTTCATTATATGGTAGATAGTTATTTGTTCCTAAAGGAAGACTCACAAAGCCTTTTCCAGAACTTAGTGAGGTCAAGTGACAGTAATTTCTATGGCTAGTGTTCTCACTGTCACTTTGAGTGTAGGAGAGAAAGTTTGAAGTCTATAGAAGGAACAAAGAACTTTCCTTTTCAGCTGAGGTTGAGGAATATCCAAGGAGAAAATTTAAAGTGTTGAGTTTAGTTTCTACTCTTGGCATTTTCTAACTATTTTCACTTTGGACAATTTATTTCATCTCCTAGCACCCTAATGCCCTCACTCCAATCCACTAAGATAATAATATCCGTGTTAGGAGTAATCTTGAGGCTTAATGAGTCAATATGCTTTATACTGACACATGGAAGACCTTTCATAAATAGTAACTCCACATGGACAGGGGGCTGGTTGGTGGCCCTTCCCATTCCTGCCATCTCAGTCTAGGCCTGGGGAAAGGTGTTGAGCCACCAGTCTAGGTCCTGGGGTGCCCTGTCCGAGGCCTCAAACAACTTGTATTCATCTTCTAACTTGAGAGTCAGGACTCTCTATAGATTCCTTCCCTGTCACTTTTCTTCCTTTCTCTTTCCCTGCTCCTTCTCCTCCTCTGTCTCCCTGTTATGGTAGACTTTCTCAGCAACTAGCACTAACTCCCTTAACAGCCTATCCTATCTTTCTAGCCTCTGAAGCTTTTTCCTGTTATCTGTACTATCCTGGTCTATAAAAAGCCATTGTCACAGTAGCTTTGTCCTCCTTTCTGCTGGTGTCATAGGGTGTATATTGGCAGAATGCCTCCATGAGCGGCTCTAGAAAGGCTGAGGGTGATTCATCCCTGCTTGACCCCATGTACCTTGGTCAGATTTGTGGGTCGTCATACAGCCCCCTTGAGACCTGCCAATGGAGTCTGGTGGTAGACTTTCAGGTACCCCTTACCTTCTGCCATAGTCAGGGAAAGCCCACTGTCAACAACAGCCTTGTCAATCAATGGTGTCTGAGGGGGCATTCTTTCTAGTTTTCTTCATTATCTTCTCTCGAGCTTCAGTCATGAAGAGCATGCTCATGAGTTGTTAGATATCATCATAGGTGGGTTGATAAGTAAACAAAACAGTATCAAAGAGGTTAATTGACCCCTTGGAAAGGGGGAAAGGGGTCTCCTCTCACTCCTCCCTCTGGTAAAGGGGGGATACAATGACTCCGGTCCCATATGGGCTAAGGATCCCGGAACCAGTGCTGGTGCTGGCAGGGCCATAGGGGCCAGGGTAAGGGGATATGGATGAGGAGGGTCTTGGAGTAACAGGTCCACAGTTGAAGGATCTTGGAGGATCAGCTTCTTCTTAGTTCTAGACCTCTCCTCCTGGGCTTCCTTCTTCCTGATGGCCAGAACCTGTGAGGTGGGTCTTGGGGGAAAGAAAAGCCTTTATCTATGACAGGGGACAGAGATCCTCCACTAGATTCTCCTCCTCCTACTTTTCTTCTCTTTTCTGAACTTCCCTCCCGTGGTTAACTAGGATGTTTAATGGGGTAAATTCAGTCTGTTCAATGTCACAAAACCAAACCAAACAAAAAAAATCCTTCATCAGTCAGTTTAAGTCAAAGACCACAGAATGAGATAAGAGCAAACACAGGAAAGGAATCAACACACAGACAACTTGATCCTGCCATGGCATCTAGGTTCAAGAACACAGAGAGAGACAATCAACACATAGATCACTCCTTCCATGGGTACAGACAATTCATTCCTTCCACAGACACAGAATAGATTTACTCAGCCCAGCCCTAGCTGTGGTCCTGCCATTGGCAAGAGCCAGATAAACCAGATTACAGCAAGACTTGCTGTTTTTAGAAGGAGAGCAGCCTTCCTGACTCCTCCAGGAGAGCCTGAAGCATCCTCCAGACCCCCCACAGTCAAGACATTAAGGCACTTCTGCCTGCCGCACTTGACCACCCCAAAACATGTGGGCTCTCCAAGCCCCCTGAAGCTTGCAAGCAAACCAAAAGTTCAAACAAACTTACAGACTCGACTCTGACAAACAGAGAGTGAGACAACCATGGTACCTGCTTGAGCCATTCCTCCAATCTGCTGCTCTCTGGTATGTCCCTACAAAGAGTCAATTCTCAGCCAATGCACCAAATGTAAGAGTTTGGGGAGCCTTAACTTCCTGGAGACCCCAGAGTAAACACCATGGCATTGGGGATTGATGCAAAATGCAAGGGGAATTTATTGATCTGGCATGCTGGGTTCTCCCTGCACATCAAGGAGGGGGAGAATGACTACACACAGCCCATTCAGTGATCTTTTATAGCTTTTAGAGCAGCAGCCATTAGGCACAATGTGATTGGTAGAACAGTGTGACTTATAAACTGATTGGTCTTTAGGGAATGAGGTAGTAGGGGCTTGATCAGCCCCTCCCTTCCAGCCTACATGCTCTCTAACCTATTTCTTCCAGGAGGGGAGAGGTGTCCACATGCTCAGGGCCCTGGAGGAATTTCTCAAAATTCCTGAGTTCCTTGTCTCAAAGTTCTCACTATGGGAGTTTGGGGAAGAGTAAGCAGAGTCCCCAGGTTGAAAAATTCAGGACAGAGGCTGGGTATGCAAGTAGGGACTGAGGGATGCTGGGAGAACCTGGAGGTCAGATTTGCCTTGGTGGGTAAAATCTGTACCTCAGCTGTTTGTCCTGGGTCTGAATTCCAACGTTACTTCTATGAATGCTTTCACGGGTGAATGTTTTTTATTTGATAACCAATTGGTGTGATTCAACTCTTGGTATTTCTTAGTTGCCAGTGGTTCTTTATGTAGTGTTGAGGTCTCCTACACTTCCCCTATCCAAGTAAATATGTTTATAGCTATTGTTTGTAGTGAAATATGCATGGTTCTGAAGGAACCCAGACAGGGTACATGGAGTTGCAAGATGATCCAAGTGTGAGAATTTCAGGGGCAGCAGATGTCCTGCTTGGTCTTCCTTAAGTGGGCTGTGGTATTCTTCCAACCTTGCCTTACCCATACCATATGTGGAGATCAGTTGTGTTTAGCATCAGAGAAGGAGTACGGTGGATGAATCGAGGGGGAAGTCACAACAGGAAATGAGGTGTGAGTAGGTTGTAAGTTCAATGCTAGAATAATTTGTTCCTTTCAAGGAGGAAGTAAATGAAAAGTTCTTTTGGTAATAATGGCTTTCAGTTTATTGATGAACACTTATGTGTGTGAAGAGATGAAATATGTAGGTGGTAACCCAGGTAACCAAGTGAGCAGTGGTTTAGAGATCCTGATACACTCATGGTGAGAGACTGAAAAAAAAACCCAACAAACAAAAAACCCAAAAAACCTTCATCTGTGCCCTTCAGCCTTCCCTATCTGTAACAGTAATGTGACTGTGAACTGACCAGGGATGGAGTTAAGAAAAGAACACAGGCTGGTGGGTGATGAACCCAGCCTGATTTATATCTGTCAGGAAAGAGAAAAACAAATGAAGAAGAAAGAAAATATGAAGAAAAGTAAAATGGGACAAACATGTCTATATTTAAACATGTACCACTGCAGTGCACATAGGATCTGTAAGACTGAGCAGGTGCTTTGGAGCTGCTGAAGACTATCTCTTCAGCTCATCCTAGCTGCTGCCATACTAATATGGAACATCCACATCTTCTTAAGCCATCACCTGATGACTACTATCATGGTTATAATTGTCTAATGGATATATATATATATATATATATATATATATATATATATATATATATAAATTCTATCTACTGAATGTGCCCCATGTAAAACAATGTCCAGTTACTACAACTTTTTAGTCAAGTATTTTAGATTAACATAGGACATGAAGCCCACTAGCAGATTTGTAAGATCTTGAATGAGTTACCAAGTTATAGGCTATTCTATTGGGAGTCTCAGAGAAAAGAATTAAGGATTAATATGATTAAACATATAACTCATACTCATCAACAAATATATAGAAACTGCTGAATTAGCAATAAGTCAGTCAGCCTTTCAGGCCTAGCCAGTCTTGTGGAGAGTCTAATTTAACTGTGTTTGTGAATCACTTAGCAATTACCAAATTATTTTAATTTTCTAATGTGTTCATGCTTTAAAGCTCTTTCACATAGAAGGAGACTATTCAGAATTACCTCCCAAAATTAATTTTGTTAATCTCAACAGAGGCTATAGTTATTGTGAAATAACCTAGTTTCTCATCTACCTGTCAATCTCAGGTTCTGCGGATTCCTGTTCAAAGATTCACTGTTGTTTTGGGAGAGCTCACAATGACAGCATTCTCCAATATGAAGTACTGGAAAGACTCTATTGAATTCCTCATAGAGAATTAAAGCAAACATACCGTGAGAAGCCCCAGGAACACCTTAAGAAGTAGAGCATCTGGAACAGCTGGTGTCATTACTTACCACTTCTCATCAATAAAACATTGACCTAAATATTTCTTCCCATGAGTTTCCCATCAGGTATTTTATAAACTTTAATGTAATTGTCATGATAAAATTGAATGCTGTATTTCCCCTAAAGTTTATTTCTTACATGAAATACAAATAAGCCTGGTGAACCACTAGTTGATAAGCCTCAGTAAAGACTTTGCTACCAAGGGCCTAATTAAAGTGCAAGAGTGATTTTGCCATCTCTGTAGTCTGTTTGCCAGCCTAGTGATGACCAAATATTTCACGATATACTCTAAACTCTCCAAGACTCAGCAATGATATATATGATACCAAGTCTCAAAATTAACCAGGAAATAAAAACCTCAAATTTATCATCAAAGCCCATGTCTTTGGGATGCCGAGATAGATGACTTTGCAGTTAAGAGTACTTGTTGCTCTTGCAAAGGACTTCGGTTCAGTTTCCAGAACCCACATGCCAGCTTCCAACCATCAGTAACTAACTCCCCTTACAAAAATTCCAACTCCGTCTCTGGCCTCTGTTGGCTCCAGTCACACACATAGTGTACAAGCATACATACACCAGCAAAACACTGAAACACATAAAAGTAAAGGCAAATAGTTGAGGCTGGCGGGATGGCTGAGGGCCAGGCAGACCTATCCCTGCCGTCCCCGGTGGATGCCGCCTGCACTGGAGGCACAGCCATGAAGTTGAAGCTGAAGCTGAAGCTGAAGAATGTGTTTCTTGTCTACGTCCTGGTGTCGACTGTTGGTTTCCTCTATGCCCTGGTACATTTCAGCCAACCCTGTGACTGCTTCCCTCCACTTCCGAGCTGCAGCTGAGCAGCTTGGCAGAAGGACCTGAGGATATCCCATTTGCAAACTGATCTCCATGGCCCACCCCTTGCCCCAGCTCAGTCCCCTGAACCTGAGGCCCTGCCTACTCTCTATGTCATTACTCCCACCTATGCCAGATAAGGCTCTGGTACACCCAGGAGCTCTGTATTGAACAAGAAGAGGGTTAATGATGAATTTGGGGAGGCAATGATACTTAAACTAACTAGAGTTTGCCAAATGTTATGAAAAATGATCCATATCTTTATTCAGATTTGTGGGAATTTTTTTTCCTTTAACCATAGACAAAGGATTCTTAGGAACTAGATTACTGAGTTATTTCTAAACTTTAAGGTGTGACAATAAAGTGTGAAAGAAAATTTGAGCTTGCCAATGAATGAACTCTTCTGAGGAGTCTCTTGGTTAGAAAGTTCGAACACTTTGATTAGATCAAGATGTGGAGCTGACATCTGTAATCCCAGCACTTGGGAGACTGTGCTACTGTCTGCACCCATCCTGGACTTCAGAGTAAGACTGTCTCAAAACTAACAGATGCACAAACAAAAAATACCCAACCACAAAACAAACAAAATTTCTGATTAAATTTAGAAAACAGGGCTAAGCAGGTTTGGTCAAATAATATTTACTTAACATCCACTAGGCTCTGATAGTGATTCCTAGCAGAAGGTTGGAGGAGGTAGAAAGGGACAGATAGTCCAGCTTTTAGAAATGTTTTTGCACTAGCTACTGTCTCTCTTTCTTTCTTTCTTTCTTTCTTTCTTTCTTTCTTTCTTTCTTTCTTTCTTTCTTTCTTTCTTTCTTTCTTTCTTTCTTTCTTTCTTCCTCTCTGTCAAAATCTTGTTTTAATACTGAGAAAACCAATTTTGAAGTGTGGTTTGGGACCTGCAGCCAAAAAGTCCTGCCTGTTAACATGTCTTTAACATTCCTTTCTAGACTCATACACTTACACACACCACCAACTCCTTGAGCAGCAAATCAATGTAAACCATGAGGAAACCCAAAAGAGACAACCCCCATACTCCCAGTGCTTTCTTTAAAAACAATTTTGGGCTGGGCATTTGAAAATTAACTAAATAGCTGGGTATAGATTACGTGCATCTTTAATCCCAGCACATAGGAAGCAGTGGCTGAAGGATCTCCTTTAGAGTTTTAGGCCAGCCTGGTCTAGGTAGTGAGTTCCTGGCCACTCAGAGCCCCACAGGGAGATCCTGTGCCAAAATGAAAAAATCAATTAAATAATTTTCTCATTTGGAGAATGACCAGGATTTCATCTAAAACTCCTCTCTGTTAGTCTTACCACAGAAAGAAAAGAACCTAGACATATAGTGTTTCATTTTAAACTTGTATTATTTAATTTTTTTCAAGAGAAGGTTTTTCTGTGTAGCCCTGGTTGTCCTGGAACTCACTCTGTAGACTAGGCTGATTCCCCTGCCTGTGCCTCCCAAATGACAGGATTAAAGGTCTGTGTTCACTACTGTGCCCAGTTTCCTAATCCAGCTTTATTCTTGAGTAAACTTGAGACTCAGGCCATTTCCTAAAGTGTTTTTCTTGATAAATTGTATTGCCAGTCATTGACATACTGACTCATGCCTGGTAATCTCCAGCACTGAGGGGCCTGAGACAGAGGGATTGGTATGATCTTGAGGCTAACCTAGGCTACAAAATGAGATTCTGTCATTATTTTTGTTTTTTGATGCAAGGTCGCACTGTGTAGCTATGGCTGGCCTGGAGCTTGCTCTGTAGATCAGGCTGGCCTTGAACACCTCTCTCTGCTTCTGCCTTCCAAGATCTGGGATTAAAGGCATACCCAACAAACCAGCCTAAGATTTTGTCTTTAAAAACCTAATTAGTTAAAATAAATTAGAATTTGTTACTTTGTTTACTTATTTACTTCTTATTTTGTGTTTATATGTTTTTGCCTGAGGGTATGTGTGTGCACTGAAAGTGTGCAGGTACCAACAAAGGCCAGAAAAGGGAGGCGAATCCCCTGAACTAGAGCTATAGGTGCTTGTGAGATGATACAGTATTGGGAATCACACACTGGTCCTCTGCAAGACCATCAAGTTCTCTTAACCACTTCTCCAGCTCTCGGTTTTCCTCTTTTCTTCTTCTTTTTAATTTTATTTCTTTTCTTTTTTCTTTTTCTCTTTTTAAAATTTGAAGCAAGGTCTTATTCTGGCTGGCTAGTAGCTTCCTGTGTAGACCATGCTGGTCTACACTCAGAAAGATCTGTCTACTTCTGCTTCCTAAATGCTGGAACTAAAGGTGTGTGCCACCATGATGTATCTTTGTTTGGGAGGTATAACTTGGTGGCAGAGTACGTGTATAGCCTGTGCAAAGCCTTGTGTGTAATCCCTAAAACTGAATAATATTGGAGGCATGATGGCATACTTGTATCAACACTCAAACTGAACCCTGAAAATTGTTGAGTTTGAGGCTAGCCTGAGCTACAATATGAGATTGTCTCAAAAAGCCAATATAAAACGGTTACAAAATATTCATCTAATTTTTTTTATTAGTTTGTTACTGGGGACTGAACTGCATATGAACTGCATGTTTGCTAGGCAAACATGTTATCATTGAGCTACATTTCCAGTCCTTATTCATTTTCTTTCTTTTCTTTTCTCTCTCTCTCTCTCTCTCTCTCTCTCTCTCTCTCTCTCTCTTTCTTTCTTTCTTTTGTTTGGTTTTCCAAGACAGGGTTTCTCTGTTTAGCTCTCTGGCTGTTCTGGGACTCTCTCTATAGACCAGGGTGGCCTCAAACTCAGAGGTCCATCTTCCTCTGTCTTCTCAGTGCCGTGATTAAAGACATGCACCACAATCACCTGGCCTATTTACTTACTTTTTTGACACAGGGATCTCTCTATGTAGTGTCTTGGCTCTCTTGGAATTTGCTATGTAGACCAAGCTGGCCTCAAACTCTAGAGGTCTGTCTACCTCTGTCTCTCCAAGTGTTGGGATTAAAGGCATGTGCAGCTGTGCCCATCTTTCTAATCCAGTTTTATTCCTGAGCAAATGAGGCTCACATTAAGCCATTTCTCAAAGTTTTTCACTTTATAAACTATAAAACTGAACATTCAGGGTGTGGTAGCATACCAGCACTGGGAGGCAGAGACAGGAAGAGCAGGAATTCAAGACCATCATTAGCATATGAGTTTGAGCCAGCCTAGCTACAGGAGACACTGTGTCAAAAACCAACAGATTACAAAATGATTCAAACCCAGATCCATCTGATACCAAGTCATTTGTCCTATAGCCTTGCCCCAACCTGAGTCCTAGGTTTGAAGTGGGTTACGACCATGGACTGGAAAGATAGGGTAGGTGAATATTTGCATGAAATTGACACTCATGGAAGAGGGAGGTAACTTGGCAGTCTCTTGATACTTATTTGAATACCTGAAATCTTGGGTTCCATCTTAAGTAACACACACACACACACAGACACGCACACGCGCGCACACACACACACACACACACACACACACACACACACACACACACACCAAGAGGGAGAGAGAGAGAGAGAGAGAGAGAGAGAGAGAGAGAGAGAGAGCGCACTTGGGCACTGGTAGGGGAAATGCTAACAGTGACCAGGAGCCCAGGAGCAGCTGTCATTCAGAGGGCCAGGATTATCTGGCCCCTTCCTTCCTGGATCTCTCCCTCTGCCTGCTGATAGAGAAGGCAGAGATGGTTCTGCTGTCCCAGGGTAGAGGACACCAAGAGCCCTACCCTGCTGGTCTCTGGGCTGTTGGCTGCCTCTGGTCCCCAATTTACACATCTGGCTGTCCTTACCCCTGAGGCTCAGTGGCTTAGGGAAGGTGAGCCAGGCTGGGTCTGGCCCTGAGGAGCAGTAGAACAGCACAATGGCCCTCAACTGGCTCTGAGGAAAAGGGGATGCAGTTGGTGGGTGGGGGGAGAAGGGCCCACCACCACCAGGGACCCAAGGAGTCATGTATTTTGACGATGACAACACCTACAGCTGGGAGCTCTTTAAGGAGGTGAGCCCTGAGATAAAGATAAAGAGTCAGGTGGGACCAGCTTCCTTCTTTCTCTTGCTTACCAGTGCTGATGTGGGTTGATGGGTGAAGATGGGGAGGGTGTCAATAAACAAAGTAGTTCTCTTCCTTGGGGATGGGAGAAAGCAAATAGTCAAATCAAAATCTCCCATCTTTTCAACAGTTTCAAGCAGGATATTATAGATACAACTAGATGAGTCAATATTGTGCATCATTTTAGTATTGATCACATTTGTCTTTGGGAGATAATTTGAAGAATCCCTTTTATATGTAATAGTTCTAGCTTTAAAGCATGAAAACACCACAGAATTAAAATAAACAGCCAGCTGCTGAATATTTCACAGAGTGGAGATCAAGTATGACTTAACTCGAGGGGGCTGATCAACCTGAAGCATTGCTCATGGACATATTGGTAGTGCCGCAGGCCTCTATACAGTGATCAATCCAAATTCTGTTTATTCTTTCATTGAGAGTCAACTCACCATTTCCTAACTCCTCATTTAATGTATCGCTCACTATCATGTACTTCATCACCTGTAGATGTCCATATTCCCTGTGTTTTGAGATTCATGAGGATTGACTAAGAATGATGTTAAAGAGTTAGACAGTTGCACTGTGTGACTAAGGATGTCGAGTTTTAGTTCTGTAGAAGTTTATCTTAGGAAAGTAGGTCAAATACTTTACAAACTGCATGGGTGGGTTTTTTTTTTCTTTTGGGATGGGACTGTTCTCTATATGCATAGACATGTTCCAAACATTTCCACTCCTCAAACTTGAGATTATGAATCTTATCAAAGGCATGAAAGCCTGAAGATTTCTGTTTCAAGTAAGCAACAAACTAGATAAGGGACAAATTTCCAGTTGAAACAAAATGATCCATAAATTAAAAAATATTTTTGAGGAGTACATTATTTGATCAAGCAATGTCATAACCTAAAAGATAATGGAAACAGAGAAGCAAGTAGAACAGTTTTAAGGACACTTACTGAGCCCTGCAAGGATGGATTTACAGGATTAGGAGACAACTACATCTTATGCTAAAAATATAGCGTTTGTCCTTTACCAGCCCCCTCTGACTATCAGCATCTCATACACACACAGACACACAGAGACATAGACAGACCCAGAAACACAGACTCAGAGACACACACAGATGCAAACATACATAGACATACAGACACATGCACATACAGACAGACACACAGAGACATAGGCACACAGACACACAGACAGACATAAACATAGACACACACACAGAGAGAGACCCAGATACACAAAGGCACACAGACATAGACACATACAAAGCACAGACACACAAACAAATGTAGACATACAAAGACACATAGGCACAGACAGACACAGACATACACATACACAGACACCGACAGATACACACAGACACAGACACAAGCATATACTACATACACAGAAACACACAGACTCACAAAGACACGTATAGACACAGTCAGACACACAGAGAGACAGTGACACACAAACAGAGACACACACATGCACACATAGACACACAGACACCCACACATAGACACACACAGACACACACACAAACAAGCAGACAAACAAGCACATACACACAGATACACACATAGCCACACACACACAGACAAACAAGCAGACACATACAGACACACACACACACACACACACACACACACACACACACACACACACTCTTCATAGAATTGTAGGAGAGGATATTATGGTACTGAATAAGTGAAGAGAATGAAGCAGAAAAACAAACTTCAAGAAGCTGTGGTCACCACTGCTTAATCCTGGTATAGAGAATCTTTTTTTTTTTTTTTTAATTTTTTGATACTTTATTACATTTCAAATGTTCCCCCCTTTCCAGGTCTCCCCTTTGGAAACTCCCTATCCCCTTCCCCTTCCCCTACCTCTATGAGGGTATTCCCCCACCTACCCACCCACCCACCCACTCCCATCTTCCCACCTTGGCATTCCCCTATACTGGGGCCTCTAACACCCTCAGGCCCAAGGGCCTCTCCTCCCCCTGATGGCCAATGAGGTCCTCCTCTGTCACATATGTGGTGTGAACCATGGGTCCCTCCATGTGTATTCTTTGGTTGGTGGTCCAGTCTCCAGGAGCACTGGGGCGGGGGGGGGGGGTGGAGAGGGGTTAGGCCAGTTGACACTGTTGCTCCCTCCATAGGGCTGCAAATTCCCTCAGCTCCTTCAGACCCTCTCCAACTCCTCCATCTGGGACCCTACTATGGTACGAAGGGCAGCTAGTCTCCAGTTTCCTGTCCATATCCCAGGATCTTCTGCAGTGACCAGCCATGGTAGGAGAGCTGGGCAGACATTACTCCAGCCCCACCTAAGGTCAGAATGAGATCCTTTTAGAGCTATACTGAGTTTCCCTAAGCCTCCTTCAATCTCTTCTCCTTCTACATAGCAGCCATGCATTGCTCTGCCTGACTACTTTTCTTCTGCCTATTGTAGGAGAATGTCCTTGCTAATAATCTCTTACATTTCTATGTGTCTTAGCATATCTGCTTTGCATCTTAGAAGATGAGACTGATTAAAGGTTGCACAATGGTGCTCTCCATTAGGAGTAACTACGCAAATTGAAGCAATTAAAACACATGCAATTTTATGAGATGCTGTTTGTAAGCACTGAGAGTTGTAGTCTCTAAGCGCGCAATCTTATATTAGATGGTGCAAGGTAAATTTTTGTTTCTATTTTATCCCATGTGATAAGTACATAAAAGATAAACATTTTCTGCCAAAATAAATCTATGAATAGAACCAGGCATTTCAAATAAGTCATTTTACATAGTACATGACTCTATGGGTCACTTCCTTTTCTTGCTTTACTTGTTGCTACAAGACACCCATTTTATGTCTGATTGCAGTGAATTTGGGAAGAGTCTGTGAAACTTTATTTGACAAAACATATTAAGTAGTCACCTACATCAATGCACATATCAATGTGTTAAGCTGTAGATGTGACAAGATGTAGGGGACGTAAGGATGACAGCAAGCAGGGTATGGTAAGAAGTCTGTGGACCAATATTTTTCATTTATGCTTGAAATATTTACTAAGAGCCAAGTGAAAACCATTTTGGCATAAACTGTGAATTTCAAATTTGAGGAAACAAGAAAAAGGCATTTAAATTTATTTCATTTAAAAATAGTTATGCTTGGGTTTTTGAAGAATTCATCTTACAACTTTTAAGGGAAGAAAAAGGCAATACAATTTTTGAAAGGATTATTTAAATCACCAGAGTGTTTCAAAGAATTAAATGTATCTTACTTAGTTTCATTATAATTATCTTGGAAATTTAACCCAAATTAAAACCTACATTTATTTGTATTGTGTGGGGACCACATGACCACACTAAATGTTCAATCTGTGAAATCTGTTATTTTGAATGTGTGTATGAAAAGCCTGGCTAACCATGTATACTATGCATTTTGTGTCATATTTAACCCATAGGCAGATAAGATCAGACATGCTCCAACAAGGCCACACCTACTCCAAGAGGGCCACACCCTCTAAAAGTGTCACTCCCCGGGCCGAGCATATACAAACCATCACACAAGCCAAATCCTGAAATGCTTTCCTATGGTCATAGAAAAACAATGAGTAGTAGTTTCTTAAGAAGGGCTAGTCATGATTTGTGAAAAATCATTACCTCCCATTTCCAAAATCTCTAGAAAGCAGTATTGTGTTCTATCCTAAAATATTTCAGAGGTCTCCAAAATTGTATTTTAAATCTCTTTACTTAATCACTCCTTCATTCATGCCCGTTCCCTAAAGCAAAAGCCATGGCAGTCCCTGCTGGCTCTGCTCTCAAAAGGTGGCTTATACTATACCATTTTTTTTAGGGGGGAGCTTCTTAAACCTCTCAGGTATCATAGCATTCTCCTTGATACACATTCCCAGTAACATGTAATCACATTGGTTCAGGAAGCATACTTAATCTATATGGATCATGAATGGATAAAGGTCTAAGAATGTCTTAGGCATGTGGCTTTGATCTTGCACAAGAAGGAGGGAGCTCTAAAGGTCTTTAAACCATATGGTCAACCTTTATTCTCATAGGCATGGGGTCGGACGAAGCATCAATGAGATGCCTAGCCCAGTCTGCTCCACAGCAATTTTCCCTTCAGTGTTTCAGACCCAGAGTTCAAGCTTTTCTTGAATAGGGGAGAGAACAGCCTGGACCTTGAGATCGAGGGACTGGCTCTTTAAGTAGATTTAAATGCTCTCGGTGCTGGTTTTAGAAGTCTTTTAAAGCCTGATTTTTATGGGAGAGAGCAGTCGTGACTGAATCAAGATTACTGGTGACAGTATAGAAACATAGGGGAACTTTAGGAATCTCATGTTCACTTAATATTTGTCCCATGATTCTGTACTATTTTACACAGCTTCTACATATTTTTTCTTTTTTCTTTTTTTACTTTTATACCACTCTACACACTTTTCCTCTATTTTCTTACAATAAAACACCTCTTTGTTGAATTTATGTTACTTCCAAATTAGTTTTCACATAAACTCACTCAGTTTGTGTTCTCTATTCACAGCTTTAACACAAACTATCCTTTTTCCTGGGTATCTTTTGTCCTGAAGGAAAACTTTACTGTGAATAAAATTTACTATTTTTTCCTTCCCTCTGGAAAAACATCTGTCTCTTTCATCGTTACTCACCTTCTCCCAGGAGTCCGCTTCATTGGTCGGGTCACTCCACGAACATCTCCCCTCTATATGATCCTCAATAAGACCACCTGGACCAGGCTTTTCCATGATGTGATGTCCAGCAGTGTGCACGATCCCATTCCTCAACCCCATGTCTGGGTACCAACTGCCCAGCCTGCAGGACCTTCAACTGCTGAGGAGGGAACTGCCAGATGAAGGAAAAACACAGGAGACAAAAAGATACCTTGGGAACAAGTCGATAATCTGATCAAGCTCCAAAAAAACTTTTATTTTGGGGCCATATATGAAGCAATTAAGAGGGGAAATAACAGGGGTGGAGAAGTTCCAGAAGGTCAATGTTCCTGCCAGATGTCACATACAACAAAACATCACAAGATCTCCCTTAATCTGCAGGTGGGGACAAACGGAATGTCTTTAAACCCTCTCCCTTAATCTGAAGGTGGGGACAAATGGAATGTCTCTAAAACCGAAGGCTGGTCACCTGATTTCTGAGGAGTCTGAGGCACGGGTCCAGGAAACTAAGACTCAGGCCTACTAGTCAGGCCAAAGCCTGTTGGTTCCCGACACATTACAAAGCTTAAGCCACATATCCAACTGTCTTATGGCAAAAGAAACAAACTGATTCTCAATCTGCCTGATGCTCTCAACTGGAACTGAAGTTGAAATTATTTAGAATGACATGCAATTTATTTGAAGTAATTTTAGATGAAGAAATTACTTCTGTTGATTTTCTCACTTTCATTTTGAGAAAATGTCTGACAGCACTGACTTAAATGTGAGGGCTTAGGGAAGAAAATCAGAGGTATTTGGAAAAAAACTCCTAGGTATTGTCTGTATAAACAAGAATATTTAAGTAATTAATTAAATATTAATGAACTTTAACTAATTAAACATGTGGACTTGCTTTTAGGAACTTAGTGCATGCCTTCTTACCAGTGCCGTGGAATACAGGGGTCACCAGCCCTGAAGAGAGCCACACAGTCCAGGGTGTTGATCCCTCAGTGATGATCGACGTACTCCATTCATCTGCAATATATCTGTTTTCTGATCCTAACCAAAATGTTCTTGACAAATGCAAAACAAAAATGCTAATTTCTCAAAAGGCAGAGTGGAAGAACAAAAAGGTAATACACTCTACTTGCTTTTGTATACACTTGATACATCTGGGATATTTACCTTCACTCAGTACACATGCATGCACACATGTATACATACTTGAATACACAGGCATTTGAGTCAAACTGCAAAAATATATTTTAAAACAAGGAAAACCTGCATGAATACACAGGCATTTTAGTCACATAGGAAACATATTTTAAAATTAGGAATAGATATGACACTAAAAACTGGAAGCAAATTGAGGACTGCTATGGATTCAATGGGAAGCACTTGTTAAATAAACATTTTCCTTTTCTCTACTATATGCTAAGAAATGTTCCCATTCAGAAGCATAATGAAGTAAATTACAAGTTCTAATTCTTTACAAATCAAGAATATAGTAATAAAGTTGAATAGCAGACAGTCATGCTTTTTTCACTCATCTTGAATATGAATACTAGGGAAGCTACCATATTTATTTATATATAATGAAAATAAATTAATATCTGAATCATAATTCCTATCTGTTAACAGAATCCTATGTCTGAAAGTCTATTAATATTAAGTAATAATACAGAGAAATGAGATTTTTATTACATTCCATATTAGGCCAACCAAAACCAGACATATATTTTAAACTGCAAGGAGGGAAGTATGAGCCAGGCAGCCTGAATTTCCAGCACTCAGTGGTAATTTCATGTGTGCTACAGTTTTTAAGCACACTTCTCCCGTGGCCATGAGATAAGATGTCAAGGATTTTTACTTGTTCTTTCTGACAGTTGGTGTTGTGGTAAATCTCCAACTCAAATAAGCCTGGGCAATGAAAACACAACTCAATTAATAGGAATACAAGCTACATGCCTAGATTGGGCAGATCTACCACTATATTTCTCATCTATGAGATCCCTTATAACTTGCGGTTTCTCCAGGCCATGTGCTTCTGCTCGATTTTTCTTCTTCTTCTTCCTCCTCCTCCTTCTCCTCCTCTGTTATCAACCTCCTCCCCTCTCCTTCTCCCCCAAACTCTTCAGCTCCACCTTCCCTTCTCCTGACCAATCACTGGCTCTAGCCTTTATTTAACAAGTTACAGTGGGGAAAAGGTTCATAAGAAGTCACCTGTATAGGTGATTCACTACTCATCTGCAGCCCCTCTAGGGATAACATCAAAATACAAGTTGGTAAAAATTTTTAAGACCAACTTTGTTTTTAGGCTTATTTTCAGGGTTTGAAAAGATGAAATTACTGAAAAGATTCGAGTTCATTATTCTTTCATCACAGAGATTACCTTACAGTTAGTTGTAAAGCAAAAATTCATGTTCTCATTTTGTTGGAAAGGAACAAGCATCCTAGTATGAGAGACCAGCAGAAAGGCTGTTTTGCCCTTATGCATTTGGTTGACCAGCTGTCTATGTCCTCTTGCCTTCCTATTACTACTTGTAATTTTGGAAGCCCCATTGTTCTATTAGGGAGACTAGAGTAGACCTGCATTTAACCTGTCAGTAGTGCCACAGCTTACTACGCCATGATGTCCTATACCAAACCTCCTCCTCAACTATTTGATACTGAATATGATGAACTTTAAAGCTTCTTAACAGGGAGGAAGCAGAAACAGAAGCAGAAGTGATGTTGAACGATTTCTTTCCTCATCACTGGACACTCACACAGGAGCTCTGAACACACTGTGTGTCAGATCCCCAAGGTTGGCCATGCTGTAGAGAATGGCTGCATAGAGTCCCAAGACTATGCAGAACCCCAGTGTCCACCTGTATTTCCAGGTTATTCTCTGTTGAAAACTTCAAAACCATAGTGCCCCAAAATACTCCAGTGAGGCTTTCCCTCTAATAGTTGGATCACAGAAACCAAAACATAATAAAATTGTATATTTTAAGACACTGAGTTTAAGACACTGTGTTATACATCACAATTACTGGAAATAAACTCAATTCCAAGTCAATGCCATGTTACTAGGTTCAGAAATTAATTGGCAGAAGAAATTCTAGAGCAAGTCTATTTGAATAGAATTATTCTGTTTAGCAAGCTGAGCATGTACTACTCAATGTGTAAGCTGCAGCCAACAGTTCATGTATGAAATTGAGTGTGGATTCTGAAAGTTTACCTTATTTTCTTATTTCTGTAGCAAAAGTTAGTGGAGCTATGTGGCCAGTAGATTCAAATTAATTCTAATCAACCAAAATTTAAATTCAGTCTCTGACAAGTAGATACCTTCCCCCATTACAGAGAAGTATAAAACAATGCCCTGCTATGGTATCTCCTTGGTTTTATGACTCTTCCTATGAAGAAAAGCTGTAATTAAAAGATGATTATCTAGGATATGGTGCTTCAATTGTTGTTTCCTACAGTCAGTTTTGCATTAGCTTGTCTTCTCTTTAGCTGCCTTGTAAATAAAACTGCCCTCTGCAGTTTCCTCATATAGATGATATCTCTGCTGCCCTGTAAGCACAAAAGGAGAGTGAGCTGTGTCTTCCCTCAGTTCCTGTCTCATTCCCACAGCATCTGCAACAGCTCTGCCTCCAGGATACATTGAGAATGTCTGAATGGCAACATTTAAAGAATATAAAATCCATCAATATTGTGCAATATGACGTAGTGACAGCACCCTTAATCATAACACTAGCTACAACTTATTGAGTATTTACCATATCTCGAGAAATGAAAATTATTTTTAAAATGTTACCTCATTTAATATATTTGTAGAAATTTCCTTTCTTCTCTTCTCCCCCTGTCTCTTTGTTTGTGTGTGCATGCGTGTGTGTGTGGGGGGGGGGGCTTGGACACCTTTTGCTTTGCTCTTAAATCTTCTTTCTAGCTTCACAAAGTAGTAAGAGCTTGAGAAGAGACCTACTTTTCAGTACAGCCACACAGGCACATAGCATTAGAGTCGGATAGTCTAAGCCACGTGACAGTCCTAAATGTAGAAAGTAGAATAAAACAAAAGAATATGTCACCTCCTCAGAGATGTCTTTTCTGCCATCCATTGAAATGAGCCTTCATTCTCACAGTTCTGGTGTCCTACCATGCAAAAATATAAAAAAGGACCGGCAGGCTTCTTACACTACTGCCAACAACTCTCTGCCCCGGCAGCCTGGCTGGCCATGCACTGGAGGTCAATGGATGACCTGTTTTTATGTCATGGAGACTCTGACTCAGAAGTCCAAAATCTCTCCAGCCAGCTCACTAGCTTCCCACTGGTGGGTCGCTACTATGCCATCCCCATGCTTCAATACCCCCATGGCCTTTGTGGTGCACATCAAGCAAACCCACGCTTTGCCACTCTACCTTTCTCTCTGGAACTCAGTTGAGTTGCCATGCAAGAAGAAAGACACTACACAGCTCAAAAACAAAGGTAACTCAATCACTAGGTGTAACAACTAGAATTCTAATCTTGTAAACCATAATAAATCTAATTTCTCCAGTGGTAAATCCTGGTGGATTTACCATAAGCCAGGAGATACTAGTAGCTACATCTTGTCCTCATGCTATCCCTGTCCAAAGGGCCCCTCTCTCTCACCTCCTACTCACTTCCCATATCCAACCTGGAACTGTCCTACTCGCCCAGTGATTGGCTCCTTTATTCATTAGGGGATTGGTTCACAAGAAGTCACCTGAGTATGTGACTCACTCCTTGTCTGCAGCCCCTCCCAGGAGAGCTGAATTAGCATCAAAATACAAACAGCACCAGGTCTATCCACAACATGCAGACCCTTATAGTTTGTGGCTCTTGTTGGCACACAATGCATGTTCAGTGGAAGTAGAGGTGACAGAGAGTCATACTGTATTCCCAACACAGTACTCAACGCAAAGATATTCAACAAATATCTGTCAAATTTATGAGGAAGTGAATGAAAGTAGAAAGGGTGCTGTATGAAGCAAAAAAGAGTCAAAAGGGAAGGGAAAGAGAACTAAGATGGTAATGGGTAGAAATATGATAAAATAGTATGTTTTCTGTCATATGCAGAATATAAATGTAAATGTGTAAGTGTATACATGACGGAGATATTTGAGGATGATAACTGTGTATGTGAGGGGAAAGAGGGTAGGAAAGGGTAGTGTGGACAGTTGATATGAGCAAAGCACAGTGGCCTTCAGATACAAAAGTTTCGTAATGAAACACATTATTTTGTATATTGACTGATAAATATTTTTAAAAGAAGAGTTGAACTAGATTAATTGAATGGGAGAAAGAAGGCTAAAAAGAAAGAAGAAACATAATCTTGAGAATGGATAGGATCTTGGAAGGCAAATGAAAGCATCAGCTGCTTTCAACCCTCTTTCCATAGCTACAACTAACATTACTTAACCAAGCACCAGGCACAAGATTCAGAACCACACTCCTCTGGCCATACCAAGAAGCCCTTGAGTGTCCATGGAGGAAGCATGTGTTGTTTTCTCTTTACTACTGGCTGCAGCAGCCATCTTTTCATTTTATCAGCAGCTTAATAGGTTTGTCCTAAAAGGGTGTCTAGTATTCCTCTCACCTCTGTACCAGAATCTACAGGTTAGAGTATTGCAATGCTCCTGGGATCACTTGGGCCTCCTCTAAGAAAGCTGTTGAGTTATTCCTTGTCACATCTACTTAATCAATGCTCATTCAACACTCAGCTGGCATTAGGTTATGTATGGATGCAAAGATGAACCCTGTAAAGATCCTTCTCTCAGAAGTCCATGTGCATCCCAGTAAGCCACACCATTTTTAGTGAATACCTGTACAATGTTTTCCTTCTGTTGATGCAAATGACAATTTACATTAACTCACTTAGTGTATTTTCCATTCATCTCATCAGTGGTATAGCCACTATCACAATATTTTTTAATGTCATGGGGAATTTCCTGTGGATTGTGTTGTTTTGTCTTTTTTCAAGCAGAATGTGGGGGTTTTCAGGGACTTAGGACATCTGGTGCATGTGCCTGTGGGAAATAAGGCTGAATACTAGACACTCTGTGTTCCTGTTTTTCCTTCTGACTTTACCACTATGACCCTGAGCATGAGTTACTTCAACAGATCTCTAGAATTCAGGAATTTTTAATTTCTGACTTTATGAAGACAACTTCATAATTTCATCTATTAAATCCATTTCTGTGAATTTTTAAAAAAGATTTTTGTCAGTCTACATCTGCTCTGCAGCTGGGCATGGCCTCTTGGGGAGGTAGAATGCAGAGAGTTTGACTGTGCTTACCGCACACTGCCACAAGGGCAGTGCTGGGCTGAAGGGAAGCATCAAGACACTATTCAAGGGTAGGAAAGAGCAGTCTGATATACGGGAAAGCCAGAGCTGGTTTAGGGGTCCCTGGGCCTGTGACAAGGCCAGGACCATAGTGTTCTCAGACCCTTGGACATCCAGGTGCTGCTAGGAGTCGCAAAGGAGTTGAGAATGTAGTTAGGGGACTCCAGTGGTAGGAATAGCATCTAGCAGGGGTTAGAGGAAAGGGGAGCTTTAGCTTGTCCCAGTGAGAATGATTGTTCTTAGCTTGGCAGAGGCAGGCTTGTTACTGGGAGCACAGAGAGGTCTTCTACAGAAAAATTCAGCTGCAACTCTGTAGGTGAATGCCTTCTTCACAGCTCCCCACAGTGGATCTTGATGAAAAAACAGTCCATGGTTCCAAACAGTTTATTGATTGTTCATAAAGGAAAATGGATGCATAATGTACCATACCCATTTCTCAGGGTAGGTCTGAGATTAAATATTGTTTGCAGGGAGGAATGTCTGGGAAGGGAAGCTTATTGACTAAGCTCTTTGGGCTCCTAGGTACCACATGAGCAATGAGAACTCCGTTTTGGGCCTACAGGACCATAGGGCATGTTTCTTTTATGTGAGAAGCCATGTTCCAAGTCAGAAGTCTGGCAGGGTGCTGGGAGTCACCTAACCCTCAGATGTGTGCCCACCGAGTCTCTGGGTCTCAACCTGTTCTACCTTACCAAACTTTCTGGCATGGTTTTATGTCCCACAAAGTTTATTTATCTTATATAAATATACTGTTGATGTCTTCAGACACACCAGAAGAGGGCATTGGATCCCATTACAGATGGTTGTGAGCCACCATGTGGTTGCTGGGAATTGAACTCAGGACCTCTACAAGAGGAGTCAGTGCTCTTTACAGCTGAGCCATCTCTCTAGCCCTTTCACTAATTTGTAAAAAAATATTTCTTCTGTAGCTATTTCCCACAAGTGGAACCCAACTGTTAAGGAGCCTGTGGTCTGTAGGGCAGATAGACCTGTACAATATATACACAAATGTAACCTTTTCTCATCACCTTGACTGAAAGTAACACCAGGTCCCAAGATATCAGTCCCCTCCCATGTGGACCTTCTCAGAAGCCTGCAGGTGAGTGTCGGTCTCCACAGCCCACCTCCTATAGTTCATTATCCATGCAACACCCAAGAGTGAGCCTTTAAAAATGTTGACCATTTTACTTTTTTAAAAAGTTCCTTAGCAGATTCTCATATCCCTCATAGCAAAAATGCAAAGTTTTGCTTCAGTTTTAAACTTCAGGGTGGTGATAGGTGGCCCAGGCTTGACTCGAACTTGTAATCTTCTCGAGTTCTAGGATTACAAACAGGTGTCAACATACACAATTAAATACAAATTCTTCATAATGGCACCCAATAAGTACTCAAAAATTGTACTGAATTCAAGAAGGAGTGAAAGTTGGAAGTCTAGAGTGTACTAATATTTGAAGGGGAAAATTGAGAAGACAGTATAGCCATCACAAGAAAAGCAAAACTGAAAAAAAAAAATGGGAGCACATTCTAAAAAAACAAGGAAAGGACAGATGTCGCAGGTAAGGGACACTCAACAGTGACAGCAAGTACAAATAAAACAGGAGCTGTAAGGAATCCAGTTGAACTTGGGTCTAAAAAGTAGTTGCTGGTTTGCAAGGTGAGTTAGGAGTTGGGTTAGGTCTTAAGTGTGTTGGAAAGGGCAGATGACTGATTCAGGTTGGCTGTAAATGGACAAGAGGGAGAATGTGGTCATCCAGAGCCCGTAGAACCTCTCTTAGATACTAGGTAACAAATAAAAATATACAGGAATAAGGTAAGCAGACCACAATGGGGACAGCAGACAGGTTTTCGTTTTGTTTCCATTTTTGGAAGTAAGAAGTATAAAAAAGACACGAGATGCCTCTGTGGGCAGGAAATAGCCAAAGGGAAAGGGAAAAATGATGGAGCTTTACCTCAGCAATGGTGGTGATGAGAAGCACGGTGTGGAGTTTAGGTCAAGTGGAGGGAGACTCTGCATCCCTTCTGAAGAGACCAGGAGAGGAAGGAGGCTAAACTGCTAACATAGGTTAAAGAACAAGGAGAACCCTTTCAGTAGACAGGATCAAGAGCAGAATTTTCACATAGTCATCTCTTTCAAATGTAAAAAAAAAAAAATCGTGTTTGCTCTTTTGTGACTGAGTTACCTCACTCAGGATATTTTCAAATTCCATCCATTTGCCTGTGAATTTCATGAAGTCATTGTTTTTAGTATTTTTAGTAGCTGAATACTATTCCATTGTGTAAATGTACCACATTTTCTGTATCCATTCCTCTGTTGAGGGACATCTGGGTTGTTTCCAGCTTTTGACTATTATAAATATGGCTGCTATGAACATAGTGGAGCATGTGTCCTTATTATATGCTGGAGCATCTTCTGGGTATATACCCAGGAGTGGTATAGCTGAGTTCTCAGGTGGTAGTATTATGTCCAATTTTCTGAGGATCCCCCACACTTATTTCCAGAGTGGTTGTAGCAGCTTGCAATCCCACCAGCAATGGAGGAGTGTTCCTCTTTCTCCACATCTTCGCCAGCATCTGCTGTCACCTGAGTTTTTGATCTTAGCCATTCTGACTGGTGTGAGGTGGAATCTCAGGGTTGTTTTGATTTGCATTTCCCTGACGACTAATGATGTTGAACATTTCTTTAGGTGTTTCTCAGCCCTTCGAGTTTCCTCAGTTGAGAATTCTGTTTAGCTCTGTTCCCCAATTTTTGATAGGTTTATTTGGTTCTCTGGAGTCTAACTTCTTGAGTTCTTCGTATATATTGGATATTAGCTCTCTATTGGACGTAGGATTGGTACAGATCTTTTCCCAATCTGTTGGTTGCCATTTTGTCCTATTGCCAGTGTCCTTTGCCTTACAGAAGCTTTGTAATTTTATGAGGTCTCATTTGTCTATTTTTGATCTTATAGCATAAGCCATTGGTGTTCTGTTCAGGAACTTTTCCCCTGTTCCCATGTGTTTGAGACTTTTCCCCACTTTCTCTTCTATTAGATTCAGTGTATCTGGTTTTATGTGGCGGTCCTTGATCCACTTGGACTTGAACTTTGTACAGGGAGATAGGAATGGATCAATTTGCATTCTTCTACATGTTGACCACCAGTTGAGCTGTTCATCAGGCCACTGATTCCTCCTCTCAGCTCTCCCCTGGGCTGCTTTTGACTATCTCTGACTAACAGCAGTAAATCCAGCCAACGGGATCTTTCATTTCTGCTCTTTTTGGTATTCCAATATCATGGGGCTGACATCTCTCTAGCTGTTCCTCTTAACTCTCACTGGTGTCACAGTTTGGAGGCTGAGATAAGGTGTCTTTCCTCAAGTGTCAGTCAAGAAAATCTTGACAGAGCCCACTTCTTACCAGCCCTTTCCATATCTCTATTTATCCTAAATATTTTGTTTGCTTTCCTAGTTTTCACATTTCCCTCAGGTATACCATAGAACATACCATGAGGACAACAGAAAAGAATCCCTAGAAGGCATAATGATATTTCTGGTGTAGTTCAATAATTAGATTGATGCTCTGTTTTATCTGGATTCATGGCCTCTTGCTATCTGTACATGCTTCTGTGTAAGTCCTCTAAATACCATAATAAGAAAAGTTATTTATATATTTAATGTGATGCTATCTTGAACAGATTTAGTGCAAGCTTAAAATTTTAGTCAATTTCTTTGTGGTGGTTCGAGCAGGAATGGTCTCTGTACACTCAGGTGTTTGAATGCTTGACTCACAGGAAGTGGCACTATTAGGAGGTGTGACCTTGTTCCAGTATGAGTGGCCTTGCTGGAGGAAGTGTGTCACTATGGGAGCAGGCTTTGAGGTGTCAGAAACTCTCTTCCTGCTGCCTATAGATCCAGATACAGAACTCTCAAGTCCTTCCAGCACCACAAATGCCTGAATGCTGCCATGCTTCCCGACATGATAATAATGGACTGAACCTCTGATCTGTAAGCCAGCCCCAATTAAATGCTGGTCTTTAAAAATAAAATAAAGAGCAAGGAGAAGCTGAGTCTTACTTCTTGGGATACTTAATGTTCTAGTTAAATAAAATGTGAGGCCAGATACTAATAAAAGGGCAGCAGAAGGCTTGGGAAAATAAGGAAGTTGAAAAGAGGAGGGAAAGAGGCTGGGGAGAGAAAATGATTTCTCAAACAGTGACATGTGCTAATAGATTATCATTTGTTTGTTTCAACTTTCATGCTTAAATCTATGGTTACATCTTCATATTTTAAGTATTCCAAGTCTACAGAATGTATTTGTTCTTGAATTCCTCAAGGATGTGTTGCCCTGTGCCACCCACAGGACTTATTACTTTTAGCAGAGTGTAAGCTCCCAGAATTTGAAAGCCGTGAGAACAGTCATAGGAACATATTGGATCCACAGATTTCTGGCTCCTAGCCTCAGGAAGGCTTACTCAACAGGTCAGGTAGATTTAATAACCCTGGGATGATTCAGATGGAGATGGCCTGAGCATCAGGAAACCAGATTCATGACTAAGGAAAGACAATCTAAGTAACTCTGATATGGTTCAGAATAACCCCACATAAGAACTTTTCAGGACATTATTTCATCTAATGAGATCAAGAAATGTCTGAAAGACTATAAAGAATTGCTTTCTTGTATGTTAAACTGTGGTTAGCAGATTTAGGAAATACTGCTAGGAAGGAGAGATGACTGAAGTCCATGAAAAGTGGAGAATCTTTGTACAAAATACAGCATAAGCAATATGTTTACTGTGCCTTGGAGGATGTGAACAAGCATCTACTCACCCCAGAGAGGGGACCATGGCAGAACAAAGTATAGATAATACCCAAGTTTATCTTGGTGATGAAATAAAATGAGTTTTAATGTGGCTACCTACAGGAATATGTGTGAGAAGTTACTTACAAGGGCAGAAATGACTCAAAGACAGCTGCATCACCAGGGCCCATCATCATGGGTAATGGCTCACAACAGCTGGAAAACTGGAGCACATTGCATAGCCTGCAGGCAGCTCACTAGGTTAAAGTATCCTTTCCATGGGGCTGAATTGATCTGAGCCTCTTCCAGACAGCTCAGCTGGTCTTTGCTTCTTCCAGACTGCTAGGTTTGTCCAAGAGCAACTCTCAGCAGACTTACTGTTTATATACTGTTGAAAAGAGAGGGATCTTATGAATCTGGTCCATTTCAGGGAATTCCTGAAGCTACTTCAAGTAGTTTGACTCCTGTCTCTTAAGAGTTTCCTCTCAGGATTGAATATTTATATCTTGGAGGAGATTGCTACACATCAATAGAATGCTACACATCAATAGAATAGAATAAGTTAACATTGGCATATCTGTAAAATTCCCAGTTTTGACTTTTTAAAAAATAACTGTTGTATTGTATTTGTATTCTCAGGTAGTCAGGGAAAAAATGTCACCACATTCACTCTGTTTTCAATGCTGGAAGCAAGTAGATGAGTCACACAGAGTGCAGTCTTTGTTAGCACATCTGCTAAAGGAGCAACTTTATGAGGAAATAGATACAAAATAGTCACAGCAAATCCAATAAGTCAACAGTATAGGTATCATCTGAAAACAGTTTGTGCTGTCATCACTCAGTGTTTTTGAGAGACCTAAGAGCTGCTCTCTTATGAATAGTTATTAAACATGTCTTATAATGTAGAGAGTAGAAAAGAAACATATTAAGATTTGAATATCACCCAACCTCAAGCATTCAGCCTAGAGTATGTTATTGTGATGCACTGTTCAGCTCTTACTATATATGTATAGCCTTTGCATGCTGGCAGAAACATGAAAGCCAACTTTTCTTGCTTATTATCATTAGTTGAATTCCAATCATGAAGTAATTACAAATTATGAATGATCATTATGTAACTACAAGTTTTAGGCAGTAATTGAATTGTGGCAGATGTGAAAAATAAGGACTTTTATTTCTATACCAGGAAATATACAAGAATGTCCATAGAATCATAACAGCAAATACTAGAAACCCAAAACTAGATTTATATCAGCCATAGGATGCATTTTCCTTAATATTGGTATATTAAAATAATCATTTATCCTATACAAGTTAAATCATTGAAGTAGAGACACACAAGATTACATGATTATACCAAAAGAAAATTATGCTGAGAAATAGCATCTAATCATAGAAAAATGCACACACTATGTTTTTTTCTATAAAGTATAAAAACAGGGGAAGCCATCAGGTGGTTAGCTACAAAGGTCTGTGGGCAAATGATGAACACTCCATAGAATAATTCTGCTGAGAGCAAGAAGAAAGTAGGCAAAGGAGAGATTTCGGGTAGTCAAAGGCCCTAGCATGGTGATGCCCTGAAATAAAGTTCATGTAAATGCAAGAGATCTGTTAAGTTATTATCTTGCAGTTTATATGCTATATTTACTTCAAAAATGTGTTTGCTTATTTGGCAACTGAAAACTTAACAAAATCAATTTAAGATAGAAAATAATGAATTGGGGCTTTTATGTTCTTATTTACTTGGCTTCTGAGCTACACTGAATATGAACCAGGAATAAACCTGCTTTTACATAAGGGAAATGCAAATAAAACTACATTTATATTCTTTCTCAGACAAGTTAGTGTAGCTATTATTAAAAAAAAAAAAAAGACTGGCAGAAGTGGGTATAGGGGGGAATTAACCTCATACATTCTAGATAGAAATGGAAATTAATGCAGTGACTATGAAAACCAGGAAAAGTAGAACTACTTAGTATAAATGTATACCATTTGGGGATACATACCTGAAGGAAATGAAGTCAGCATACAAAAAAATCAAATCAAAACAAAACAAACTAAATAAGCAAACAAGCAAACAAACAAACAAAAAGCCAAGATGTAGAATTAGACTAGGTGTCTGTTAATGGGTATATCAATAAAGGGAATATATAAATATATACATACATATCTCAAAATATATATCACATTAGAGTATTGCTTAGCTGTAAATAAAAATGGAATTCTATTGTTTTCAAGGCAATTTGATTGCAAAGCATCATGTCAAGTGAAATAAGTCACATACACAAAGATAGCTATCACATTTCCTCTAATATGTAGAAACTAAGACAGATTATTGGAAAATGAAAGAGGAGCTGTTAGGCATTAATGGAGAGCATAGGAGAGAAGGAGATAATTAGGCTATCACAAGGAGAGAGTCTTCACTATGTAACTGCCAACTCAGGTCAGTGGGCACTGGGCAGACAGGCTGCAAAGTTCTGAGAAGTACATGTTTTCTGATAATAAAATTTAAGGCAATTCTAAGTATATAAAATTTCAACCCTCTTTAACTAAAGTTAGATGGTCAATATAAAGCTTACCAAATAGAATAAACTGAGATAGATTTGGACTTTAACAAATATATTCTGACATCTGTAATTGCCCCATGACAGGGTTACCAGTAGAAAAGGTGATTGGCATGGCTGAGGTGCATAAGGAAAGAGAGATCAGAAGAGATGAGGGAGGGATACAGGAAAAGTAAAAGGTTCAGGAGAGAAGCTGTGTAGGTGGTGATATGAATTTACCTTCTTTCATTACTACAAATACTACTCCCATTATAACTGGCTTGGTTTCCATTTCCTACTATGTGTCAAGTGTTATGAAAGTAATTTATCTACATGAATTTGTCCACAAAGGACAAAATACAACAGTTTGCTTTTGATCTGTTTCTCTTTTCTACCAAATGACTTTAACTCCTAGCACTTTCTAGCTGATGGCATGGTGTCTTGTCAGGAATATATCCATGTGTTTGACTAAGCAAGAATACAGTGCAGTTCCCTCGAATTCTACCCTTGACTATGTTTTTCCAATGCACCCAATTATGTTAATGAAAAATGAGAGGTGAAAGATAACCTTTACACAGGTAGAAAATTGCAGCTCTAATTATCCTGCCTAATTCATATTGCTCCTATTAATGATGGCTTTCATTCTTACTTAACAGGATTTTAAGAAAACATTAACAGATTGCAAACTCTGTTCCTAGTTTAGAGTTCTAGTTAATAGCCTGCTGAATATTAATGACCTGCTGTAGGGTTTGTGGTGTCCTGCATCTGCTCTGCCATAGGGCTCAGGGAGGCAGGACATGGGAAGTTTGACTGTGCTTACTCCACATCGATGTTGGGCAGGACCAGCCAGAGCTGGCTTGGGGATCTCCAGGCCTGTGATAAGGCCAAAGAGCTAAGAATGGAGTGTGCCCCCTCCCCGGCTCTGGCCGGGGGGCCAAATGGGAAAAGAGGGAAGAGCTTTGGCTGGGTCCCTTGGGGAGGAGAGTCCTAGGCTTGTTGGCAGCAAGACAGCCCATGTCTTTTTTTTTTTTTTTTAAGACAAAATTTATTTATATTTAATTCTACATTACAGCCCATGGTTTTAAGACATTTATTGCCATGGCAGAACGTAGATGAGTAAAAACCACACCCCACTTCTCAGGGGCAGACCTGAGGTTAAATACCTTTTGCAGGGAGGAGTGTCTGGGAAGGTGAGTTTAATTGACTAAGTCCTTCCGGCCTTTAGGTACCTTATTAAAATTGAGAACTGTCTTGAGGCTACATGACCATAGGTCACATCCTCTACCTGTGAAGGGGCTTGGGGCATTGCTCTTACATGACTGATGGCCACACATCTATGGAGGGCTGAAGTCTCCTGTCAGGAGCCTAGTGTCTGGGAACCAGGCAAAATGCCTGCTATCACTCAGAGTCACCAGTGTTTCCAACCTTAGCTCAATCAGGAACCTGGTTGCCTGTCATGGTCCTACAGCCTGCTAGTGTCTTTATATAGGACAGAGCTTGAGATCACTGGAACAGTGTGGTTGTCCTGAGTGCCTTAGATGGGTCAGTCTAGAAGCCAGTATCAAGGTAAACTGGATGCATTCCTTTGGCGGCATTCTGTCTGCTTCCATTCTGCAGTTGGGCTGTGTGTTACAGGCTGTTGGGAAACACATGGTAATGTGGATGTGATGTGCTTGTACTGAGACAATTCTGAGCTGAAAGACAATTTCTATCTCAAATTCTCTTATATCTACTGACAACAGACATCTGTGACAGCTACTTTGATCAGTTACAACACTTCTTTTTGAATCTGCCAGGCTTTGCGTCCATGTTCAGTGAACACAAGAAAACAGGCTTTTGAGTGGTAAAGTCGGTGTGACCCCAACCACATGTGCCATCTACTACAAACATAATTTGTTTGGGGAATGTCAATCATCTTCTCAACAAAAGTTCAGGTTCCTCTAAGGCAGAAACTATGTTTTATGTTTATCCTGCATGCTCAAGTGTGTCACACGTGACCTGTAAAGGAAACTTCGCATATTTAGCTCTGCTACTTGACACTTGTTTCTCTTGACTTCTCTGTGTTTTAATTTGTTCTTATACAAATAGAGGAATATCTCCTGAGGAATAAATGAGATAATAATTTTGAATGTGCTAAGCAGGCCTATACGAATGACCAAATATAGACAGAAGAGAGTTAATAGCACTTGGCTTGAGAGTGCCATACTCACAAAATCTCATTTTATCATTTCATGGCAGAAGACTTAAAGTGGTCAATGAGGAATGTTTCTCTTATTGGCAAACCACTTATGACAGAGATGTCTAAACTGAGAAGAAGTATAAGCTATATATATATTTTCATCCATTTCTTTAATACAAGGTGACTCCCTTATGTGCTTTAAATATGTTAAAAATATTTATGTTCATTGACAAAAAGTAAATGCAAATAAAGAGAAAACAATGATATTGTCCAACTAATATTAGTTGTAAAATAAATAATACTTCTTTTTTATGTGTTTTTCTCTTTGTTTTTTAAAATGCTTATCATTAAATTATTGTTCTTTAACTTGTTGGTCTAAATCTTATCTCAACTTATATTTTAAATGTAAAACATAACATACATTTATATCTAATCCTGTGTTCTTAAAGTCACACATGTTGAAAAATCGCATCCCAGAACATATTCTTCTGAATGTTACTTTCAAGTCTATACTTTCCAAAATTTTTCTTATGAAAAAATATATAATTGAGTGAGTAGACTTTGATTCAGAAGCTTTGAATCCTTTTAAGCTATGTGAGAGGGTAGGATACCATCTCAAGAGTAGCCTCCTTTTCCCTAGAAGTGGGTGTGTCACATGTGTCCATGTAAGTGAGAGAAACTGAAGTGCAGAGGATTGAAGCCAGGTCCTGCAGCATTCCAGGCAGGTGCTATCCATGAGTCCCAAGCACAGCCTATAGAAGACCAAGTGTTGATCACAGTTTAGATCATGAGAGATGCTAGGAACATTGTTGCTAAACATAATTAGAATTTCCTGTCTTCCTTTTAGGATACTTATTTATTTATTTTTTTGTGTTAATACTGGACAAATGATACTATTTTGTTTCATCTCAGTTTCTGTTGAAACATATTGCACCTGACTTTTCAAGGAATGAGTTTCATACAAGTAATAAAAACAAATATGGCCACAGTTAAAATAATTATTTCTGAGTAATTAGAGACATGACTTATTTTGTCACTTGAATTTTAACATGATTATGTGGTGTCTCCTTTTAGCAATAATTTGCAATTTATAAATTATATAGTTTGTTATGGTGAAAGATATGCACATAGTTCTTTGCCTTTTAAAATAAGCTCTCTGATGCAGATTATCACTTGAGGAAACACTCAGGTTGAAAGAGGAGTAAAGGAGACAGCATACTTGCCAGGGAGAGGAGCATCAGGAAAGACAGCAGCAGAGTAGGATGCTATATTCAAATGGCTCTTATAGCTCCCTGGCTAAAAATCAGAATTACATTCATTCTTCAGTAACAGATCAGTCTATAAATCTATAGTTCTATATACATCTATAGTTTTATATATTCAATGATTAGGATATGATCAAGAGTAAACATAATTTTTAAATCTCCCAAATAACTAAAAGGCATTGACAATAATTAGATTATTTTTGGTCATACATTTGCCAAATAGATAGCAATGTGGCAAAGGAAAATAACAGCTTCAAGTTCTATAGTCAGGAAAACATTATCATAAGTAAAGCACAAATCATAAGTATAGCATGAATTTTCCATAGAAAATTTTGAAAAATTCTATGTATAACTTTCCACTGAAAATCTCTGGACAGGAGAGCATCAGTGTTTAGAGAGGACAATTACAATAAGAACATATAGGATATTCAAACCAACAGTGAGGACAGTGGATAATTAACAAAGAAGTTTCTGGAAATTCCTTATCAGACAGAAGATAGAAAAGCAAAGTTGTGCTGTGTCACAGGGCTCCATAGCCAAATAGTGCCAGGAGAAAGCTAGCCTCCCAGGAGTGTGGACAAACCTGTGAGTGGAGGTAAGACGAGCACCACAGTTCAGTGGAACCTGCCCGAAACACTCAGGACCCAGGGACCAAGGATCAGCAGAGGACAGGAGTCTTCCGGTTTACACCTGTGGCCTGTGCTATATGGCTCCATATCCAAATAGCGCAGGGAAAAAGCTAGCCTCCCAGGAGTGTGGACAAGCTGGTGAGTGCGGTAAGACAAGCACCTCTGCTCAGAGGGACCTTCCAGGAATACCCAGGACCAAAGGACCTAGGAGCAGCCAGTGGCAGGAGCCTTCTGGTTTCCATCTGTGGCTGGGAACCTCAGCCTGTGCTACAGGTCTTCATAGCCAAATAGTACCAGGAGAAAGCTAGCCTCCCAGGAGTGTGGACAAGCCTGTGAGTGAGGAGGATAAGACAAGCACCTCTGATCAGAGGGACCCACACGGAAGCCTCAGAACACAGGGACTAAGGAGTGTGGTCTTCCGGTTTCCTTCTGTGGCAGGGGAGCTGATCCTGTGATACAGGGCTACATACCCAGATAGTGCCAGGAGAGAGCTGGTCTTCCAGGAGTGCCGACACACCCTCTAGCACAGGCAAGACCACCACTTCTGTTCAGATTCCTGGATCAAGAGGTACCCTTGCAGAGCCATCAGAACACAGGAACCAAAGAACAGATGGGGACAGGATCCTTCTGGTTTCTGTCTGTACCCCAGAGCTGACCCTGTACCACATCTCTTCAAACGCAAATTCCTCTCAGAGAGAGGTGGTCTCCAAGGAGTTCTGATGCAGAAGCTTGCAGGAGAGACAAGTCACAGTCAGAGAGAGCAAGATCAGCTAACACTCGAGATAATCAGATGACAAAAGGCAAGGACAAGAACATAAGGAACAGAAAACAAAGCTACTTAGCATCATCAGAACCCAGTTCTCCCACCACAGCAAGCCCTGGATATCTCAACACACCAGAAAAGCAAGAATCAGATTTAAAATCACATCTGATGATGATGATAAAGACTTTAAGATGGAAATAAATAATTCCCTTAAAGAAATACAAGAGAACACAGGTAAACAGCTAGAAGCCCTTAAAAAGGAAACACAAATATCCCTTAAAGAATTACAGGAAAACACAACCAAACAGGTAGAATTACAGGAAAATACAATCAAACAGGTGAGGGAAATGAACAAAACCAACCAGGATTTAAAAATAAAAATAGAAGCAATAAAGAAATCACAAAGGGAGACAACCATGCTGATAGAAAACCTAGGAAAGAAATCAGGAGTCATAGATGCAAGCATCACCATCACAATACAAGAGATAGAAGAGAGAATCTCAGGTGAACAAGATATCATAGAAAACATTGACACTACAGTCAAAGAAAATGCAAAATACAAAAAGCGCCTAACCCAAAACACCCATGAAATCCAGGACACAATGAAAAGACCAAACTTAAGGATAATAGGTATCGAAGAGAGTGAAGATTCCCAACTTAAAGGGCCAGTAAATATCTTCAACAAAATTATAGCAGAAAACTTTCCTAACCTAAAGAAAGAGATGAACATAAACACTCAAGAAGCCTACAGAACTCCAAATAAATTAAACCAGAAAAGAAATTCTTCCTGTCAGATTATAGTCAAAACACTAAATGCACAAAACAAGGAAAGAATATTAAAAGCAGTAAGGGAAAAAGGTCAAGTAACATATAAAGGCAGACCTATCAGAATTACACCTGACTTCTCACCAGAGATTATGAAAGCTAGAAGATCCTGGGCAGAACTCATACAGACTCTAAGAGAACACAACTGCCAGCCCTGGCTGCTACATCCAGCAAAACTCTCAATTACCATAGATGGTGAAACCAAGATATTCTATGACAAAACCAAATTTACACAGTATGTTTCCACAAACCAAGCCCTACAAAGGATATTAGATGGAAAACACCAACACAAGGAGGAAACTATACCCTAGAAAAAGCAAGAAAGTAATCTTTCGACAAAGTCAAAAGAAGATAGCCACACAAACATAAAAATAACATCAAAAATAATAGGAAGCAACAATCACTATTCCTTAATAGCTCTTAACATCAATGGACTCAATTCCCCAATAAAAAGACACAGACTAACAGACTGGATACATAAACAGGACCCAGCATTTTGCTGCATACAGGGAACACACCTCACTGTTAAAGACAAACACTACTTCAGAGTAAAGGGCTGGAAAACAATTTTCCAGGCAAATGGTCCCAAGAAACAGACTGGAATGGCCATTCTAATATTGGATAAAATCGACTTTCACCCAAAAGTCATCAAAAAAGATAAGGAAGTACACTTCATACTCATCAAAGGAAAAATCTACCAAGAAGAACTCTCAATTCTAAACATCTATGCTCCAAATGCAAGGGCACTCACATTCATAAAAGAAACTTTACTAAAGCTGAAAGCACACAATGCACCTCACACAGTGGGAGACGTCAACACCACACTATCATCAGTGGATAGAACTTGGAAACACAAAATAAACATAGACACAGTGAAAAGTATAGATGTTATGGATCGAATGGATTTAACAGATATCCATAGAACATTTCATCCTAAGTCAAAAGAATATACTTTCTTCTCAGTACCTCATGCTACCTTCTCCAAAATTGGCCATATGATCGGTCAGAAAACAAACCTCAACAGATATAAGAAGATTGAAATAATTCCATGCCTCCTAACAAATCACTACAGATTAAAGCTGGTCTTCAATAGCAACAACAACAGAAAGCCCACATACACATGGAAGCTGAACAATGCTCTACTCAATGATAACTTGGTCGAGGAAGAAATAATGAAAGGAATTAAACACTTCTTAGAATTTAATGAAAATGAATGTACAACATACACAATCTTATGGGACACAATGAAAGCAGTGTTAAGATGAAAACTCATAGCTCTGAGTGCCTCCAAAAAGAAACTGGAGAAAGTATACACTAGCAGCTTAAGAGCACACCTGAAAGCTCTAGAACAAAATGAAGCTAATACACCCAAGAGGATTAGAAGGCAGGGAATAATCAAACTCAGGACTGAAGTCAACCAAGTAGAAACAAAAAGAACTATACAAAAAAATCAACACAACCAGGAGCTGGTTCTTTGAGAAAATCAGCCAGATATATTAAACCCTTAGCCAGACTAACCAGAGGGCACAGAGAAAGTATCCAAATTAACAAAATCAGATTGAAAAGAGAATAACAGAATCTGAGGAAATTCAAAAAATCATCAGATCCTACTACAAAAGCCTATTCTCAATGAAAATGGAAAATCTGGATGAAATGGACAGTTTTCTAGACAGATACCAAATACCAAAGTTAAGTCAGGATCAGTTAAACTATCTAAACATTTCCATAACCCCTATAGAAATAGAAGCAGTCATTAAAAGTCTCCCAACCAAAAAAAAAGCCCAGGACCAGATAGGTTCAGTGCAGAATTCTATCAGACCTTCAAAGACTAATACCAATACTCTTCAAACTATTCCACAAAATAGAAACAGAAGCAACACTACTCAATTCATTCTATGAGGCCATAGTTACACTGATAACAAAACCTCCAAAGACCCAACAAAGAAAGAAAACTTCAGACCAATTTCCCTTATGAATATCGATGCAAAAATACTCAATAAAATTCTCACAAACTGAATTCAAGAACACATCAAAATGATCATTCACCATGATCAAGTAGGCTTCATGCCAGGGATGCAGGGATGGTTCAATACCCAGAAATCCATCAATGTAATCCATTACATAAACAAACTCAAAGAAAAAAACCGCATGGTCATTTCGTTAGATGCTGAAAAATCATTTGACAAAATTCAACATCCTTTCATTATAAAAATCTTGGAATGATCAGGAATTCAAGGCCCATACCTAAACACAATAAAAGCAATATACAGCCAACCTGTAGTCAACATCAAACTAAATGGAGAGAAATTTGAAGCAATCCCACTAAAATTAGGGCCTAGACAAGGCTACCCTCTCTCTCCCTATCTATTCAATATAGTACTTGAAGTTCTAGCTGGAGAAGACAACAATAGGAGGTCAAACGGATACAAATTGGAAAGGAAGAAATCAAAATATCACTACTAGCAGATGATATGTTCCTATATTTAAATGACCTGAAAAACTCCACCAGAGAACTTCTATAGCTGATAAACACATTCAGTAAAGTGGCAGGATATAAAATTAACTCCAACAAATCAGTAGCCTTCCTATACTCGAAGGATAAACAGGCTGAGAAAGAAATTCGGGAAATGACACCCTTCACAATTGTCACAAACAATATAAAGTATCTTGGTGTGACTCTAACCAAACAAGTGAAAGATCTGTATGACAAGAACTTTAAGTCTCTGAAGAAAGAAACTGAAGAAGACCTTAGAAGATGGAAAGATCGCCCATGCTCCTGGATTGGTAGGATTAATATAGTAAAAATGGCCATCCTGCCAAAAGCAATCTACAGATTTAATGCAATCCCCTTCAAAATTCCAACTCAATTCTTCATAGACTTACAAAGAGCAATTCTCAAATTCATTTGGAATAACAAAAAACTCAGGATAGCAAAAACTATTCTCAACAATAAAAGCACTTCTGGGGGATTCAGCATCCCTGATCTCAAGCTGTACTACAGAGCAGTAGTGATAAAAACTGCATTGTATTGGTACAGTGACAGGCAGGTTGATCAATGGAATAGAATTGAAGACCCAGAAATGAAGTCATACACTTACATTCACTTGATCTTTGGCAAAGGAGCTAAAACAATCCAACAGAAAAAAGAAGACAGCATTTTCAAGAAATGGTGCTGTTGCAACTGTATGCAAATTGATCCATTCCTATCTCAGTACGAACCTCAAGTCCAAGTGGATCAAGGACCTCCACATAAAACCAGATACACTGAATCTAATAGAAGAGAAAGTGGGGAAAAGTCTCAAACACATGGGCACAGGGGAAAGTTCCTTAGCAGAACACCAATGGCTTATGCTCTAAGATCAACAATCGACAAATGGGACCTCATGAAATTGCAAAGCTTCTGTAAGACAAAGGACACTGCCAATAGGACAGAATGGCAACCAACAGATCATTACCAATCCTACATCCCATAGAAGACTAATATCCAATATATACGAAGAACTCAAGAAGTTAGACTCCAGAGAACCAAATAACCCTATCAAAAAATGGGGAGCATAGCTAAACAGAATTCTCAACTGAGGAAACTCGAAGGGTTGAGAAGCACCTAAAGAAATGTTCAACATCCTTAGTCATCAGGGAAATACAAATCAAAACAACCCTGAGATTACACCTCATACCAATCAGAATGGCTAAGATCAAAAACTCAGGTGACAGCAGATGCTGGAGAATATGTGGAGAAAGAGGAACACTCCTCCATTGCTGGTGGGATTGCAAGCTGGTACAACCATTCTGGAAATCAGTTTGGCGCACTCTCAGAAAATTGGACATAATACTACCTGAGGACCCAGCTATACCTCTCCTGGGTATATACCCAGAAGATGCCCCAACATGTAACAAAGATACATGCTCCGCTATGTTCATAGCAGCCATATTTATAATAGGCAGAAGCTAGAAACAATCCAGATGTCCCTCAACAGAGGAATGGATACAGAAAATGTGGTACATTTACACAATGGAATAGTATTCAGCTACTAAAAACAATGACTTCATGAAATTCACAGGCAAATGGAGGATACTTGAAAATATCATCCTGAAAGAGGTAACTCAGTCATAAAAGAATGAACATGGTATGTACTCACTAATAAGTGGATATTAGCCTAATAGTCGGAATACCCAAGATTCAATTCACAGAAACCATTGGACTGAGCATGGGGTCCCAGATGGAGGAACTGGAGAAGGGACTGAAGGAGCTGAGGGAATTTGCAGCCCCATGGAGGGAGCAACAGTATCAACTGGCCTGACCCCCAGGTGCTCCGGGCGACTGGACCACCAACCAAAGAATGCACATTGAGGGACCCATGGTTCGGGCCACATATGCAACAGAGGAGGGTCTTGTTGGCCATCAGTGTGAGGAGAGGCCCTTGGGCCTGAGTTTGTTAGATTGCCCAGTATAGGGGAGTGCCAGGGAGGGAATAAGAGAGTTGGTGGGTGGGGGAGCACCCTCATAGAGGCAGGGTTAGGGGGAATGGGATAGGGGGTTTCCAAAGGGGAGAACTGGAAAGGGGAAAACATTTAAAATGTAATTAAAGTATGAAAAAAAGTAAAAAAAAAAAGAAAAGTAATAAAAACCTAGAAAATAAGTAATAAGAAAAGCAAAGTTTTGTACAACTGTAATCCTACAGCTGACGTTTGCTGGGAGCACAAATCATGCATCCATTGCCTCTGGTAGGAGGGGGAATGGCTATGGTCTGTCTGCTATACTTTCTGTTGCATGGTAAACACATTCTTAATTGTCAACAGGGTTTCTAAATTTGAGACTTATTACTTAAATATATAAACACTGCCCAGTTATAATTTAATGACTATGAATTTAAACTATTTCCTTGTTCTTTTTCATGAAAACAAAGTTTGTTATAACTGCTACATGAGCACTTAAAACGTATTTCAGGGAGCTACCATGTGATGTTTCAATATATTCACTAATACGTAAATTTATATCAGGCAAAAAATTTTTCTCCTAACATTTTCATTTGTAATTAAAATACTAAATAATCCATGTTTTCTTGTCTGAAATATAGAACACATTACTGCCCACAACTCTGCAGTCACACTGGAGAGTGAACCCCTTGCTCTTTCTTATCCACTTTAGCACCATCAACAGCCTCTCCTCCATGCCCTTCCCCTTCCCCAAGCCTCCAGTACACAGCTTCCCCTCAGCCTTCCTTTGCAATGCTCTAGCTGTTTGCTTTCTTATTATTGCAACATTTCCTCATATATAAGTTTCAATTGTCATTGCTATTCTGTGTTAAAGCTTAGTCATCACACTATAGTAAGGGTGTTGTGGTTGGACTAAAACTTACTATGGGCTTCTTACCAGGAATGTGGCTTCATAAAAGGCATTTTCAACACAGCCTGGGAATTCTGGGTCACAGACAGTGACTACTAGGATGTTGCTTTTTATTTATAGATTAAGTGTATTCCTTGAACAGTTAAGATAAAAAAAAAAATGACTTGAGAGAACATTCAACGACTCTCCTTTCCTTTTAGCTGGGATGCCATGGTATCTGACATTAAATTACTCTCAACTGAAACTTTAGAAACAAACAAACAAAAACCAAAAAAAATCTTTTAAAGAATAGTCAGTCATATCTATTCTTCATTGCCTTGGAAATGAAGTCTTGTAAATTGATATCAAGAAAGCAATTAAACTTCAAGTAGTCTTTATATTTCTAATTAAGAATATGATCCTTTTAAGAGTAAAACTTTTCATGGAAATGAGTTATGAGCACAGCATTCATTAATGTGTCTTTTTTTTTTTTTTTTTTTTTTTTTGGTTTTTCGAGACAGGGTTTCTCTGTGTAGCCCTGGCTGTCCTGGAACTCACTCTGTAGACCAGGCTGGCCTCGAACTCAGAAATCCACCTGCCTCTGCCTCCCAAGTGCTGGGATTAGAGGCGTGCGCCACCACTGCCCAGCATCATTAATGTGTCTTAAACATTTTCAGGGAATGTGCATTATGTACTGTACCGAACTTCCTATAACTCAACATAATTTGGGGTTAGGCTGTTCCTTGTCCTATTTCTAGATGAAATGAGAGCAGCAATTACCCAAATAGTGAGCGGCTCTATCAGATCTTTGAAGCTGCTGAACATAAAATGGTGGTGACTATAAACATTGGACAGCTTAAAAGAAAGGAATGGCCTGTTTACTTCTACTCACTAGCCTTTATACCCCACCCTTAGGCTGTATCACTTAGAAGGTCCCTTCTTTTTAAAAGCTCCCAAGATTTTTACTTTTACATACTGTTGCCAACACCTGAACACTAAGGAAAAGGCCTACATGTAATGAAATAGTGCCTACAACAACCAATGGTAAAATCCAGTTTGGTCTTAGTTTTTCTCCCCCAAAGTGGGACATATCTGCATACAGGCCCTTGGACAGCAACACCCCTCAGAGAGAAAGAAAGGATTTCTCAAAGGGCTCCAGTTCTACCTATGCAGAGGCTGTAGGTACAGTGTCCATGTTCTCAGGAGCTTCTGCAGAGAGGCTGTGGAACCTCTGAAGGCAATCAAGAAAGATAGAAGGAAGAAGAAAGCAAACCAAATGCTCTGGATCCATTATAAGTACAAATTCTTCCAGTGAATGTAAGAAGTGTCAAGGCAACGCAGGAAATGTGCACCAGGATAACATGACTAATCTTGTGGAAATTACTTTTTTCATGCATGCTTGTATCTGCTTTTGATTCTTAATCTTTTCATTTTAATCTGGGCCTCGTCTATTGACAATGAGGTATTGTTTAAGATTTTATGTCTAAGAGTTATCAAATAGGAAGGGAAAGAGAGAGGAAAGGAAGGGAGGAAAGGGAGGGAAGGAAGGGAGAGAGGGGGGAGGGAGGGAGGGGGAAGGAGGGAGAGAGGGAGAGGAAGAGGGAGGGAGAGAGAGAGAGAGAGAGAGAGAGAGAGAGAGAGAGAGAGAGAGAGAGAGAGAGAGAGAATTTGGCCTCTCTTGCATATCACCAAGGGTCTCTGCATAAATATAGTTTATAGTATTGCACTTCTTATACCTTTGGCAAATGTAATATTTCCAGACACTATTATTAGTAAAGACAGAGCACCTAAGCCTAAGTCTTTTAACACCAAATAAGGCACTGTGTGGTGTACATATGTTCTTATTTTCTTTGGGTGTCACAGAGTGATATGTTTGCAAAGAGTCTTTGAGGCATACAAATTTATTTTGTAGAAGAAATTCAGGTTTTCAAATACTGATTTTTCAAATTTTATTTTCATGAGTTTCCAGGGATTTCTTAGTTTTATGGATTGAAATTTTATTTTTGTTTCTTCTTCTTCTTCTTCTTCTTCTTCTTCTTCTTCTTCTTCTTCTTCTTCTTCTTCTTCTTCTTCTTCTTCTTCTTCTTCTTCTTCTTCCTCCCCCTCCTTCTCCTCCTCCTCCTTCTCCTCCTCTTCTTCTTCTCTCTCTCTCTTCTTTCTCTCTGTCTCTCTCTGTATCTCTCTTTTTGCTTTGTTTTAGTTTCTATAGATCCATCTACCTTTCTCCTTTTATTTTGGACACTTTTTTGTAATTGTTATACATATATTTCTGGTACCTTTCATATCATTAATAAACCACTATGAATTACACCATTATAAGCATATTACAGTTCATTTCATCCTTTTTCATTTTTATATAATATCCTTTTCTGCTTTTATATTCTATTTGGGATATCACAATCCATTTAGACATCATGTCTCTATGGATTTCTCTAGGACACGACAACTTTTTAGACTCTCCTTGGTTTTGTCAATGTGATGGTTTTGAACTTTATTGATTAGTGGGACTTTTTTGAATTTTTGAGTATCTTGAGATTAGCTAATCAGATGATAGCCAGAAGGTAGTAAGTGGCAATTTAAAGCTATATGATTACTACAGATTAATTAAGGTGAGGAAGAATTAAATATTTGCAGATTCTAGAAGGTCAAGAAAATATGTAACAATTACAGGGCACAGGTGTGTTGGCTATTCATACTCAATCTTTGGTGTTGTTTAAAAAATCCAATTATGTATGATACAGTTTCTAATTAAAAAAAAAGTTTTCTGAGACTTTATTGCTCAAATTGTCTCAGATTTGGATAGGTAGCCATCAGTGTTTACTCTAAAAGAAGGGAGGACAAAACTAGCACGGCAGTCTTCAACAGTGAGCAAATACTGTGCACACTTTCAACTGAATCCAAGTTCCTGTTTACTGTCATTTCTTTTTGTAAGCACTCTTGAACACAGAGCGTTTGCATAACTGACTCGCCATCTGGTGGTAACAAGTGGAAAAGAGAAGGATCCCTCTGGAGATGTGAGTTGAGCAAGCTCTTTCCTTTGGAAAGAATAATCGATGAAATAGATCATTTTTCTAAAACATTAAAGCATCATACATTTTATGCCTTTGGATGGCTTATTGACATGTTTACCAAATTGGCTCTCCATGGCAAGGGGAAGGCCAGTTTCTGGATCTCATATTCTAGCTGAAAAATTTGGATACTCTCACTGAGTTTGGAGTATTCTGATGACAGAACAACCCACGTGTTAATTGCTCAGACCATGCAGTCAGTTTAGTTGCGAAAAAATTTTGCTTCTGCTTCATATAATACCAATAATGGACTTTGGTGAATTTTTGTAAGATTTCTAGTCTGGCTTCCCGTGATAGTCTCTTATTTATTTAAGTGAAATCAGAAATCACAAATTACAAGTCCTTGACAAATCATCATACAGTAAATATTTGGCATGTTGATGAATATGAAACATGTATGAAATGTGCAACCTCTTAGTCCATTCAGCCAAAGTAAAGCAGCAAAAATTGTTTCAGTATTAGCTTAGGCCTACCACTAACCTTGGCTGTCTGCTCCAGGTAGAATTTTCACACTCCCTTGGTTAGTCACAGAGCTAACACGGGCCTGGATCTACTAGTGATTTAGCTATCATGTATAGCATGTCCTCAGAAGACAGGGACAGAGAGTAGGTTGTAGAACACGTAAGTTTTCCTGGCTTCACTTTTCATTTTGAAATGTCTCTTGGTTCATTCTTGGGTCAATCACAGAGCTATTGTTTATAGTCTTTTGCTTTCCAGTCATGTGTCAGTTCACTGCTCATTATCTGGACGAAGAATACAGAGTGATACAAAAATATGTTGAAATTCATTTTGTATTTCTGAGTTTCTTGAGAAGCATTCATCCATCATTGTTGGAAGCAATAAACATTGAGCAAGTCTTTTCAAGAAAGAAGTGTAGATTGGATTGGTAGAAGGAGAGACTACATGAATTCCAGTGTCCTGGGGGATGCCACATAGGTTTTAGGGCAGCAAATAATTGTGTAACTCCTGACTACTGGATATGGGTGTTCTTATACCTTCTAATCACTATATTTTGCTTTACCCTAGAGTTACAGTTGGTAAACATTTCCTAAACAACAGTCTTGTTGCTGTGACTATTCTCATTTACAAGATAAATGAAGTTTTTCTTCTTTAATTTATCCAAAAAATGTTATTGAACATCTGCTTCAAAACCACAGACTGAGAACAGTAGGTTTCTGGAAATGGTAATAATTCAATGACTGACTTGTAGGTGTTTGCATTGTGAGTGTCAAACATGGCTTGCAATTCAAATATACACTCAACAAATATTTTTAATGCTGTTTCACACTAAATATGTAAGTATGTGACCTGTGGATATCCAGTGACTCAGGTATAAAAAGTTCCTGCTCTCTGGAAACTTACAGTTTGGTGAAGGGAAACAGATTCACAAATGCACTAAACAAATGAGTAAAAAGAACTAGCCAGCACTGAAGGCTACTTTGGCCATTTGGTCAGAAGCTAGCTTTGTCTGAACAATGAGGATCCTGTTAGATGAATATGTCACATGTGTGTGACTCTAGTGAAAGAACCAGCTAGGGACAGATGGAGGAAGACAAGCTTGTAATACGTTAGAGATAGCAATTCCTCAAATGAAGGTTTTTGTTGTTTTTGCTTCCATTCTCGCCAAGAAAGACAGTTTTCAGCTAGCAATCTGACAACCCAGATCAACCCAGCTGTGTTCTGAACACCATCACACGGATTCATGATAACTTCTTGTTCAATATAGTCCTGGACCCAAAGAGTAGCTTAAAAGAAGCCCGTGTGACCTTTGAGCATCTGTTGGGAATGTCTGCTTGCTGTACACTGTACACAAAGTTCATTTAGCTTTATTGTCACAAGGAATAGGTAGTATTTTTATTTTATAGACATGTGAGCTGGGAAACATGTCTCATAAACAGCTCAGATTTCACACTCAGATTTTTTTTGAACATCAAAGGAAAAAGAACAGAAGAGTCAATGGCCAATGATACTCTGTTTAAAAGCAATTGTAATCTAGGGAACCACTGAGGAGTCTTAGCAATCAGCAGAAACTGTGGCCATGTGTCTGTGTCTAGCATGTACCTGCTTTCCCAGACTCACCAACCTGTAGTCATTGATACCTTCCTGATTTCTGAAAGATGATATTTCTACAAAAATAATTCCTAATACAGGTGTGGCTCTAAAGGGAATATTCATTTAGCCTTAAAAAGTTAAGCCTTAGAAATTAAGAAAAAATATATACATATAAAAGTTTTTAAATTATTCAAAACAAGAAATGACCAATTTAGTTTTTTGCTATCGTTGTTTAGTAAAAAAAAAAAAAGTAGCAAAAAAGAATAAAATTATCTGTCAAGAAATTTGTCATTTATATGAAGCAAAATAATATATAATTAGTTATTCTTGCTGGAGTAAACAGTTATGTGTAATATAAATTTCCATTTTGAGAGATGAAACTAAAAAAGAAATTCAGATTATCCCAGAACAAGGTAGATGGCTCAGTGGCAAAGGATTTACTGCCCAAACAAGAGGAGCAAGGTTCATCTCCCAAGCACCCACTTAAATGTCATAGGGTATGGTGGCTTGGCTGTGATTCCAGCACTCCTTCAGCAGAGACAAGGGTCACTGAAGCAAGCTGACGAACAAGAGTAACTGCCATAGCAAGTTCTGGGTTCACTGCGAGATGCTGGTCTATGAACAATATAGGCAGTGAGCAGTAAGACTTCTGACACCAGTCTTGTACCTCCACATGTGCGTGCAGAGGTTTGCACATGCAACCAGATACATACAGATTCACACATGTACAGACATGTATATGTACCACAGACACATGCAGAGACACAAATAATAAACGGTACAAGAGTATCAAATGGATCACTATGCAACGGTCTTTATGGAGATCATTATTAATATCAAAGAAGGCATTTAACCAAATTTCATTACATTTTTCAAAACAAACTTGTATTTTTAGTACACTCATATTTGAAATATAAAGTGTTTTGCAGACAAAAGACAATTTCTTTGAGCAAATGCAATATACAGATGGCCTAGGAGATTAACAGATAATTAAAAAAAAAAACCAAAAAAACAGAGACTGGAACAGAGTACATTCTGTTATCTGCACATTCACAGTGACAAGCATTTTTAAATGAACCGTCCTTTGATGTTGGCCCCATGGTAAGCTCACAGAGAGCTCCAAGGCTGTGTTTCATCACAGGTCTTCAGATGGAAGCTTGTCAGTAACAATATGTAGTGATTCGCAGCAGGATGGAACCCTCCCTGACTATTCAAGCAGAGGATCCCGAATCCCTGATGTAGCTCATTCAGCAGATCCTCATCAAGGAGAGAGTGAGACAGACCAGGACATTGTCGTGTTCTCTCACCCCAGCTTGCAATCACAGCAAGCCTTCCCTACACAGCAAATTTTTTCTTCTATAAGCAGACAGTTATGCAAACTTTGCGAAATCTTTTTCTCCAACTTAGAAAAGCCTGGTGATTTTTGTTGTTGTTGTTGTTGCCGTTGTTGTTGTTGTTTTAACAGCTAATATTCCCAGCAATTTGGCCTATGTGTTCTTCATCAGGCATATTATTTGGATGTAGGAAGTGAAAATCTGTGATACACTATCTGAATATATGGCGTCACAGAGTTCTTAGATACTGAACCAAGGGAAAAATGTTTCCAAGGAACTCAGAAAGTGTAATCTAATAAGTATGTATTACAGTAGGCTACAAAAGGACTCAAAGGCAAAATTGTTTAGCCTGGTGGAAGGCCAAATTGCCCTTCTCTTCCAGCGTTACAAGGAAGGAGGAAGTGGGAGCAGAAGCCAAGGGTTCCTTGTAAAAGCAAGCAAGAAGCTTTCGTCGTGGTATAAAAACACCAATAAAGCATTGTGCCTAGTCTATTGGATACTGAACATTTTCCTCGTCAGATACTAATCCTCCTCAAACATTCAGGTGGCTGCAGTCTGAGTCACAGCATACAGGAACTAAAGGCGAAGAGATGGGTTTGAAAGTAAATACCTGTCAGAATGCATTTTAAAGTCAAGGAGCTGACTGGACAAGACAATTTCTGGTGACTGACATGAGGGTAAGTTTGAAGGAGCTTAAAGGCCTTTTGCTTAGGTCTATTTAAAATATGAACATGTTGAGATGATATCCTACATATGTTTGAATTCAGTGAGCACAGAAACAAAAGTACTCCCTCTTGGGTCCTTTAAAACAAGAGCCAGCCCAGATTTGAATGCTCTAATTCATTCTTCCTGTCCTTTGTCATCTCTGCCTGTCTGTTATATAAGTCCGAAATTGTGCCTGCCTGAATGGTGTCCCTGTGTCTGTGGCCTTGTGATTCTGAGTGTGTGTGCCCCTAACAAAAGGCTTTTCTCTCTCCTTTAATGAACAATACAGAAAGTCTTGCATGGGAGAAGGAGTGAGGGAAATCTTTATCAGACTTTTACAACAAATTAAGTCACCGACTCCAACTAACCCAGATAAAAAGCAAACACTAATCAAACAATACCTGAATGCCATTTTCAGGATTTATGGTGGATATTCACTTGATAAGGCCACTTTTAGCCTATGTTCTGTTTTGAGCAAATGATTATCACAATATACATGCAATGCTCTCTTGGTCAGGTGAATGAAAGAATGTGTATTTTAAGATTAGAGCTATGCCCTAGCTTAGGCTGTAAAAGCTGATTACACTGGAAATACAAGGCAGGTAATGTTGCTTGTTATACTGTTCTCTTAACACACGGAGTACACAGAAGGATAGCAGTCTTACTTAAGTGACTTCAGGGGACTATATTAACTGGCTGTGAGGTCCAGCAAAAGTTCCAGTCAGTGTAAGATATATTTTTATCATAATGCATGCCACAGTTACCTGTTTATTTTTCCTGTCATTAGTTACATAAGATTAAGTAGTTAATATAAAATATTTGCTTAAATGAGTGCATTCAATAATGCTTGTTATTTGTTCATAGTATGCAGATATGCCTCTAACGGTTTTATTTGGGGAACTCGCCAATTACTTGAAGACCGATATGTGACTCCTACATTAGGAATGAGATAGAAAATACGATGATGAAAACACGAAGACGTATGGTAATAGGTCTTCAGTGACATTTCAAACTCAACTTATTAACCTGTAGCTTAATCGTAAGCATTTCATAACGTGTGATCAGTGACCACTATTTCTCTCTTAAATGGCTTAACTAGAAATCTAGTGACCTTTCATAAGAGTGTCTGAGATGGGGAAACTATACTTCCAAACTCCTTTTCAGACATCACCCCTTGTAATTTTTGCCACCAGGACTGCTAAGTAGCTTCCATCTGCTCACTGATGTGTACCCTCACAGAATTAGAGGTTCCTTAAAAATGTACAGGGCCTGTGCAGAATGTATTGAGTGACTCACAGGTACTGTTGCCTATAAAAGAAACAGGGAACTAATTAAATATATAGTGAAAGCATATGCAATATGGAATGGCCAAGGCCTTTAGTGAAAAAAAGTAAAAATCCAATAATCTTGCAATGTAGGTAATGGAGATGCTGTTATTTCCTCTTTCTACATAAGTCTTTCTGTGTCACTCTTTCCCAAGTCTTCCTTCTCCTGCTCTTCCTTTTCCCCCTCTTTCTTTCATTTGTTCACTGAACAAAAATAGTATTTAAGGAGTCTGACTTGAAGTAGCCCTTAATTAGCCTTACATTCTGGAAAAATCCAGAGCAGCAAGAGTGTCAATTAGATGCAGGGTGAGGGAGATTAAAATATTTGTGCTATGTTCTTTTTCTCATAACACTTTAAGAATAAAGTCCTAAAAGATTCATTGAAAATCTGATGAGGTAAGCAGCTCACTAAGACTCAGATTTCTCAGTATGCATTCTCTGTGCTCAGTCATGCATATTATCTATGGTTTTGCAAAGGATCCACATCTGTGTAATTCTTGCATTTCCATCCTCTACTTTGTCTGGTAGTCAGTAGGTTCTTAGCAGACATTTGTTTTCACTATTGCAGGAAAATTAATCATAGTAGATAAATGGAAATGTAAAGGAACATATCCAGTCATTTGCCATTTTTCTTTCTCATTGCACAGCAAGTCAAGCAAGGGTGAATATATGAGTCCTGGGAAAATAAATCATTTCCAAGAATGTATTAGAGCAAGAAATGTTTGTAGGTCACAGAGCTCTAACAAGTCCTGATCATTAAAGTAGTGGACCTTTGTTTTCTTCCTGGATGGATTCATTTTTTTTTTTAACAAGGAAAATTAAAGATGTAAATTTAGGAGTATAGTTCAGTAATAAAGTACTTGCTTAGTATGTATAAGCCACTGGATTAAATATCCAATGGTAGACTGCTTGCTTAATATCCATAAAATCCTAGATTTAATTATAAGTATCATCAAAAAATCAATCAATCAATCAATCAATAAAAACTTTCAAAATTAAAAGTCCAGAATAAAACTCAGCCATACAGAGAACAGCAATTGTTTTACCATCATGTTTATGTGTTTTTCCTGACTAGGTTTTCTACCACATTGCACAGTGCTTGAGAGCTGGAACTTAGTTTACACACCTTTAAAATCAAAGTGATACAATGTTTAACCATCTGTAAAGGAGAGGCAATGACAATCAGTGGTGCAGGCCTTTAATACCAGCACTCAGGAGGCAGATGCAGGTGGATCTCTGTGAGCTTGAGTCCAGCCTCATCTACAGACTGAGTTCTAGGACAGCCAAGGCTCATTACACAGAGAAACCCCATCTTGAAAAACCAACCAACCAACCAACCAATCAACCAACCAACCAAGAAAACAAACAAACAAAATACATCAATATGACCATAACTGTATTCTGGTTAAACACCAATCCTAGTCTGTCTTTAGCAGAATTCTTAGGAAAACATTACACTTGGAAAAGAAGGGATGAACGACTGTGTAAGCAATGCAAGCAGATCTCAGCATTGCCCAACTTCCATGTTATCAACATTCACACTGATCTGGAGGAAGAGAACTCTGCCCACTTTTAGTTTTGATCTGTCTAGAGCTGGAAATCCTACTCCCCAACCTCACCCAAAAGAAAAAATCAGTTAAGAGACATAAAGGAAGGGCATCCAAACTGGAAAAGGAGAAAATTGAATTGTCAGTGTTCCAAGAATATATGTCTTCATCATACGGCCTGAGAGAGTCTAGTCTCTGGCTCAACATCTAAAATTTTCAGAGATGAACACAAAGAAATAAGCAGTAGATATTCTAACATTTTAGCTTCTATAGGCTGGCCTGAAGGGAGATCTGACATGCTTCTTGCTACAGGAAATTTCTGGGCGAGGCTATGTGTCCCAAGCTTGAATCCTTAGCTCTTTCCTTATCCTCTTAAGCTTAGACATATATTTTTGATAGTATTAGATGAGTTAAATAACCTGAGTTTCTGCTGTTGTTTGTACTACAGAACTGTAAAGTATAAGTTACTGGACGATGAGCAGGAGTACTCTTGTCCCCTGTGGGCAATAGAGAAGATAGTAATCATTCAGTCAAAAAGTAGCAACAAATAAGAGTTGGATAAAATGAAGGAAAGAATCTGAGAGAACCTATAATCAAGTTGTTTGGGATTGAAATGTCCTTTCTCAATGGCTGTCATGTTAATTAATGGACACATTCAGGCTCAATATGCATGACATGCAGGCTTGAAACTGGAGATACAATGGGAGTGGATAAAATGGAGGCTCAATGCTACATACAGAAATGGCACTGCCTGATAGGAATGGCACATTACAAACGTACAAGTTTAGAAAAAGCGGTGCCAGGACAATGCTCTGCTTTAGTCTTGTTGCTCAGAGAGTTCAGCCATAGTACTTCAGAAAGGATGGATAGAACAGAAACTGAATGTTAGAGAGAGTAGGAGCTGGGGTGGGGGACAAGCATTCCCAGCTGTCCTAAGCAGCACATTGATTAGAACCAGTCAGCTCATTTGGTTGTATCTTAATGTATCTGACTGAAAAAGATCTCATCATCTGTTTACAGAATTGAAACTATGGCATTTTGTATTATGGATGTCAGTAGACCAAATTAGACTTAAAACAAAACAAATTCAATCTTTCTGTTCAATTCAACATGAAATTCTGATGATAAAATGTATGTTCACCTTCTTCTTTCGAATAAAAGAACAAATGTTTTACTTTAAATCTCAGCAGAGTAATTTATTATGAAGAGTTACCAATGTAGAAGTGAGAAATCAACTAGAGAAATAAAATAAGGGACTTGATTTAAGATGTTTGGGGACACTAGCACTCATGGAAATGAAGACAGGAACCTGAGATCCACCAGGGCTTGGAGGAAAGACCTAGCGGTGGAGGGTGCCTGTGCAGAGCAGTGTCTCTGGAACAACTGCAGTCTCATGGGAAGATGCTTTTGAAAAGTGGTCTTGTGAAATTGGAGAAAAAGGCTTCAGAGTACATGTGGAAGAGAAGCGAAACTAGAGACAGCTGCAGAGAGGTTGTTGCTGAGTGGGCTCAGTTCATGGGGATTGAGGGGACGAGCACAGGCCTCAGTGCTACCCACAAGCTGCACGCGTGGTGGGCTTGTCTGATGAGCTGGGGACAGTTGAGCTGAGGGCAGGGAGGTATGCAGCAGTCTGGGGCGTGTCCTGAATGAACAGCAGCAAGGTCATCCTCACTCTGAGCAACAACTGGATATTGGAGATGGATCACAGCACAATTCTAGTATTTATGGTACTTCAGAAACCAAACCAATGACTCACTGCAATATTTACATGCAAAGCTGTTTGGGCAAAGAAATATACAGCAGTTTGCAATGACATTTTAGTGGATGAATGTGGGAGAGAAGGCCAAATGGAGGAGTGTGAGCAAGGCAGAGAGAGGCAGAACTAGAGATAGAGCAGGTGCTGTGATGGATATGAGAGTGCAGCTATCGTGCACGGGGGAGCATGTTGTTGCTGCTGAACGGGGCTGGCAGGATGGTGTGCAGAACCCTGGGGCTCACACAGGCTCTGCCTCTAAATGGACTGCCTAGCATCACTCTGTCTCTGAGCAACCACCAATCATGGATCATTTTCTGGATTAAGGCTGCTGGAAAGACTTCCATGGTTCATGCTGCCACTGGGGCCAAGTTGGTTTCCAGGATCTGTGCTGCAGCCAGGGGTCATGCAGATGTCCATGATCCAAACTCCGGAGTGAGGCCATGTTGATGTGGTCTGTGCTGCTCCTGGAGGCAGTAACAGTGTCTATGGTCTGTGCTGCCACCAGAGGCCATGTTGATGGCCATGATCTGGGCTGCTGCAAGAGACTATGTTGAGGTCTGTGTTTCCTGATACCATCAGAGTCTGTGGGGGTATATATGGACCATGCTGTCTCCTGCTGCTATGGGCAAGAAAGTTTCTTTTGCAGCGCCATGCCATTGATGACTGCAGACTCATAAGTGAGAATGAGAGACATTGAAGGTTTCCGTGACAACCTCTCCTCCCAGACACACACGTGTGTGTGTGTGTGTGTGTGTGTGTGTGTGTGTGTGTGTGTGTGTGTGTGTGAAACAGTCAATACAGGAAACCATTGAAGTAAGTCCTTAAAAACTGTGATAACGATGATGACGTGTAGCTTTTTCCTCACAGTTGATGGCTTCTGGCAAGAGAGTGGGGAAGGACTCAGTTATCTTTAAAGGGCTGCTCACTGGGAACTTAACAATGTTCTACTGAATATATAGGCAATATAAAATTGCCTTGCTGGATCTGTTTGTTTGTTTTCTTTTGGGGGGAGCACAAGAGTGGACCTGGCAAGAATAGGAAGCAAACCTGATATGGGCACATTTTATGAAACTTCCAAATAATTAATAAAAATATTACATTGAGAAAAAATGTTCTAGAGTGGAGTACATGTGTTAACTTATTGTTTTCTGCTGACAAGTGTTAAGTAACTATCCCAGGATGCAGATAAAGAATTCTTCAATTGAAGAATCTCCAAATTTTAAGTATTCCTATGCTGGAAAATTCCTAGACAGTAAAATGATGTCACTGAAGGTGATGCTGGAGAGGAAGCCTTGCATGTCAACTCCAGCACCCACTGCCCTGCAATGTCATACTTGTCAGAAATCAAGATTACAAGCTCAACACAGGCAGACTAGATCTGCAGAAAGACCTGAAGGCCAGTCAACTTGCCTAGTGCCAGCATTTTAAGATGGGGTATGCACAGTAGTCCCAAATGTAAACTACTGACAGACCCGTGGTCCCACTTTCAGCAAGGGCTAGCTGTGAGCCTGGATAGGCAAGAGCCTACTCCTAAGAGGATATCCCAGGTTTCCATTCTTGGGTCTTTAAAGTGGACGTCTTTTTCCTTAGACATCCATTTTAAATCTGTTATTTATGTTTGTACTTCCTTCTGCCAACTACTTCATTTGTCTCTATGCTTAAGAAATGCTAATTTAATTTTTAGCATAATAGGTAATGAGGAGTCCCGAACTGATACTGTGCCTGTCCACTTGACCAATGCTTATGCACCTGCCCTAGGGGACGGCATGTGACTTTAAACTTACTTATTAAATTTGCCATCTGAATTTTCAGAACTCATTCATCAGTGTGTTAAGTAAAATTTCTGGTTTCCTAGGTCCTCTGGCGTGAAAGGTCTCTGGGAGAATAATTATTTTGCCATGAACACTAAATAACGTATTTTGACAGCTGAGAAAAAGAGAAATCAAATGTGTCAGAGATATTTAAAATTCACTATACAAGGAAGAATTAGGAAAACTGGTAAAATTTTGCCTGTGGTTAGGTTTTATACCATTCTCCATTTCTTTACATACACCATGGTTTCATCTATGAAACCCACTAAAATAAAATTATTGATAACTTTCATGAATTGTAAGAAATGATATTTTTCTTCTTTTGTTTACTTATTTTTAAAACTTAGTTAAGAAATGCCACATTTGATCACCTTAATGTTTTATCTTTTAACTATTATTCTTTTATTCTATTTATTAGGGCAGTGAGGCTCAACAGTTAAGGGCTGGGATCCTTGTTACTAATGTGTGATTTTGCTGGCGTTAGAACTGCTTTTGATTTTTGGTTGGGGGTGGACAGAGTGCACTTCCCTTTTCAAATAGTAGAGTGAACTGTATGGCTATCATCACTGTGAAAGGCATTCCGCTCAGCTGACTGCTTAGCTCAGAGATTGTTTGCTTTGGCAGACAATGCAAAAAGGATACTTGCCTTACCCGTGAAATTTATATTATAAATAATAAGCAGAACATTATATATCTAAGTGGATGAAAGTGATCTGTTTACTCTGAAATGATCAAAGCATCAGTTTTATGGGTCTCAATAATAAACACACACACACACACACACACACACACACACACACACACACCCCTATCTGTTTAACTCCATGGCAACCAGGATTATAGAATGTGTCAATTAAATCCTCCCCATTCCATTTTATCTCCCAGTTTAGGATGTAATCCTCCTCTGCCTGCTTGACTGCTTCCTCCTTTCCAGGGCTACAGTGAAGTTGCCTCAACTAGGTGCCTTAAAGCAATCTATCATCCTTTCCTTACACCACCTGGACTTTCATTTTAGAAGAATTAGTTCCCATTCCTAAAGGAGCTCCCTGATCCGAGCATCAAAACTCAAAGCTAGGGCAACTCAGCACCCCCTACCTGTAGCACAGTCTATATCAACAGCTGAGTGGTCCTCAGAGACTCACTCTTCAAACCCTGAGACTGGGTATGTTTCATGAGATCATTCATCTGTCTCAGAATGAATTGTTTTGCTCTTTAATTGTTTTGCTAAAGTAAATAGTCAATTTAATAAGAAATAAAATGGAGAGGACAAATTTTAAAATATATTTAAAATGGATTTAGGTTGTTGTATAATCTTGGCTTACTTTTATCTGGACCACATCCTTACATGACCTCAGAGAGTTAAGAATTAAGCAGGATTAGCATAGATAGACAGAAAGAGATTAGGTGAGGCAAAAAATAAACAGAACAAAGCAAAACAAACCCACACAGGGTCAGGTTTTCAGTTATAGGTTGCTTAATTTAAGAGAGGGAGAAACGAATTACTTAGGAACTTAGCTTTATGAGGATACGTCAGACAAGTATGGAATTTTGCACACACACACACACACACACCTTTCTATATAGAGATAAAGGGATGAAGAAAAAATTACCCATTATATCTTATTTAAAGTCAGTAGAATTTACTCTATTTATTTAAATTCTGTTTTTATGAGCTATTTCTTTTAACACAAACTGAACTTTTTAGTTCAGTTGGGAGGAAACACATATCCTCTGTGAACCCAGCTCAGAATACAATACTGTAAGCAGCCCAATTTTATAATTTATGCATGAAATGAGAGAATGTTTGACTTAATATTGAAACATTAAATAATTGTAAAGAGGATTTCTCTGTAGAGACGGCAGGCTCTGACCCCAGTGAATATAGCTGGGAGAAGGCTGTGGGGAGAGTTTTCTGTCCCCATACACTATTCCAGTCTTCCTATATAGTTACTGGGTAGAAAATATGCTGGTCAGTGTATCTCCTGCCCTAAATCTCTCCTGCTCTGTAGCTTTTATCTTAGGTATCTATTGTCATCTGTGCTGGACCAATATGTATCTGTATAATGTTTTCCTGTATCTGATAAATGTTTTCCTGACCAATTCTGTCATTATAAGAGCATCACAGAATGTGCTTAGCAAATCTAGATGACGTGGACTGGTGATGCTGTTGCTCTGACACATACACTGCTCTATAGTAAACTCTATAAGTATATTAACTGAAGTTTCCAGAAAGAAGTCTCATCGACATTGAACATACTACGAGGCCAATTAACTCACTAGAACCTCAGTGATTATGGAGAATTTCAATGCTGTAGAGACAAAGCCAAATCATTTTGAGCAGTTAGCTCCTTAGATAACCATTTATTGCCCAACACCGTGTGTTATCTGAAAGCTATCCTTGTGACTTTTAGGTAAACACTTTTGTAATGTACCAAGAGACCCCTAACTTTTACTAACCTAAAAGCTAAAACTGTCATCAGATAGCATCTGAGGCCAAGAGCAGTGACTTCATGCTTGCTGTAACTTACCTACATGATGTATCCACAAAGGTATTTGAAAGGTGTTTTGATTTATGACAAGCTTTGCCCTTATATTATAAAAACCGGATGAAAATGTCACCATAATAGAATATGGTTTTTCTAGTAACTAATGTTTGTGTTTAGAAGTCATTAATATTTGGATCTAGACATTTCTTAATCCCTTTCAAATCAGACTCATGTTTTTTACAATAACACATAGGAGTCAATTCGACAATAACAAGTATAGTAAATACATAAACCAAGACCAATTATTTCTTCTTCTTCTCAGGAGTTGTGTACTATATGCATATCACTTTTATGGGCCCTACAGCACAGTACATTTGTGTACCTCAGACTCTACATAGACCCATGAGTCTCGACCAGCAAGGTAACATTGGAGGGCTAGTGTATCCCTATGGAATGTTTTAGCTCCATCCTACAGAATCTCTAGTCTATTGTTCTCCAAAATGTTATATATCACTTGTCTATACATTTTCTCACAATGCAAGGGAAAGGGAGAAAGGGCCAGATGATGGGCTAGAGTGTTTAAACAGTTTTGAAATGCAAACATATCAAAGAGAAGTGTTATCACCAAAGCCCAGACACTCTGGAGAAGTTTTACTATCTTTGCAGAAATTTGTCATTACAAAGCAAAGGCCTTAATGTTTTAAAAACACACATAAAATCATGGTAAGGAAATTTTATTCTCTCTTCAAAGCTAAATAGTGATGTCTATTAAATAGCTCTGAGAAAGGATAAAGAGGATGGAAATGACAAACAAATCATCAGGGCCTACTAATTCAGCCAGAGCTGTATTCTGTGTAAATGCAAGTGTTTTCTTGCAATACCTGCATCCAGTGTCCTCTACTGCACTTGGCAATGATGCTGCTTTACTTAACGTGAGATGCAGCTATGAATCTCACAGCACTGCAACTTTGTGGGTAACACAGGAGGGGATACCACTCCAGTCTCGTGGGTCTTATTGGACCACTTTACTTCTTCGGCTTGTAGGTTTATGGATGACTTGTAGGTGGACGAGGCAAAAAGCTGATTTACTTCAAAGCAGGGAGAAACAGTTTCTCATTCCATTAAGTTTCGTTTGTTTGTTTTAAGTAACATTACTTATGCATAGCTGGCCCACTGTATTCTAGGATTCCTTCCTTATTTAAGTAAAAATTAGAGGACTGGAGAGATGGCTCAGAGGTTAAGAGCACTGGCTGCTCTTCCAGAGGACCCTAGTGTGGTGGCTTATAACCACCTATTACCACAGTTCCAGGGAATTAGACATTTCTTCTGGTCTCTAGATGTACCAGACATTCAAGTGGTGCCTAGATATACAGACAAAACATCCAGATGTATAAAATAAAAAAAATTCATGGAAAACATTTGCTCAAAAATGTGGCAACTGTATTGAATATGTACAGACTCTTCTTGTATTTTTCCTTTTAAATAACAATGGCTTAATTCCATTGTGTTATGTATTGTACATATTTCAGACATAAGTGAAATTCTGCAGGTTTTCACAGGCTTTCATAAACAATCACTGTACATTTTATATATGAAACTGGAGCATCTGCAAATGTAGGGATGATTGCTGTGTCTGGAAACCAAACACCCTCAGCTTCTGAGGGATGCTGAGTAACTCATCAACAACTGCACACATCTCAATCATTTGGTATATATATGTGTGTGTGTGTGTGTGTGTGTGTGTGTGTGTGTGTGTGTGTGTGTAACTATCCCCATAATACCAACACTGATAACATTTACCATATTGGGAATGTTTTCTGTGCCCCTTTGTAATTGCTTACCTACCTCTCCCATCTCAAAACAACTAACAGGTCAGGACTTTCCACTGTGGATACACTGCTTTTTCTAATGTTCTGTATAACGTGTAGACACATTTCTATCTAACTCCCTTCACCCAACATCATCATTTTGATCTGTCCATGTTGTGTGTACTAATTCTGTTCTTTTTCTTATTCAAACTATCCCTAACCAGCATCATTTTTTGTCAAGAAAAATTTTGGTCTTTAAGAGGTCACTTATAAAAATGCAAATTTCTTCTCTAAATGTGTCAGATTACCCCTTTGCAAGGAGGGGTGGGGATCATAGTCTCTTCTAGTTGTGAATTGGATGGGGGCAGGCCTTAAGGAGAATGAACATAGGAGGACACCGAATGCCCTAGAAATGGACTTCAGAATCTAATTGCTTTAGTGATGCCTGTACTCACTAACACACACTCACTCACTCACTCACTCACTCACTCACTCACTCGCTCAATAACTCACATAGAAGTTATTTTAACTAGGTTACTTATTTTAAAAGCTGCATGATTGATTCCCTTTCACTCTTTCATAGTGTCACTGTTAGCCAGTATAGTTTAAGCCCCATAATTTGCACTTTAGGCTTTCTAACCCTATGTCTGGTCCCAGTTATGCCCAATTTCCATTGTAGAGGCTTAAATCTGTGCTGGGAGGCTGAAATTATGTATAATGTTTTCAAAGTCCCTGGGACTAGGACCGGTGCCTTCCCACAACCTGTAGGGTCCTCTGGGCCACCATGCCGTGTACTGTTATTTACATTGTTTAGCAATGTAAATTCTCATTCTCCAACCATTTAAAGATGACCTTTTAAAAGAGTTCCTGATTCCCCTGTAAACGTTTATCCTTCCTAGCAGCCCAGGTTCCAACTCTCAAAGAGAAGACAGTGAGTGGGGCAACCTGGTTCTCCTATTCGCCCTCAGCTCAAGTGTTAATTCAGTGAAGCTGGAGCCTCTTTCCCCATGGAATATCACAACTGGGCTTAGAAAACTAAAAAAGCAAGAACAATGTGAGTGAGATTGGGAGGAAGTGGGGAGAAAGAATGGGAGAAAAAGAGTAAACTATTTCTTGAACTTTTGTTCCCATTAAAATGTCTATTTTATTTATTTAATTTTTATTGGTTATTTTATTTATTAACATTTCAAATGTTTTCCCCTTCCCTGTTTCCTCTCCTTAAACCCCCTATCCCATCACCCTCCCCCTGCTTCTATGAGGGTGCTCCCCGACCCACCCATCCACTCCCTCCCTAGCATTCCCCTACGCTGGGGTATTGAGCTTTCACAGGACCAAGGGCCTCTCCTCCCACTGATGGCAGATAAGGTCATCCTCTGCTACATCTGCAGCTGTAGTCATGGGTCTCTGCATTTGTATTCTTTGGTTTGATGGTTTAATTACTTTTTCATGATATTGTCTTACTGCATAAACTTAAATGATTTATATGTACTTGTAATTCAAAAATATTAATGGATGCAGAGACATCTTTAAAAAGGAATTTAATGAAATATTTTCAAGTCTTAGAAATGTCTATGCTAGAACAGTAAATATTATCCATACTGCTCCTTTCTCACATCAAACAGTGATCGAAACTAAGCATAGACCCCAAGGAGCACCTTAGCCTTTTCTTCCATGCAGCATCTTCAATCTCCAGCAACACAAAGCTCTGGCAAAGAAAACAAAAAGGTAATTCTGACCAAAGAGCTTGCTGTAAGAAAAAAAAGTGATGAATCTTTTCTCCAAACCTACTTCAAGGTGTTTGGAAGTTTTTCATAGGTCCCAGGCTATTCTGTATCCTGGAAACTCAATCAGAAAGTCACAGCATCAGACAAAAATAATGAACAACATTACCTACCTGTATGCCACACAGACTCAACCAGGGCCAATAAGAAATAGACCCCTTCGCAGAATGATGACAAACTACCATTTTAGAGGTAGCCATAGCTCAGTGTCTCTTTAGAAATAATAATTTATTTCCAGCCACAAGCTTGCCTGAACTTCCATGGATAAGAGCATATCTAAGGTCCCAATTTCACACTGCTCTCATATCTCAATTATTCTTGAAATAATTAATTGTCAGTATAATGAGTATACAGTTGTTAAGGATGCCAAGTTCTCAACTTGCTTCCATTTTTTTTTTTTTTTTAGAATGTGTGTGGATCTCTTTTAGTTTTTGAAGCTACTGACAGAAATGAACATTATTGGAATTGTTACATTTATTTGACATTTTAGGAAAGAGAGTAGAAAGAGAAGAGACTTCATATACCACTAGAGCTTGGTATTGTGCATGACAGAGCAGGCCCTATCATTCTGTTAGGCAAAGAGCTCTGTGTATTCATCAATACTTAGAAAAATAGTATACTCCAAACAGTGAGGCTTACTGAGTACTTCTTTAAAAACTTCATTGAATTGCATTAAATTTATAGCTAGCTGACATGAAGTTTGGAATTAAAAAAAAACATGAAACCAGGACAAATGTTTACTTATGTAATGCACGACTAAATTCTTTAAAATCCAATATATCATGGGATGTAAGGAATAAAACAAATCCTATTGCAGGTTTGTCCTATGTTAAAAGAACCTCTTAATCATCATGCCTGGATCCAACCAAAATCTACTCTTGTAATTTAAAAAAATTTAGCAAATAATAAATCCTTTGGTGGATTCAGGAAACAGTTTTTCTTTATCCAATTACCCATCCTGTCAGGACAGACTATAGACCAGTTTGCATTTATATATCAGGGTGTTCAAAACTCAGTCACCTTTGTGTTCTTGCATCTGTGTGTGCAGAAGCTCTTCCACTGAGTCATGTGTAGCAGGCAAAGACTCATCCCTAGGGTGGAAACTGCAAATATGCCAGTTGATGAGCTAATGTGTTTCAATTATTTCTGATCAGTTCCCCCAGTTTTACACTGCTTGTTTCACTTTCTTTTGGGATTTCTGTTCCCTAATCTCAAGATCACTTCATTTTCTGAAGAGTTTTGTGCGTGTGTGCGTGTGTGCGTGCGTGTGTGTTTGTGTGTGTGTGTGTGTGTGTGTGTGTGTGTGTGTGTGTGTGTGTGCAAGATGAAACATGAGTAATGAAGTAATCTGAGATATTTCTCTAAGGGTCCATCTGACAGCAGTAAGCAGTGTTTGTTTAATAAAGGTAGCCTTGGGCCAGTGTGTAAAGATAAAGCACTGTTAACTAAGACAGTTTATGATAATGTTTTCAACCAATTAAAAGAAATGTTTGCTAGCTCTAATAGCTATTCCTACCGGAATAGCACCAGTTCAGCCTAGTCCATAGAAACAAAACAATTGAAGGTCTCTTGGCTACTATTCCTCATAGTCCCAATTCATTTGGTAGCTCAGTAAAGAAATAAATTCTTCATGAGTTTTATTAAGATAGAAATAGTTTAATATTCTTTGAAATATGACTATACATTTACATTTTTCTGCTGAAGACAATTTGAATGCCTATACTTCCATGAGTACCTGATTTTCTGAGATTGAAAGAAGTTTGGCTAGAAACAACAAGGTGTCTTGGGTCTAGGTTACAGAAACATAGAAGCTTTTTTATTTTAAACAAATGATATAACATCTTCTTGAAACTCACTTGTGTCCTATGAATTTTATCCTTGCTAGCAACTTCAGAGTTGAATGTATTCCTCCCTGGCCTCACTCTGCAGCAAGATAACCTTGACTATAGAGAATCAAAGCATTAGTTCAGATTAGAGAGAGGGAGTGGAGTCTGTCCCCAACAGACTGAGCCCGTGGTATGGAATATATGTCTGAGTAAGGCAAGTCGGAGCTTGGCCCAATATTTCACTCTTCTGTGCTACATTTGAGAAAGCATCTTAACAGTGAGTAGTTCTAGATGCACCAACGCCAGAGTTTTGATGGTTTATGAAAATGTATCAACCTGTACAAACATGGTGAGTTCATCATGGCAATCTTCAAGCTGGACATTGCATGACGTGGCCAGATCAGAAGAGGTTTAGCCAAGCTTGGAAGCTGAGTGTGAACTTGTGGATGAGCTGGCAGTCTCTGGCTATGGTCTAATATTGTCCTCAGTGAATTTTTATTTTAGGCAATAAAGAAAAAAAATCTAACGTGTATTTATATCATTCAATAGTGAGAATATGTGAAAAAGACACTCAAACCTAGAGTGATTTTAGACTGGCTTCAGGACTGTAGGTTACTTTTGTTTGACACTGAATTATTTTCATTTATGGATTTCTCTTATCTGGACATAAAACTTGTTAATACCATCTTCTATTCTTAAGTAAATATAAGTAGTTTTTAGCAACATAAATTCATTAATGAGCAAAATACATAATAATGTCTGTTGCTATGGGACTCACACTCTAATGGGCAAAGAGAATAAATAAATAAATAATTGAACAAATATCTTTTCAATGAACACTTCTATTGCTGCCTATAACAAATAATAACACAGGCTGGTGTAAGACAAGTACATGTTAAAGCACAAGGCTACTACCATTTAGCTTAATTTGTGAGAGAACCAGATAGATGTTATAGCTCAATGAGAATAAAAAGCAGGCCTACATTAAAAAAAATCAGAATTACTGAAATGAATGTGCAAATCTAGTTTCCTCCAAAAGAAATGTGACTATTAGGAAAGTCACATAAACCTTTACTGTAAATGATAGAGTAAGAATCATTTTTATTACAATGCTTTGAGTAGTAGATCTCAAAAGATATGCCCTAGACTTGTGAATGTCAACTTCTTAGGAAAAGGATTTTTTTCCATAAGTTATTGAACCAATGGTTTTGAGATCATGATCATCACAGATTTTTAGGGGCTCAAAGATGTGGCCAGAGTCTTACCAGAGATACATGAGAGAGAGTCCATGATCACAGTGCCGGAGGAAGAATCGATGACACTGCAGAAGTAGGAGTGGAAATGTTGGAACATGAGACAACAAATGCCAGAAGTCACCCAAGGCTTTACAGCTTTTACAAGACAAGATAAATAATGCTTCTGAGAGCCTTCAACAGAATCACAACTCTACCAAGTTTCTGTTTCAGATGACTGGCTTCAGGTAGTATGAAGAAGTACATTTCTTTGTATGATTCCATCAAATTAGAGATCTCTGGAAATGAGGACACATGGCTGGCTCCAACACCTTACAAAACACCCATAGGCTCCCACATCTTACAGAGCACCCATAGGGTCAAAACACTAGGGGAGGTACTTTCTTGATAATGCAGCTCCCATTTGTACAAGTCAAATTTTGTTCCTGTAGCAAATATGGGAGGAAATAGCTTAAATGAGGGAGAAATAAATTCTGGTTCATGCTTTCAAGATACCAATCCATGGTCAGCTGGCTCCATAGGTAAGAGCCTGAGGAGTGGCAAAAATTCTCCATGATAGTGCATCGCAAAAAATACATGGGCTGTTGGAAGAGAGAAGGTATCGTGATGGGGGCGGAGTCAGACCATACCATTAAAGAGCGTGATACCTGGTGACCTGTGTTCTCTAAGCATGGCTATCTCCTAATTTCCCATTCATTTGTGAACTTAAGTTCTATGGGGTCTCCCCATAGATAAAGCTAGTGTCCTTATGGGCCTATCACCTCCCCAAAGCCTGTATCCCATAATCAAACCTCCAGACATGAAAATTTGGAAAAGAGGACACATCATGCCCAAAATCATCATGTCATTCAGACGCACACCCTTGATTCTGAAACTACTTTTTCCTTGTCTCCTAAGATCAAATGCCACTACACCTTATATTTCTTAACTGATTTGTGTACATATTTATTGATACCTTCCACTGGAAGAGACTACTCTACTTTTAACTCATTTTGGCATTAATGTCAAAACCCTGAAAGGTATTTTTCAAGATGCTCTGGTCTCTTAGGATTCCATATACATAGATGATTTTCCTTACAGGGTTGAAGAAATGGATAATGACCAAGAGGTGTATAATACACGTCCTTTCTCCCTGAATGACAAGTCTATGCTTAACATCATGAAGAGGGTTTCACAGTCAAGCAATGTGGTTCGTAATGAAACTAGGCTCTCATTTTTTAGTAAGGGATTGATGCTTTGAGAAAATCAGAATTTGAGACAGAGATCAGAGGGGCGAACTAAAAATAACTTTGAGAGTGGAGCTTTGATTCAGTGATTGTGGATGGCTTGTTTGTCATGTGCCAAGCCCTGTTCCACTCCCCAAACTGCAATGAATGAATGAATGAATGAATGAACAACTTAATTAATTATTTAAAATAACTTTCCTGGTTGAGAATTGTTTTAAAGCAACTTTTAATGAGCCTGTACCCACAATCGCTTTCCTCCAGAGTGAATGCCAAGTATTTTTTCCCTATGTCTAGGGTCTTTTAAAATGCTGCAATATTTCATTAATGTTTCTCTCAACTCATTTATATATCAATATTAGTGTTTATTTCTTTCCTTGTTGAGACAAAAATACCCAATAAAAACAATTTAAGGAAGAAGGATTTATCTTAGCACTAAGATTAATAGTAGATAAGGCATAGCTGCAAGGGGAATCTCTGTAGTAGCATATCCTGCAGCTTGACCTGTTACATTTCTGCAGATCAGGAAGCAAAGTCAATATCTTCTAACACACACATACACACATGTAGTGCCAGCCCTGACTACTATCCTCTACTTTAGCCCTACCTGTCAGTTCGGCCCCATGTCCAAACGGTTCTTCAGTCTCCTAAAACAGTCATGCTAACTGTGGACCAAATATTCAAACATGGGAACCTGTTGGGAACATTTCTCATTCACACCATACTGTCTTGAAATCAGCTGATTTTTTTTAAAAAAAAGAATCAGTCTTTTAATAGCACCAGTATACCATTGTCTTAAATAAGCTGATCTTTTAAGAAACAGCTGTATTAAGTCATGTCTCACATAAGACCATCTCTGTTCAGTAAAAGTAGCCAATGTCTTCCAACTTCTCTACATGGCAGATTTCAAACACTGCACATACTTTACAAACAATAAACTGTTCATGACATGTATCATTGAGGGGTATCTTACAGGCATCTACAAATCATTTTAAAGTAGAGATGGTATTTCTTTGCTCTAATTGGTCACCCCAGTTGTATTAATGCTGTAACCTAGGCCACCACTTTCTGGTACTGATCATGGTCAGTTCTGAGCTCTAAGCCAAACATCACTTGATGGAATGTAGCTGCTTATGCTCTCATCAAAGATCTAGCTAAAGCTCTAGGAAGACTTCAAAGTTGGTTACATGTTAATAAAAAAAATAATGAAGGTCTTCTTCTTCTCCACAGCATTTAGAAGCAAGCTCTAGAAGCTCTCTGATAGACCAAAATCACATCCAGCCTTTTGTTTCCAAAATGTACTTCTGCAGCCCAGGATGGATATAATTGTCTAAATGTGGTACTGAGGAAGCCAATCAATCCCCAAGTCTTATTTATGCCATGCCTAAGTTATTTTTATTCAGGAAGCTCACCCTTAGGTGTCCTTGGAGTACAAATCCTGTCTGTCCATGACAGACCTTTCATTTGACCAGTGACCATATGTATGCTTGAAGCTCATCTCCACATACATGTTTTCCAGGAATTCTTCCCAACTTGAATACAGTTCTGGACACACAAAAGTGTCTCTATAGCATCAATACAGCTCCACTATAATTTTTTCAAGTATTGGTCTTTTGTCCCTGTGTTTTTGCACCCTATATAGGGAAAGTCACATAGTTGGGGTTCAAACTTTGTTGAACTGAACTAAAAGATACAGTAAGCACAGTTTGCTCTGGGCTTGCATCAGTAGCTATGGCAAATGTATCTGTGATTTCACATTCTGTGATTGTGTTATTATACTTACTTTTGTCAACACAGAGCACATTCTTATTTTCCCTTGACTTTTAGATCAAGTGAGAATAGCCTTGTTGCTCCTTAAACAATTCATGCCTCTTTTATTACCCATATATTTGCTAATTTCTTATACCTTTATATATTGTCTTTAATTTGGGTAAGGTCATTCTTTGTTGACTACTTATTTTTTTTTCATATTTTTGATTTCCCTGTCTCCTTTTCTGCTCATTCATATAATGAAATAAATGATTTCAACAGCTTCTCCCTTCCTTCCATTCCCTCCTTCTTTCCCTCTCTTCCTCCCTTTTCTCTCTGCCTCTCTCCCTTCCTCCCTCTCTTTTCCTCTCTTCATATTTCTCTCTCTCCTTCTTCTTCTTCTTCTTCTTCTTCTTCTTCTTCTTCTTCTTCTTCTTCTTCTTCTTCTTCTTCTTCTTCTTCTTCTTCTTCTTCTTCTTCTTCTCTCCTTTCTTCCCTTTGCTTTCTTTCCTCATTTTTATTGATTATTTCTCAAGCCTCACTCAGATTGGTTCATTTCATGATTCCAGAATCAACTGAATAGTATTATATTCCTTCACTCTTACCCATCGAAATGCTTTTGATCTTAAACAGTTCTTGTCTGTTCTTTGTGCCTTGTCTATGCCACTTTTGATTATGAAACCAATGAAGAGAAAATATGTCTAATGCCATGTTTATAGCTGAATCAGGCATAGAACTGAAAATAACATCATTAATAACTCTAAATTTGATAACATTCATAATTTTAGTTAACTTGCAGATAATTGCATTAAAATAGTTATATCAAAATTCTCTTGGAATATATTTAGATTATTTTAATCACTGCTAAGGTAAAATAGGCAGCAAGACAAAGCTGATGCAATGATATCAGCCTCAGGGAACATTCTATGGAGCAATCCCTCAAGGTGTCCTTATGTTTCAGAACACATAATCTCTATTGTTGCTAAACCATCCAATTCTGGAAGCAACTGGCATCAACAAGCCAAACTAACATTTCACACATAGTTTTATGTTTTAGAGGCAGATAAACAACTAGTCTGATGTGTAAGTAATTCAACACAGAAATAATATCATTAATAATAAAAAATGTATGCTTCATTCTCCATGACAGGAAAAATCTACATCTAAAAGCTTAATTATGCCTTAATGTCTTCTCTTTATGAAATAATAAGACAATCAGTAAAGCTTCATTGCCCTTTGATTTTTTTTTTCATTTTTCTTGGAATGTACAATTTCACAAATGTAACTGGTCTGTCCTGGTCTATAGTCAGCAGTAGCACAGAACAGGAAGAGTAGGTGATGAAGCCGTAAAATGCCATTGAATGTAAACCTGTTCATTCAGTAGAACAGAATATGTCCATCTGAAAGACACCTTTCCTCTTGTTTCCCCAGTTTATATAGAGAGTGATTTCAATGATATTTCATGGATGCTTTGACACTCTTTTCTTATGTTTCTATATAATAAATCTGGGTGAGCTAGACTAATATTATGCATTTGCAATAATGAAGTTAAATCATAATTTAAATTATTGTTATTAAATAGTATCAAGTGATCATTTTCTTTTGAAAAGCTTTTTCTCCCTCTTTTCAGTTTTAAATTTTATTTTCTAGTTTCCACTGTTTTTGTTTTTTTGTTTCTGATTTGAGGCAGGTATTCATGTACACCAGGCTGGCATCAAACTTACTGTGTAACCAACAGCCGCCTTGAAAACTTGATCCTCCTGTGTCTGATATTTAAGTGCTAGGATTGAAAATACACATTACTACACCTAATGATAACTGTACTTGATGAGCCAAGTCTGGTGATATTTGTCTTCTTGAAAGTCAGCCAAGGTAAACATGTTCTCTATGAAACTGGAGGGCTCACGGATGCTAAATATGGGGGAACATTAAGAGGAGCACAAGGAAATACTTTAACAAGAGGTCAACATCCCATGTTGGCCTGGAAGATGATCATTTGGGCTGAGAACCTTTCCATGAAGTAGTCCAAGACTGGCTTTCTTCTCACTAGACAACTGAATGGTAGGACAAAGGGAAAACTAGTCAGCTCCATTAAATAGTGTACTGGCTAGTTTTGTGTGTCAACTTGACACAAGCTGAAGTTATCATAGAGAAAGGAGTTTCAGTTGAGAAAATGCATCTATGAGATCCAGTGGTAAGGCATTTTCTCAAAAGGAGGGAGGGCCCCTTGTGAGTGGTACCATCTGTGGGCTGATAGTCTTGGGCTCTATAAGAAATCCAGCTGAGCAAGCCAGGAGAAGCAAGCAAGCAAGCAAGCAAGCAAGCAAGCAAGCAAGCAAGCAAGCAAGCAAGCAAGCAAGCCAGTAAGTTACATCCCTCCATGGCCTCTGCATCAGCTCCTGCTTCCTGACCTGCTTGAGTTCCAGTCCTGACTTCCTTTGATGATAAACAGCAGCATGGAGGTGTAAACTCAATAAACCGTTTCCTCCCCAACTTGCCTCTTGGTCATGATGTTTGTGCAGGAATAGAAACCCTGACTAAGACAAGTAGAATGTGAGCCATTGAAATACGTAGTTTAATATTATTTCAGATTGCTTGACTTCCTTTATTTGTAATAAGTTCTTCCCTCTCTGTCTTTTATCTCTGCTGCTGACCCACATTTGTAACAACTACGTATAGTCACAAGAAAAGCATGACACAAATCTCACTCTCCTCTTGGTGAGATCTTAAGCAGGCTCTGATTGAGTTAAAAGATCTATTTATGTGTGAGGTGAAAATATCATCACTAAGACAATAGCTTGGAAAAACTCCTAATTTAGAAAAACGAATTGAGTTTGGTTTTTTTGTTTGTTTGTTTTGTTTTGTCAGTTTGTTTATTTAAATGTTTTTAAATATTTTAAGAAAAGGAAAAAGTAATATTCATGGGCTTAGAATCAAAGGTATGTACTTTAAGAGATTGCAGTGAGTAATCAAATATATTCTAATTAATTACTAAGAGCTGAGTTATCATGTACAAGTCTTGACCATGTGAAGTGACTGTTTTGAAGACTCAAGCTTGCTTTTTGACATTCATGTTGGCAAGATATCATTTTTCTCAATTTTCCTATGGACAATCTCTTTTCCATGTTCATTTCTGTTTTTAATTCCTCTTTAAGAGAACCTGTTATAGACAGGATCATTTTCAAAATATCCCTGCAGGCTCTAATGAGATGACTAGACTGGAAAGTTCACAAACAGCTCTGACTGAGTATCCTGAGCAAACATCTGCTGCACTCCCTAGGCTATCCTCTCAGTAGAAACTTGAAGGAGAGAGGGAGCAGTAGATAAAAGGTGTTTATTTCTAATTGTCACACTCTCCTGCCTTCTTGACCAACTGGGGTTACATGTTCTTTTAAGTGAACCAAACAATATCATCTGCCAGGATTGATACTACCCCTTAATAATCATGTAGCACTTGGGTAAATGGGTATATAGTCCACTTTGTTTCATTCTGAACAGATGATCACAGGAAACTGTACTGTGTAATTCTGCCTGGACACTGACGTTCTGCAGAGATGGTTCCTAGGCAGGTTATGTCTGGGCCTCAGAAATGGGATATACTACTGTGAAGGTAGGTGTGAACCACTTGATTCTGTGCTACTCAAGCTGTATGAGAACTGAGAGCATTTGGATACTGTGTTACTACTCCCAAAGAGAGTTACTTCTGAAAAAATTGCCATTACTATATAATACTTCTTCAGAATTGAGCAGGAATGGAACCAATCAAACATGAGTTGTCTTGTACATTTCAGCTGTATTCTTCAGAAAGAAACTTATATTTATGTGACCAACAGTGTGCATGCTTCATAAATGAAGCAAACCTGTTACTAGGAATAAATATGTCAGCCAAATATTAGATATCTTGAGGTTATTATTTTCCTTAAAAAACTGCTTTCCATGACTCATAACTTTGATGGTACATAGAATATTTAAAGTAGGCTAGATGATACTCATATTCTTTCTGATACAATGTTCCTATGAAGGCAAGGTACAGAAATGAATGACATGCACTAATTTTAAACAGTGATTTTCTTAAGAAAAATAGAAATATCCATAAAGGTATTAGAGATGGGTATTGGTGATGTATTGGCTACTTAGTATGTGCCAGGTACTGAGTTTGTTTCCTAGCATGATATGTATACACACACATACACACACACACACCTCATATGTTGGGGAGAACAGAGACATAGATATCAGTTATAATTGCTAACAGTTTGAAAATATTTAAAAATTTACTTTAATTGCTTTAATAGTGTAGAGTTTCAATGTATGACCACATTATACAATTATCCTATCCATCATTTCAGATATTTATCATTTCTTAGTGTTAGAAATATTCAAAATCATGTATATTAGCATTTTGAAACATGCAATCAATTTCTGCCAACTATGTAATTCTACTCTGCTCTAGAAAGCTGTAAACTACTCCACAATCCAATCATAGACCTTGGAATTCTTGTCAAGACACAAATAGGACAGGAAAACCAAAGCCTCTCAGAATGCCATGAGTGCTTTGCTAGAATAGCCCCCATTCTCTCTGGTCACAGTCATGGTGATGAGAGCATCTCTCTGCTGTCTCAGATAACATGTGGCATCAATTAGGGAATCTCTCCTGTTTAAGGGTTTTGGACTGATCTATAATCATTCCATGCTACCAATGGTCTGCAATTTATGTCATCCTCTAGTTTGTAATTTATGTCATTCTACGAGAACTCACACCATTCTCTAAGTTAGTCAGTACCACAGTAGGCTAGGTTGCCAGTTGTGGCTGAAAAAATTCCCTTGGCACCAGGAAGTTTTCCAGCCTTGATATCAAGAGTGAGGGCTGGTGACAAGGGATGTTTTAGACGAGGACAGGTAAGGGCTACTTGATGTGTATAGATAATCTAACACATCTCACTCCCAAAGAAAGATTTGACATTTCTGTCTTTTTTCCTGAGGACTATCTGATTTGCTCCAGTAGCACAATCTACTGTCCACTAACTGAGAGTTTAGACCTGTTGGAATCTCAAATGCCCTTCCATAGAATCTGTCCTATAACTGAGAGTTTAGACCTGTTGGAGTCTCAAATGTCCTTCCATAGAGTCTATAGCATATGGGGCTTTCCTTGCTTTATAAAAACACCACTTAAACTGCACCTTCCCCGTACATAAGCTTGGAATTCCAAAGTATCTTACTGTGATGGTTTGTATATGCTTGACCCAGGGAGAGGCACTATTTGGAGGTGTGGCCTTGTTGGAGTAGGTGTGTCACTGTGGGCATGGGCTTAAGACCCTCATCCTATCACAAAGGAATGAACATGGTATGTACTCACTGATAAGTGGATATTAGCCCAAACGTTCGGAATACCCA
>CM052704.1:3825752-3864406 GCA_028551405.1 Uromys caudimaculatus
AGGAGGAATTCCCTCACAGAGGCGGGGAGGGGGAGGGGACACGGGGTTTCCAAAGAAAAGGGGAATCATAGGAAATGTAAATTAAAAAAAAAAAAAAGAAACTCAGGAGCCTGAAGATGGGAAGATAAGAAGGTCCCAATTTACCTGATGACTGAGAATGTTACAGTACTAACTAGTTCCTGTGAGTGATATTGTATAATTCTTGCTTCTTGAATCTTTATGAGCATTCAAAGGACTATTATTTGTAAAATATTTAGAACATGCCCCGACACACAGAAAGCATGTTTTAAATAAAAAATTAAATAAATAATAAATAAGAATACTTAATGGATAGACTCAAATCTTTCCAAGTTTTCTCACTTTCTCTGCACTGATTATCCTATCTTACCCTTACATTCCTCAGTTGCATTGCTGAGACCATGTCTCTCTGACTCTGGGCTAAGTTAGCTGGTATATAGGTACATAGGAGGGGAGCACCAGTAAACCTATGGGACAGTTTAGTGATAAATCAGAGCACCTCCTGGGTGACACAGGGGCTCAAAAGATAGTGAGACCTGTGAGGGCAAAATTGTGAAAAATTGTAGAGGTTGGAAGAAAATCCAGAATGCGATGGGACAGATGTGTGTATATGTTATAAAAGACAGAAACGATGGCATGGAAAATATAAAGCTGAAAACACATGGCGAATCCAGTGATTATCATATTCTCACGTTTCTGCTTCATAATGCTTTAGTTAAAATGTGTACTATTGTGTCAATGACATGAATATGATTTTTTTTTCCTCTAAATTTTGCCATTTTCCCATGGTCTTAAATGTTCATCTCTTCAATTTCCTGTTAATGTTATTTCCATATTGAAACCAAAATCAACATCCTAGCCCTATTTTAGTTTCTTAGCAGGTATATTTCAGTTTCTTTTAGAACCTTAACACTTCTGTTCCATATTCACGGCTGTTTTTATTAAAAGGATATTACTTAGAACTTGATGTAGTTTACTTGCTATGTAATTTTTTTTTTCCTTCAGGAGATTAAGCCGTTTCCTCTTTAGTCTGAAAACATGGTTTTCTTTTTCAAATTTGACTCTGGGCACCTGTTTCTCCCCAGCTCCCATGGCCACAATAATGGAAGTTTTTCAGCTCCTTTGTGCTGCCACCATTTAGGAAGAGCTATTACAGCTTTTGTATTTCACAGAAAAGATAAGGTTCTTAACATTTTCTGGATTGCTTCTGCAGTTTATAAAAAAGGTAAGAAATAGCATATTGCAAAACTTACACCTTCCACCACAGGCAGCACATAACCCTGATGGGGGCTGGGGCTGGGGTTTGGTTATTTTCAGTACAGACCCTAACTCATTCAGTACAAATGTGACACTTTCAAAGGATTTCACTGGTTAATTTGGCTTTCCTTACTTTCCAGTGCTTTCAGTTGCTCCTTTCTCTTTGTTCCTTCTATGGTCTAATTAAGCTTTTAGAATTTTGACATTTAAAATTTTTGCATGGTTCTTCAGAAGAACAGGTACTGTTCTTTTACGCCACCCTATAGTTTTTAAGTTTCTTGGGTGCAGAAAAGGGATGATCGGTGAGCGCTAGATTTTGGCAAAGGGCTCTATATTGACCTTGTTAGTCAAAGACATGCAGTTGATTTTTGTTGTGCTTGGTCTCTTTTTGTCTTCAGTCTTAATTTTAAATATTGAAGAATTGCTCATTATTCCCACTTTAGCCATGTGTTACCACACATCCTGATATTATTATAGGATGGGTTCTTCTGAAACCAAATATAAATGTTTATTTCTGCCTTTTTTGTCCATAGAAGTTCAATCTGACTCTGGATTAGACACTAGTTACCAACTGAGGTCTTTGATAAACTGCTCTCCTGTTTTTCCCTAGAGCTTCCTGTCACCAAATGTTACACCATCTCGAAGCTAATGGAGACCACTGGTTGCAGTTCTCAGCAATGGAAATAGGCAGGGGCAAGAGATGCAAGTTCTGCTCCATCTGTTTGGTAAGAATGAGTTTTCTTGGATTTGCTTTGTTAGCACTGTGTGCTACTTAGAGACAGGCCTGAGATGTAGCTTCTACCCAACCCCCAAACCTACTTGCACTCTAACATAAACTTCCTAATGACCACCTGGATCAGGGAGACTGCTGTGGCAAAGATGAATAAGCTCCACTCAACTGTGTAACTGCGTGCTTGGAATTTTTTGATTCAGTACTTTTGATTGTTATTCTGAATCTTTCTTTTTCTTCCCATGTTGCTACAACAAGTAAATAAATATTATGTAGATGTGAGAAAATAGTCATATCTGTGCTGGCCTCTGCTGTAATCATTCAGTCCGTGTTTACTGAGCACATTTCTGGTATAACATTCTGCAGTGCCATCACATAAGCAATGATGGCAGCCATTCCAGAACCAGTGATAAACACAGTGATCCCAGGGCTCAGCACACAGTGGCTGCATGGTAGAAAGGCAGCCTCAGAACTAAGAAAAAGACATGTTGTTTTGACCACATTTGCTTGCTCAGAGGAAGGGGAAAGTCCAACAAAAGGTTCCAGGAGAAACCTCAAAAAGAATTCTGTGACAGATGAGGCTTCAGGTTTATGAATGATTTCACCAGTTGAGTAAAAGAAAATTCTAAATAGGAGAGGCAGAAGAGAGGGGAGAGGATCATTTCTGGGTTTGATGATAATCATCTGTTATTCCAGCGCTCAAGAGGCTGAAGTAGGTGCAACATGAGATTACATCCAGCCTGGGCTACTTAGCAAGGAAGACACCGTCTCAAAAATAAACAAACAAATGGCCAGCTTTGTCACTTAATCTGTCTTTCAGCAGTCAACCAAACCTAGGAAAACATCATGTTTTTTCTTTTGGTTTTTTTATTTGAGTAGACCTTATTAATGGTAGGTGCCAAGAAGAATCAGTAATTTAATCAAATCCATAAAAATGTGGGAGCCTCTGTGAATTTTGTAGGAAAAACACAAATATTGCTTTAAAGATCGGTAATGAACACACCCCTGATCTGTCTGTTATTCATATAAGAACTTCAGCTTTTTTTCTGTATATGTTTTCTATTCTGATCTGTAACTTAATAGGAGCACCGTTAAGCTTTTGAAATATGTTTATGACCCATGAGTTCCAAATATGGACAGTTTAAGCTACTTAATTACAAATCTAAATGCATACATACATAATTTTTGACCAGAACTATTCTTTCTTTAGAGGGAAACACATGCACATACACACATACACACACACAGAGACAGACAGACAGATACAGAGAGGGGGGGGAGAGAGGGAGAGAGAATGAATGAGAGTATGTTTTGGTTATGTTCCCAATGGAAATAGTTTTTTCTTCTATACTTCTGGACTTAATCAACTCACTATTCTGTCAGTAGTGTTGATGAGTCAGCAATTCAATCATACTTGTCATAAGCTTCACAATAAAACTATTTCTGAGCTACCAAGAAATAATGCTAAGAAAATATGTGTTTAATGAAGGTTCAGTTAATGTTATTGTGGAAAAATGATATCTCATATGTTTGTGGGGCAATGGACTGTGCCAGAAAACTTGGTATGGTTGAATGAGTTGGAAGCTCCAGAAACTCTGAGAGGAAGGTAGGAGTTTCACCTGCTTCTGAGAAGGCCCTTGTCATGTGATCACACTCCTTACATAGGGATGTAAGCTATGATCATGTACATCAGAACAGAGTTCTCCATGCTAATCAAGTATCTAGAGACCCTGAGGGTTTAGCCCATAAACTTCCCTTCTCAGACATTCCTTTCTGCAAAAGGTATATAATCTCTGGTCCTTCTTGAGGAGGTGGTATGCACCCATTTACCACCATGAGCAATCAATAAACTGTTTGGAACCAAAGACTCTCTTTTATCAAGAACCGCCATGGGGAGCATGGAGAAAGACTTCGCCTACAGAACTGCAGTCTTAAGTCTCCTGCAGAAGGCCCCACACTCCTAGACAATCACTGCTAAGCCAAGGACAACTGCAGATGAGCTGTGCTGGAGTTCCCTATTCCCCCTTGCCTAGGGGCAAGTCTTCACCCCACCAGCCTCCTCCATTCCCAGCTCCTTATGACCCAGTGGTATTTGGATGTCCAGGAGTTTGGGACTCCTCGAGGGGCCTGTGGCCCTTTTTCGTTCTGAACTCTATAAGGTATCCAGCGGCGACTAGACACCTGGGAGCTCGGGGATCCCAGCTTCAGCTTCCCACTTCTTAGGCTGTGTTTTCCCATCTCCTGAGCGGAGTATCAGTGCTTCCCAAGAGCCTATCACTGGACAGTGGGCATAAGGTAAATGTAGTCTAGCGTATCATTGTTTCTTCTGCCTGGCAGAGTTCCCACGACTCGGTGGTGAGGGGGAACGTGGAACCATATAAGTGTATGCAAAGAACGTTTTTACCTCTGAGAATGAAATTTCTGCTACATTTCCTACTTTATTTGAATAAATTCCTATAATGTAAACGTGAAAGTACAATCTATAAATCTCTTATGTATATAACATATAAAGCAGAGAGAGAAAGAGAGAGAGAGAGAGAGAGAGAGAGAGAGAGAGAGAGAGAGAGAGAGAGAGAGAGAGAGAGAGAGAGAGGTGCAGGATATGGAGCATCTCCTTAGCATCCATACCACACTTGAAAATTATGCACGTGTTTATTATGCTGGAAATGTAGAATAAGAGATATGAGGAGTCATGGAAGGTCAATACAGCTACTTTTCTCTATCTTTTAAATAACATATTTTACTTGTCTATCCACATCATTGTTGAGGTCTCTGCTATGCTGCTTCATGTAACTTTGCCCCTTAGAGAACTCTAATTATTCTCTTACCACAAAAGGGGCATTATTGTGAACACATCTTGTTGAACTCTTTTCCATATTATTGACTTGAGTTATTAAGCTCAGAATACGTGCTGTTTTGCTTCAATGTTAGGTTGATGTCAGTTGTGAGTCTGACTGAATTTATTAGCTGAATTCATATAAATCTCGCATCACTTATAGTGAGACTTCCATGTGCCTGTCAGTTAACACATCACCAGCCTTTGGCAAGTACCACAGTAATATGAGATCAAATACTTTTTCTTGCTCAAGTCATCCTTTACGAAGGAATTTTTTAAAAAATTATTTTGTTTCTGACTGACCTGGTTCGTAGATATTACATAATAATATCTTCTAAAAAGTATGACATTGTGTTTATAGTTGTTCTTTCTCAAAAAAAGAAAGGACTTTTCCCCATGACTGTGTTCCAATTTCTTAGGAAACTGTCTGGCACATGACTGAAACTTACAAAATGCATGCCAAAAGAATGGATAAATATTCTAGATGACAGGCTGCAATGCTCTATGCTATCTTTATTGGGAGCAAACTAGTTCTTCTGCCTGGGCCCTTGGAGTCTGCTGTATTGAGAATCAGTTTAAGAAGAGATAGGGAGGCTGTGTGTGATGCTTGCAGTTCTTACTAGACTCTCAGGGCTGTGACTCAGTGTCCATGGGTAAACTCTCTAGCCAAAATTACCTAACTGAGCTGATCCCCAATCTCTGACCCACACAAATGTAAACACGTGGCTTTAAGCCACTAAGTTTGGAGGTGGGTTATAATATGTAACTAGCACAAACCTTAGTGAAAATGACCTTTAGCATTTACAGTTGGAGAAGAAAGTTAACCAAAGCTGGACATTGCTGAAAGATTTCTAAAGATGTATGGAATACACCCTTATCCAAGTATAGTTTGTCAAGTGCTGCGAATCTAGGTGCAAAGTTCCTCCACAGTGACCGATCACAGCTCCAGTTTACCATGCTGTTTCCAGCTGGGTACAGTGGTGCAGAACTTTTATTCCAGCACTCAGAAGGAAAAGGTAAGAGAGTCTTTGTGAGTTCAAGTCAGCCTGATCCACATAGTGAGTTCCAGGGCAGCCAGAGCTATGAGACCCTGTCTTAAAAAGGCAAAATGAAAAATAAACAAAAACACACTAAGCTTCCAAAAACCAAAGAACTGATTAAATCCAAACTTGTTGACAATGAAATAATTTTCTCAGTAATAAACACCCAACAGAAACCGAGCTGGATTCACAAAGGATAAAGTAAAATGTGTATATATCTCTGACAAAATTAAGTTCATGCATAACTACATAACAAAATTATCTGACTTACATCAATTTCAGTATTAAGTGTAAACATACACTTACCACGATGATAAAAATGTACCAAAGTACAGAGAACAATCGTAAAAGCTGTAGGTGTTTCCTGTTTGACTCTATTTGACCAATCTACTGCTGTCTAGCACATTTAGGCTTCACTTTGTCCTCAAGGATCTCTAGGACAGAATATATATATATATATATATATACACACACATATAGATATGCACATACATATATACATACATATACACATATGTTATAAACAAGGGATTGTTTTGTCTTAGAACATAGAGGATGTGCAGTTCAACAATGGCTGACTGCATGCTGCAGGGGCAGGAATCCTGGGATGGCTCACTCCAGGTTATCTCAGCAGTTGTGTTGTGATGCTGGAGGCCTAAATGCTTCCTGCAGAGGTTTTGCTGCTGATCCCACTTTGGAAGAATGAAAATCCTGAAGTCCAGTATCCATGCAAGAGCAGTAGTAACAACCACACTCACATATGGAGAAGGGAAGCTGCAAGCCTGTGCTAGCTTCCTCCTACTCCCGCTGTTTTTCTTTTAGGCCTCAGCCTACTAGGTGAAGTCCCCGTATCTGGCATGGGGTTTACCCTCCGTTACCATCCCATCTGTCAGTCTTCTCTAAAATACACCTCACAGCTAAGCCCAAATGTGTGCTTCTGTGCTTTAAGACAGTTCTCCGTCCTGTCACATTGGTAACTGAGGGCCAACCACTGCAACCCCTTTTCTTCTATTTCCATTAGAAATGACTCCATGAGGACTTCCATATGAAAACATTGGTTATTTTCTTCACCAAGGGAGTAACCTTCATTGATTTTTGTTTTCACATTCCAAAGCACTTGTTTCTTGTTCTCCCACAACTGATATTTATCCTAAATCTAAAAAAGTCTGACTCTTAGAGTTTTTCTTTATGAATTTGATTTATACCTCGTCCTAGCCCAAAGTTAGCTTTTGTTTCCCATCATTTAGTCTGAAATTCTGATCTGCAACTAGTAGTAAATGAGTGTCAATTGCTATGTCATTACCGTCATTATCTGCATCCACTATCATTACCATCATTTCCATCACCATCACCATCATCACCACCACCACCACCACCACCATCACCACCACCACCACCACCATCATCATCATCATCATCATCATCATCATCATCATCACCATCAACAACAACAACATTATTCCCACCATTATCATCACTATTATTTAACTTCAAAACAGGAAAAGTTACATTGGAATGAAATGTTATTAAATAATTAGCTCCCTGTATTTCTCAGTCACACAAGTGTGTGAGTGCTGGAGCACCAGTGGGCTGACCAGCTAGGATATTTCTGGACTTTGAATTGGCACACAGCAACATCTACCCCATCTATGAACTGCTGGAATGAATGAAGGGGCCGGACCTACAGATCCCAAACTACAGACTTTCCATGACACAGGGCAAGAACAGCATAGTCAAGAGGAGCGCCAGTGAGGTTCCAGTACTGAGAAAGCAGCCGAAGCCAGAGGCCTAATACTAGTTCAATGAGTTATTGCAATGAGCATTTGGAAGCAAAATAGTGTGGACGGAAGTGTACATTGTGGGACACGCTGTGCCACATTACAGTTTACACAGTGAGATTTTTTTTTGTTTTTTTCTGTTGGGAGGGAGGTTTCAAGGGTAGAAGAAAAATACAGGGATAGGAAAATGAGTGGGAGTGAGTGAGTGTTGGGAAATTCATAAAGAACCAATAGAACATTGCAAAAAAGAAAATTAGCTCTAGAACATTTAACTACTAAATGTCTTCAGAACTGCCTAGTTTTCAGACATTATATTACAACATTTTCCATTATGTTATATTTTAAGTTTTCATGAAGTTGAACCATTTTCAAATAAAAATTTATTTCCTCATAAGAATAAAACTATCATCCTTACCCTTTGAGAGAGGGAAGCTCCAGCCTGTAGTGCTCAGACTGTCTCTGGTCTGAAGAGGAGAGCTGGGAAGACCCTTTGGTCCAGCAGAAAGAAGAAGCCATGTCACATCAGCAACTGGATAAGGTGATACTCTGTTTTCATTGATTAAGCACTACATGAGGAAAAAGGTATTTTCTAGATGTATGTGTTTTCTTGTGTGTTTGTTTTTTGTTTTGTTTTTGTTTTGTTAATGAATATGTCCTTAGCAACCACCATTCAAAAGGGCAACTTTTTATTTGCTCTTGTATATGAGACTAGTGACACCTGGTCCACAGAGTGCTCTTTATAGGTAAGGACAGAAATAGAAAATAAAAATCTCTTAAGGACATCTTTCGGAGGTTACTCTAAGCATCAGAAAGGGTTGGAAACATAAACCTAAGTCCTGTGCTTTCAACGATTGCGTTTTATTTAAAAATATTGACTATGTCATCACAGGCAGTAATACTTTCCAGATGCAGGGATCAGCACTCACTCTCTGTCTGCCCTGGACTCTCAGGCTTTGCCAATGATTTAAGGTGCCTTTTTAAAATTTCTTGCCTTTTTGAGCAATCCATACATACTAACACACACTTAAATCCGAAATCACAACATTGCTTTAGTGGAATCACGTGGCTTCTTAATAATTTAGGTCTGTTCTTTGTAGTCTGATCCATTTGAGTACTAGATTGCTGAGGGAGCTCACAGTCTTGTCATAAAAGTATAATGATTACCTTAAATAATATTTTGGAAAAAAATGTAACTTCATTGTTTTTTTCTCCTTTTCTCCAGTTATTTCTAAGTTTTTACTTGATATGCTTTTATTGTTAGTTTGTTCATTGAACTTATTCTTCTAGAGGTTTATCAATAGTAAGATGTGGGGCCCATTTTTCATTTTATGCCATAGGGTAGATTAATATGTGGCACTAATTAGCCAAATATTTGTTGAACATTGGCTATCTAATGAATCAGTAAACAATTAATTGTATGACTGAATGGATGAAAACACAAACCATGAGTACCAAATTCTCACAGATCTTTATCTGACTTTCTTTGGGCATGAAAGTTGAGCAGCTGCTAGACATGATTCAGAACTCTGAAAACTGATATCAGCTTCCTTGGCCTATGTGCACTGCACACACTGCTAGTTTGAATATTATATTGCTGGAGAAGGTATACTTGCTATCTTAAACCTCAGCAGAGGCTAGATGATTTAACACAGCTCAGGCATTATGAGCTCTGTCTTCTGCCTTGTACAGGTGAAATGAATGCACACCAGTGGCTGTGAGCTAAATAACCATACCAACCCTCAAAGTTTAGACACATCTTGTCACACAAATGTAAATGATTTAATGAAGATGCAAGTAAAAAATAATCATAGCATGCTATGTCCACTCTACTCAACTCAAAGTTTCCCCCTGACAGTGGACAAGTAGCTTACCTTCCACAATAGTCATTTTTTTCCTTCTGTGAGAAAACCTAAGATGACTTAGGAGGAAGTATTTACTTTGATTAATGCTTTTAGGGGCTACAATGGTCATATGGCTCTATTCTGGGCCTGTGATGGCTGAGAACATCATGGTCTAGGCTGTGGTGGGGCAGAGATGTTCATTTTATGGCAATGGGGAGCATGGAAAAAGACCCAGAAACAAGATCTACCCTTTAAAGAAACCCGTACTCCTCTGCCCAAACGACTTACATCCTCTGACAATACTCCACATTTGACTTTCTACCTCTTCTCAATATTGTTATTAAATTATGGATCCATCTGGATTAATCCACAGGTTAAGACAAGGCATTCTTTTATTCATTTTATTTTTATTTTTGAGAATTCTATACATATTTCAGTATACACTGAAATATTATTATATCTAACCTCCAGGTATATCCTCCAACTCCTTCCATGCTTACCTCGACTTGACCCCCTTAGGACTTCAAGTTTTTCTATAACTCACAAGGTCTTGTTAGTGATGTTCACATGTGTATGACTGAGACAGTCCTCCTGAGCATGGGAAACCTACCAGAGGCCCATATCTTCAGGAAAAGAATTATTCTCTTTCTCCCAGCCTACTAGCAATATCTGAAGCTACTCAGTAAGGAGTGGGGCTTGGATTTCTTCCACCCATGATAGAAATTTGGCTAGATTGATTTTCTATAGCTTTTGTGCAGGTAATCACAACTTCTTTGAGTTCATGAATACAATTGTCCTATCATGCCCAAAAGACAGCTCTTCTCCCCATCCTTTGTCTCTTACATTTTTTTCTGCTTCTTTGTCAATGAGTTCTTTTACAACTTTCTGAGCCTTGATAGTTTTAGAGTTATTATAGATGTCCCTTTTAGGGCTGTCAGAGCCTTTCTGAGTCAATTTCCCTTCAATGATTAGATTTAAAAACTGTGGGCCAAGAGGTCTGCACATGTGTCTTTTGGTGGAAACACATCATATTTAAAATGTAGCATCTCAATATCTCTGCCTTAAAAAGAGAAATTAAGTGAATTTATCATACCTAAAAAAGAATCAGATAGATACTAAATGAATGCTAACTATAAAATCTTATAACATAATCGCTGATATCTCTCTCTCTCTCTCTCTCTCTCTCTCTCTCTCTCTCTCTCACACACACACACACACACATACACACATCAACAAACAATTATGTTGGCATGCTAGAAGTAGTTGATGCTCCTTCTGTACCTACTGCAAACCTGTATCATTCAGTTTTCTGCGTATTCAGTTTTCTAAAAAGTCTGCTATATCAACAACATAGACAGATACAGTTGAATCTCTTTCATTTGGCTGAGCTGTATACTTTATAATAAGCAGGTAAAAATAAATAGTATATTCCTGAGCTCTGGGAGTTACTCTATCAAATGAGCAGACCCAAAAAGGAGTTTAGAAGAACTTCTGGTTTCTAGTTTCACAATTCAGAAGTTGTAAATAATATAGAGATACACTAATTTTAATTTAGGGGTGTGGGCAGTAATGTGGCACTGAGCCATTAGCCTGAGAGATTTCTATAACTACTATTAATATAAAATTAGAGAATGGTGTGATACAGGAGAAATCACCATCCCTGGGCTTTGTTCACTCAGTGTTATAAAAAAATAATGAAATCTCTTTTAATAGCTACCAATGTCCCAAGAAACTGGTGAAATTACTATCATCCATATTTTGCTAGTAGATGAATGTTGCTAGTAGACTGAAGAGTTATTGAATTTCACTATGAAAACAACAGCTGGTGGGCTCTATACCTCACACCATAAAATCCCTGCACTCTGCTGTCTCCCTTCAGTGTAGAACGCCTTCGAGGGACCTCTTGATTTCTATATAAAGAAGATTTGAATAATTACATGTCAAAGAAAAGATAGTTGATTAAAATTAGCAATGAAGTACACACATCCAGACAAATGCAGAAAGACAAAAATGGATTGGGTATCTGAATGGCATGCTTACAATTCAATAGAAATGCTGACTTCATCAGATGAGATCACAACGGCCTTTGTGTTCTGTGCTAACAATCACTCAGTGTAGTAATTATCTTCCAAAAAAGCAGCAGTCAATACCACAAACCCCAAAAAGCTTCATTTTTCTTTTTTTCCACAAACATTTGCTTTTCAAAAAGTACTGTGTACATTTTCTTGAAACATTTTTATATGAATAACTCTGGAAGATGCAGAGACTGATGAATGGGTGCTGTGGACATCAGAGCCCATCATCTGCAAATTTCTTGTTTCCTCAACACTTTTAGGTTACCCTGGAGTAACTGGTACTCAAGACAGAACAGTGGTGGCAGGCAAATGTAGACAAATCATGAGCAGCAAAGATCTCGGGCATGGCCAGTTTCCAGCAGAGGACAGAAACCATAAACTAATATGATCTTTAGACAGTCTACACAGAATGGTTTTCCCCTGAAAGACTTTGAACACAGACGCCACCCCTCGAAATGTTTTTTTAAACACAGAGTAGGGACTAATGCTCTTGTTTTGGGGAGAAGTGAGGTCAAGCAGGAGATTTGATTAGTATGACCTGGAGGCTGCCTGCAATGGTGAATTAAGCAGTAGTTTTGAATTCGGCCTTCTCACAGTGCCATTTTCTGGGACCTCAAAAATAACACTTTAGAGTACCTCTACCACCTTATCCACAATGTATATAGATGCTCAGTTCACTTGCAAGAAAAATGTGTATTAGGCTTTCCTGTATACAAGTGCTTTCTGCTTTTGATATTTGGCCTACTTCTTGCTGGATTCCTACTGTTCCTGGAAATCTCTTTGCTCCATGTCTGAGTAAGCAAAACTAAGCCACAAAAAACCCCAATGTAGGTCCTCAGTACACATGTATCTGCTCATCATTACAGGGATATGTCCCTCATGCTAGCGGCTGCTTCCAGTTGCCCTTTGCAACTGCATCACCCACGCACAGCAAAGCCTGCACAGCATCACAACTCTGGTTCTCGATGAAAACCAATACAAAATGAGCAAATGCATTTAAGTAAAGCAATAGTTACTGAAATGAACTTTTATTTAGGGACCATTTGTATTGGGAGATGTGTTGTGAAGCAGAGACTTGTGCTCCTGCTGTCTTGCACAGCAAAGCAACAATTCACTATCTGCTTGTAAACTATACTTGATGATCATGTGTAGTTATACAGCTAATGATCATAAATGTACGAGTATAGTGACATGCATGATGTTCTCAAAAGAAGTATGTTGACATCCTAACTTCTACAGCCTTTGAAGGAGACTTCATTTGTAAGTAGAAACATCAATTATTTAAAATGAATGAGATGAGGTGACAACATAATGTGATTATTGTTCTCATAAAAGGAGAGCTATACACGCATGAAGGGCCTATGGCATGGAAGAAGAAGTTGAAATCTGCTCTAAGAAGCAACGGAACACCAGGACTTGACAGCAAAACCAGAGAAGCGGGAAGAGAAGGAAGGATTCTGAGAGGGGGGATGTAGAGGCCTTGTGGCTGTGCTGATTTCAGACTTGAAACCACTATAATAGAAGTGAAAAATCATAGCTTCTGCCCTATTAATTCACAGGGTTTGAGGCCCTTTTAATTTATTTTCAACAGTAGCTCTAGGAAAATAATACATAGAATAAAGTTAAAATTGAGAAATATATCACTCTGAAAGGTCTAGCAGTATAGTTATAAAGATGGATCAAATATCAGCAAATAGGACTTCTGAGCTAGATAACTTGTGAATTACTATATTTGATGAACTATGTCACTACAGGTAAAATATGCAATAGACTGCCATCTATTACTTATACCTTGCACAACCATGGCACAATATCAGCAAATAATACGTACAGTGGAAGTGCCAGGATACTTAATGCTCTTTGCCTTTAAGAACATTAAAATGTGAGGGAAATTTAGCAAATAGCCAAGGCATACACACATGTAGTTTACTCTCACTTTGGTTTTGTTTTGAATGTTTATTAAAACAAAACCATACCATTTTAAATTAAACTTACTTAAGAGGAGAGAGGATATAATGTAATCCTTAGCAGACCATATGAAACGTAAACACAAGTCAACCAGGCTCATTACATAATCACCATGGGTAAAGAAAATTGGTTTTTATAATCCCCCCAAGTAGCATCACAGTTGACTTGAAGTGATTATCTAAGTTAGCATCATCCATCCTGACATTTCCAATATTTACCTGTATTTTTACATGGCTGGGCTTCTGCTCCCCTGGGGGAGTGTGGCTTCCTCTCTAATTGGCTCCTCTCTGTCTGCATTTACCTTTGAGGTTAGTGGAACATGATGTTTGAAGACTATTCTTCATAGTAAAATGTAAATGGGTGCTCTTCATAACTTTTATGAAAATAATGGCTTACTTATTTGTTTGATTTTCTCCTTTTTGTTTAAAATGTTGAGATGCCTAGAGCTTTTCTCCCAAAAGTTATCATTGTACTTATCTGTGCTAAGACAATAATTTCACCCATTTTCCCCACCCTCGTATCCTTTCTATTCCTTCTTGCCTTCCCTTCCTTTAGAAGGAAGAATGGTTAAATCACAGAAAGAGAGGTAAAGATGTGTTTTATTCACTATATTCTTAAAGATCTACTTTGAGGTTTTTTGTTTGTCTGTTTGTTTTGTTGTGTTTGTTACTGTCTTTCTTAATTTTTATAGAAAAGCAACATTTCTTTCAAATTTTAAAGCCATGTAATGTGATTCTAAATATACCCATTCACTTATTCTCTCTCTCTCTTTTGTGAAGATAAGAGTAATAATCACTCCAAAATATCTTCTATCTTTTTACTTCACAAAAAAAAAAAGTATGATTTTCAAATTTCTACGGTATTACAAGAAGAGAGTAGGAAAAATGTTGTATGCTTAGATTTCTGTAATGATTCCAAGATCTTGGAGTAACAAAAAAGCGAAATGCCTGTTTCTCCAGGGCTATTAGAATTTCTTTGTAGATTGTGGGAATGGTTACTTAATACAGATCTGAGAAAACAGTACTAACTCCCAATGCCAGTGAATTTCTAGTGAGATCATTTTAGATTAAACACTGACTGATTCAGGATCCTTGGATGAAAGACTGTTGTGTTCCAAATACATTTTGAACTTTGGACTTTTTGTTAGTTTATTTATATTAACTCTTCCAAATAGGAGTTTACAGAATTCATTTAACCTTATGCAACTCCGTGAAGTAGCAGAATATTCCTATGTTTCTCCAAGGAGACCTGAGATTCTAAAGTCATATATTCTATGTTTCTCCAAGAAGACCTGAGATTCTAAAGTCATATATTCTCAGAGCTAAAGTACAGACATAATTAAAAGCCAGTTTGATTTGACGTGCTACATTGGACTAAGTGTTCCCTGAAACGTGTTCAGATGTGGGGCTTTGTGGAAGCAATTGGATCATGAATGTTCTTTATGGATGGATTAACTCTGATGCCTTGACTGGGCACTAATGGGGAAGGAGACCTGGTTGAGGGAACTGGGACTTTGGGGACATGGCTTTTGAGGGAGGCATCTTTTTCCATGTCCTGTTGCCTTAGTCTCTTTCTTTTAGCTTCTGTCACATAGTATTGCTGCCATGAAAACTTAAAACAATGTATTCAGCTTGTCTTAGACAAAAACAACCAAAGTTATGAGACAATATTACTTTGAATTGCTTCTCTAGGTTATCTGACCCAGCAACAAAAAATATGAATAAAATATTGTGTCTTCCTAGAGCTTGGTTGTGGTATCAGACATGTTATAGAATGTGAAACCTTCATAAGATACAAGTAAGAAATGCAGTTACAATTGTACTAATGAAACACTTCTCCTCCCAATCTTCCCATGTAGGAACTACGGAAGGGAAGAGTCTACCAAAAATCCATTAGCCAGAAGATATGTCCCAGGAAGTGTGTGAATCACCATGCTGTTTGTGTACACTGTTTTTTAGTGGCTGTCTCTGGATACACATTTCCCAGCTTGAAGTACAGCCCAGATCTGTACAGCCTCAAACTTCATTCTCCCTTTTCCCCATTGCCCACAGCCTTAATACAGTCACACTCAATCTCCATTTTCAGTTATTTCCCATTCCATAATATTTCCATGACATAGCATGTACATTTCTTCTTTGTAGAATGTCATTCCTTCATTCCGTCACTTAGCAAGCTCCAAATGTAATGTCATTTCCTCTTTGTAACCTTTCTTAATCTTTCCATGTTGTGCACATTTAAATGAATGTTGATATCAGTACTGCTTTTAGTTGTTACAATACTGCCATATCTTAGTTGCTTATTGTCACAGAAGTTTATCAGCAAACACCAGAAACACTATAATCCCCACAAGAAAAAATTGTGGTTAGAATGGTGTTTCTCCGAATTTCTCTTCTCTGCTAACGTGTGCCCACTATTGCTCTTGTAGGTTCTCCCTATTCTATTCCAACCAACCTAGTATCTTTTCAAGTAAATGTATTTCACATTCATGTTCATCAGTTACTATGATTATACAGTGCATTTATTCTTTTATCAGGACATTTAAGTTTTTTAATAGTTAAACCACAGATGTAGAAAATAAAAGAATTCAAAGTATTAGCAGCAAATGTACCAGTGGACTTGGGTAAAATTCTATAAAGTTATAATCATTTCAATTACAATCACTGTTTAAGAATGCTTTAAAGAACAATCCCTTGAGTCCTATCTATCCTTCTGAATGTGTCATTTACCTGAACTGTGCCACATTTGTTTATTTTAAACATATATTTTTATAGTACTGCCTGTTATTTTTAGAGCATAGATGTTCAGAATTGGGAGTTCATCTTAGTAGATTTTTCCTTTGACTAGTATGAAGTGTCCTTCCTTATCTTTTTTATAACTTTTGGTTGAAAGTAGATTTTATTCAATATTAGAATGGCTACTCCAGCTTGTTTCTTGGGATCGTTTGCTTGGAAAATTGTTTTTCAAACTTTTACTCTGAGGTAGTGTCTGTCTTTGTCACTGAGGTGCATTTCCTGTATGCAGCAAAATACTGGGTCCTGTTTATGTATCCAGTCTGTTAGTCTATGTCTTCTGATTGGGGAATTGAGTCCATTAATGTTAAGAGATGTTAAGGAAAAGTGATTTTTTACTTCCTGTTATTTTTGTTGTTAGAGGTGGTATTATATTTGTGTGGCTATCTTCTTTTGGGTTTGTTGAAAGATTACTTTCTTGCTTTTTCTAGGGTGTAGCTTCCCTCCTTGTGTTGGTATTTTCCATCTATTATCCTTTGTAGGGCTGGATTTATATAAATTTTGTGTTGTCATGGAATACCTTGTTTTCTCTATAGTAATTGAGAGTTTTGCTGGGTATAGTAGGCTGGGTTGGCATTTGTGTTCTCTTAAAGTCTGTATGAGATCTGCTCAGGATCTTCTAGCTTTCACAGTCTCTGGTGCGAAGTCTGGTGTAATTCTGATAGGTCTGCCTTTATATGTTACTTGACCTTTTTCCCTTACTGCTTTTAATATTCTTTCTTTGTTTAGTCCATTTGATGTATTGATTATTATGTGACAGGAGGAATTTCTTTTCTGGTCCAGTTTATTTGGAGTTCTGTAGACTTCTTGTATGTTCATGGGCATCTCTTTCTTTAGGTTAGGGAAGTTTTCTTCTACAATTTTGTACTGGTCCTTTAAGTTGGGAATCTTCACTCTCTTCTATACCTATTATCCTTAGGTTTGGTTCTGTCATTGAGTCCTGGATTTCCTGGATGTTTTGGGTTAGAAACTTTTGCTTTTTGCATTTTCTTTGACTGTTGTGTCAATGTTTTCTATGGTATCTTCTGTACCTGAGAGTCTCTCTTCTATCTCTTGTATTCTGTTGGTGATGCTTGCATCTATGATTCCTGATCTCTTTCCTAGGTTTTCTATCTCCAGGGTTGTCTCCCTTTGTGATTTCTTTATTGTTTCTATTTCCATTTTTTTTAGATCCTAGATGGTTTTGTTCATTTCCTTTGCCTGTTTGATTGTGTTTTCCTGTAATTCTTTAAGGGATTTTTGTTTCCTCTTTAAAGGTTTCTATCTGTTTACCTATGTTCTCCTGTATTTCTTTAAGGAAGTTATTTATGTCCTTTTAAAAGTCCTCTACATCATCACGAGAAGCAATTTTAAATCATCTGAGTCTTGCTTTTCTGATGTGATGGTGTATCCAGGACTTGCTATAGTGGGAGAATTGGGTTCTGATTATGACAGGTAACCTTGGTTTCTGTTGCTTATGTTCTTGGGCTTGCCTCCTGCCATCTGGTTATCTCTAGTGCTACCTGACCTCCCTATATGTGACTGGAGCCTGTCCTTTCTGTGATCCTGGTTGTGTCAGAACTCCTTAGAGACCAGCTGTCTTCGTGATCCTGTGATTCTGGCACACTGTGATTCTGAGATCCTGGGTGTGTCAGAGCTCCTGTGAATCAAGCTGCCTCTGGGACCCTGAGGTCCTGGTGTGACCAAGCTTCTGCAATCCTGTGATCCTGAGATCCAAGGTGTGTTAGAGCACCTGAGAGTGGAGCTTCCTCTGGGTTTTGTGGGACTAGCTGAGGAGTTTACGCCCACGGTCTGCCCAGGGCACCAGCCCCGGCCAGAAGGAACTCATACCACTGGTTGGTCAGGGTTCCTGGGTCCCTGGATCCAGTTGGTCCCAGTTACTCCTGGTGTTGGACACACAGTGCATTTATAACTTAACAATTAAAACTAAAAATTTCCTTTCCTGACCTGGAGCTGCTGGGTTATGCAGCCATCTGAGCAGGGGTAGGCTGTGACCATTCTGTGCTGTTGGAAGACTCTGCTGTTATGGTTTCAGTCCACCATGTCCAGATAACCTCTCTAAGCTTGGTGCAAAATGAAAGACTCCCTTTCACAGTGGGGCTTCCTCTTCTCTGCATGATCTTATCGGGAGAGTGTCTCTAAGCACAGTTTCCTGACCTTATCTACAGGATGACCTCCACCTAAAACTTCCTGACAGCAACCTGCATGATTCAGCACATCAGTCCTGCTTAGCCCCTCTGGTTATATGGTAATTAGATACTGTGCTGTGATCAATCAGCCCTTCCTGCCGATAACCCCCAAAACCTCTGAGGAAGTCTTATAGCCTATGGCAGGTTACAGGTTTAACTTCCTCTCTCTGACACGAACCTGCCCAACAGGTTCTTGGCATTCTTCATCATGTAAGTGAAGCATTTCAAGCACCTTAGCCCTAGCTAATAACATACACCTACCATTCCCCAAATCTATACAGCCCTTGTTTACTCCTAATACATTTGAGCTGTCTTACTTATGGCTGCCCCTCACCCCTTTGTGACTTGGTGGCTAATGACTTCTGAGGAAAGGGAGACTCATGCTGTGCTTCAGAAAGCAATTTCAATCAGAAATGGGTTTAACAGAGACAATGCTGATGTCAAAAAACTAAGTAAAAGATACTAAGAAATACAGGCAAATTTACAAAGTCCATAAAGAGGATGAATTTGTAGTGTGAGTTTAGAGTAAGGTTTGATAGGTCTCATGACTGTTTCTTAGGATGCAATGGAACAGCATAGAGAGACAGAAGGAAGAACAGCCCACATTGCCTAAGCTCAGCATCGTTTGTCTTACAGTCATAATTTATCTTTTTCAGTGAAGGTTTCTTTTCCAAGTAGTAACAGTTGACTTCAGGTCCACATAGTTGACTGGGCCACTAGGAGAAATAAAAAAAAAGATAAATAAAACACTCTTCCAAACCAAAGGGAAGGCCTGAGTATAAACAAGAAAAGCACAGTTTCAAAGAAATCAGATATTGATGCCAGACAGGAAAAAATAAACCTATAAGGGCCAAGAAAAACCGAGTCTGAGCTGTGCTGAGGCCTCAGAGCTGGACAGTAAGGTGTGGTGACCCATGCAGTGGGAGATGGGATACCACACTGAGAGATGTTCCAGAACTAAGCCTAAAGGTAAGTCTATCCTTCCTTAAGCTCCAGGACAGTGTAAAAAGGATACAGAAGGAGAATTATTTCCAAGAATTCAGAACATCAAATCCCAACTTGTTTGAATTTGGGACAGAGGGAGCACTGCCCATATGAGGCCCCACCGAAGCAGAATTAACTGTGACCTGTGTTCACAGTCAGGGTGTTTACATGAAAGCCATGGGAAGTAGCCATTTTGTGGGTAAGTTCTCAGTTAAGTCATAAACTGTGTAAGGAAGGAATACTCATAGAGAACGTACAAATAACTGACTAATTTCTCAAGGACTTTAGATCTTGGAGCCATCAGGATAAAGGATGACACAATGATGATGAGCTCTCACTATATACAAAGTACCATTCCATGTGACTTCATATGTTGGCAGTGACCCAGTGTTACTTTCTTGTAATAATTGAGGAAAAAAAGGCAGGGAAGTCAAGTGACCTACCTGAGAACACACAGCCAGTGAACCAATGGCACTGTGATACAAGTCAGATTGTCTTGCTCCATAACCTCCATCCGTATTTAATTTCTGCATTAAACTCCCTCCCCTGTGGGATCGCTAAGAACAAAGTCTTGGACTGAACAACAAGGAATAGGGCTCTAGATTTAATTCAACTATCAGATGAGTGGGGAGGGAACCAACAGACTAGGCAGCCAAATTGAAAGAAGTTACAAAACAGACTGGAAGAAATTATCCAGAATACTGCAGAGTGATAATGGAATGAGAAGCAAGATCTTTGGAAGATAGAGGAAGGAGTGCTCCCTCCAATCCGCCCTCACATGTACGTCATAGAACCAGTTGATGAATAAATAAAAAGAGACAGGAGAGAGATTTGAAGAAGAATAAAGAATGTCAAATTTTATATTGAGCTATTTATTTGATCTTCAGCAACCTGATTCTAATCCTGTCATTCTGCCATTTATTAACAATACAGTTTCTTAAAATTCCCAGCTTCTATGATATTAGGTTTTGTTTTTCCTCAGAGAGGGAATTCTAGTGCCCAGTTCCCCATGAAAACTCTCATCCTAAGCTCTAATACACTTAACTACTCTTCCCTGTTCAACTGAAATTTGAACCACTAAATAGTTTGATACTATAATTCTATTTCTGTTCTCTCTAGTATTTTCAGTTCTTCAAAGTCTTATGAAAAGTAGCTCATTGGAAAACATCTTTATTGCTAGAAGAAATATTAGACTCACATGTATAAAATCTTACACTGAAAACAGTAGCTATTCACACAAGAGCTGTGCATGAAAATAAGAAAACTGGATATACATATTGTCTGCTACAATTTAAATGAAAAACAGGTATTTTGTAATCATATAAAAATGTATGCAACACACTTAGATTTGGAAAGGTATATGACTCTATGAACATGAAATTTGTTAACTTTATGGTGCCATCTCTTTTTTTTTTTTTTTTTTTTTTGGTTTTGAGCTATAGGGTTTCTTTTTCTTATTTTTATTTTTGATACTTTATTTACATTTCCAATGTTTCCCCTTTTCTGGGTCTCCTCTTTGGAAACCCCCTATCCCCTCCCCATCCCCACCTCTATGAGGGAATTCCACCTCCCACCCACCTGCCCACCCATCCCCATATTCCCACCTTGACATTCCCCTTTACTGGGGCCTCTAACACCCTCAGGTCCAAGGTCCTCTCCTCTCTCCCTGATGGCCATCGAGGTCATCCTCTGCCACATATGTGGCCAAACCATGGGTCCATCGATATGTATTCTTTGGTTGGTGGTCCAAACTCCAGGACAACCGGGGGGTGGTGGTGGGGTGAGGCCCATTGATGCTCTTGCTCCCTCCATGGGGCTGCAAGTTCCCTCAGCTCATTCAGACCTTTCTCTAACTCCTCCATCTGGGACCTCACTCTCAATCCAGCCGTTACTGTTAAGTGAAACTTGGGCATTCTGAACTTTTGGGCTAATATCCATTTATGACTGAGTACATACCATGTTCGTTCTTTTGTGACTGAGTTACCTCGCTCAGGATGATATTTTCAAGTTCCATCCATTTGCCTGCAAATTTCATTAAGTCATTGTTTTTAATAGCTGAGTAGTACTCCATTGTGTAAATGTACCACGTTTTCTGTATCCATTCCTCTGATGAGGAACATCAGGGTTGTTTCCAGCTTCTGGCTATTATAAATATGGCTGCTATGAACATAGAGGAGCATGTGTCTTTATTACGTGTTGGAGCATCTTCTGGGTATATGCCCAGGAGAGGTATAGCTGGGTCCTCAGGTAGTATTATGTCCATTTTTCTGAGGGTCCGCCAAACTGATTTCCAGAGTGGTTGTACCAGCTTGCAGTCCCACCAACTATAATGAATTTTTCAACCTGGAGCTTTTGGTAGTTTCTCTATTTAGCCCAAACACTAACATATGGTGTCATGTAGCTCCATCTAGTGTATGATGACTGGCAGTGCAATAGGATTTACTGAAAATAAGTATAGCACAAACATCAACTCTTCATGGAATACTTTGCAAAGAGTCATGCGTGCCATCGGTGGTAGCATTTCTGTTTCTCTCAGTATTACACTGCACATATTTAGAAGTTACTGCTGCTGATTCAACATGCATTTCTCCACTAAGGCCTATTGCCATTGTCCTGGATAGATATGACCCTAGATTCAGTCTTCTTCGAGACCAGCAACACTGGGCAGTGCCTGAGACAAGGGAGGTGCTAAGTAAAAATGAGGGGTTAAGTGCAGAAATATAAACAATCTGGAAGAATGATACTCTTATTTAAAAGGGAACTTCGTGATGCTCAAATGATTATATCACAAAACAAATATGTATCTTTACAGAGGGTAACAAAAGCACATAGTTGGGAAGCTGTGCTACCATTTCTTCTGTAAGTTGCTTCAGTAGAGACATTTGCCATTTGATCCTAATAATTTAGTCATGTGGCTTTCAAGGGTCTGTACTCACAGGAAATGACTCACCGAGGTAGGTGTAGGGCACTAAAGAGAAGAGGTGAATCTAAAATTGTGCATCTCTAAGCAGAAGCTTGTGCAATACTCAGGTCTCTGGGGATAGCTTTAGGAAAGGTACATCTGGTAAGACATTATATGAAATAATGTCTTAATTGTAAATTGAACTGTCTTTGTTATTTCTAATATTAAGAAGTTGTTTTTTTCATTCCTTGTGGAAAGTTGTTAATGCCTGGACAAGCTTTTATGTTTTCTGTATCTTTGATAAGAAAGTATATGTTATTTAGCTGCTACCGAAAGTGAATAAAGGCCCAGGACCACAAGTCCTTGAAGAAAATGTGACTGAATTGTGAGAACAGATCTATAGACTTTTTCTGAGAATAGGAAGAGACACTATGAAGACAAAATCAATGTGATCCCCCCCACTTTTTAAACCAACATTTCTTATCATTAAGCATTTTAGGAAAATGACACTCTGTTCCTGTCCATGTTTCAAATCAAAGGTCACAAACCACCGTTACTCTAACCCTCAGCCTAAGCTTAAAGGGACTCCTCTTTAAAGAGCAGGTATTTCTGCAACCCCTACTCACCTATGATGTTGTCAGCAAGTACAACACAGAGAACAACAAGAACATGCCATTAATGTATGGAGTTGAGCTGTATTCAGTTGCTAAAGTACTCGCCTAACATGTGCAAAGCCCTATGTTTAGTCTCCAGCACTTCATAAAACGAGATTACTTCCCATTCATATTATCCAAGCACAAGGCAGGTGGATCAGAAGTTCAAGGTCATCCTTGGCTACATTGTGAGTTTCAGGTCAGCCTAGGCTACAGAAGATTCTGTCTCCAAAAATTATAAAATAGTTATTTTGTATAGGTTGCTAATAAGTTATAGAACTATATTCCTATAATGATTTTTTTGTTTATTTCTGTCAAGCAAATACATGGAGAAAATGATTAATGAAACATAAGTAAGATAGCCGCAGCACACACCATATTTCTACTCTCTGAATTTTCGTAAAGATAATTTCAGCTGAGTGTGCCCAATAACTATGTGAATGGTCTCAAATTTTTCTTATTTGGTCCTTTATCCATAAATATATATGTTTGTTTACTTTAAAATTACATGCATATACATTATATTGATATATACTTTAAGAAAGTCATGCCTAGTGAACATTGCAAAAGGAGAAAAAAGTTTTGAGACAAGGTCTCAATATGGATTGGCTCTGGTCCCAAGATCATGCTCATCCCGCCGTGACTTTCATACTTAGTCAATAATATTGTAAATAATTATTTTATTCAAAAAAAATTAAAAGGTTTTCACATATCTCTTCCAGTCTGCACCTCCATTGGGGCAGATCGGAATGTGAGCCCCTCTCCTCACCCACAGTCTGCAGGTCTCTCAGGAGAGCTGCTACAAGCAGGGACACAGCTGAGACCCCCCAAACAACTGCCCCAGCTGGGACTCAGATGGAGCCCAGTGGACATGGGACCCCTTCCTTCTGTATGACTCTCATCCCCTTTCCTGTCTGCATTTTGATGGGGGAGGGGGGAAGACGGATCAGATTGCCTGCTCCTCCCTCACATCCCACATGGAGGAGTCTGAATGTCCAAATGCTAAAGGTTCTTGTCCCCAATTGTCGCCAATTGGCTGGGCAATGGGAGATGGGGAAGGACCCTTAGTGGACACTTCCTCCATTGGGCCTAGGGTAGCAGACTGAGATTTAGAAGTGCCCAGTCATTGAATTAGCTAAGGCATGTCAAAAATAAGCTAAAGTGTGTGTGTGTGTGTGTCTGTGTGTGTCTGTCTATGTGTGTGTGTGTGTGTGTGTGTGTGTGTGTGTGTGTGTGTGTGTGTGTCTTTCATTTTTGGATCCAATGAGCTGCTGGGTGGATGGGTGGAAGCAAGTGACCCACTGGGAGCATAAAGCAGAGTAGCTAAAAAAAAATGGTGAGCAAAGTGGCAGGCCAGAATCTACTATTAAAAATAATTTAGGTATTCTGGAATTGAATACACACATGCAAATGATACAAGTCTAGTAGGGGGGAGAACTGGTTTCTCAGCTGAATCATGTGGTTCCCATACAAGCTACAAAACTAGAACAAAGAAACACAGCTGCCAGCAGGGATTTACCACAGACAGCTTACTAGGAGGAAGACAATGAGAAGTAGACAATAAAAGCTGCTTGCCTGTAGCCACCAGACAAATAAAGGATATATAAGGATTTATATATATATGATATATGATATAATTGTTTTTAAGGATAGAAGAGAGTATACAAACTTTTTCAGAGCCATGTGGGGATTTCTTCCTGTGGTTTGAAACTGATACAAAGAGCTTAAGCTGAGAAGCTGGGAGCCCCTGTTATGCAGAGGCTGACTGATTGCCTGACTGGGTTCTAGGAGGAAGGAGGTGAGAAGCAGACTATAAAAGCGGTGGGCCTTCAGCCACCAGATATGTAAAGGATAGAGATTTATAAATTTGATTTAATTATTTTTAAGGATAAAAGGGTATATAATAGTAATTATTTAAACATTCTTAAATATACAGAGATATTAAGCTCCACAGAAGGACACAGGTAGGGAGAGTGGGTGAAAAAAAATGCTTTAAAGAAACGTAAAATTATTGCCAGGGCAAATTCTCAAATGTGTCCACATGGAATTTCTGGAATTGTGTAGCCTGTTATGACTAAAATAGAGCCTGGAAATATGCTTATAGCAAGTATTAAGGAATTTAATTAAAGTTAAATACATAGATAGTAAATGTTGAGGTTTTCAATCCTTAAAAATCAGATTGAAAAGCAGGGGATAAGGAGCCTGACCTAGCTCAGACAGTAAAAACTTAGGCTTTGAGAAATATATAAAAAGAAAGGGGCATACTACTATATGTATCACAGGGACATTAATCTCCATAAAAGAGAGGATTTAAGTTTACCTAGATGTATAAATAATTTAGGCCTTGATCTCATGTAGGTCACAGCAGGGAACAGCAAAGAAACACTGTCTCAACAGACTATTTGTTTGTTGCTTTAATTGCTTTTAATTCTTTTAATTATCAAAATGAGTGTAGTTATGAGTTTTGTGGTTCTATTAAAATTCCTCTGGGAGAGAGGTTAAGCTACATCTTTTATGATTTCCAGTTACTAGACCAAAGACATGCTATTTTGAGAGAGAGGCTGTATATTTGTGTTGATGGGAAACAGAAAAGGCTTTGAACCCCTTCCAGAGTGATATGGATCAGTTATGACAGGAGAAGACCTCCTGAAGATCTTGAAAAAGTCAAGAAAATCAAATAAGACAGGTCACTTGATCTGTTGATTCCTCAACATGAGAAAAGCCCAATAACTGGCTTAGACATAAAAATGTCTCTAGACAAAACTTCAGCTAATATTAGACAATAAATCTTGACAGTTATAGAATCCTTAAGATTCTTCATGCCCTCCTTCATATGACATAAATGAAGAATTATTACAATTAGTTATTGGTAAAATTAACTCATAAAAATGACAGTTGTCTTTCACTGGGTCAAACAAGTAAAATTTCATCCTTAACTGATCTATGTACCCTGCACAATCCGTACAAATATCTTAATGGTACTAAAATTTTGGTTGTGAAATTCATGTATTACAGAATGTATGGCTTTGACAAGATTCACTCTCAGAGGTGCTGAACTGACCTGATGTTCCAACCCCCTGCTTCTTGTTGTTTTCCAGAGACTTGCTTCCAGAACAGCTTCAGAAATTGCTATTGATTCCAGATGATCTTGCCTCATCCAACCTTTTCAGACAGATCCAGTCAGAAATTCAATCAAACCCTGAGACTTCTAAACATACAGAGATCGGATAACAGATGTTAAATTAGCTTTCTTAAGTCTAAACAGTTTTTCTAACTTTCCTACCCCTCCCCATCCCTTTAAAGAATTTCTCATCAGGAAGAAGTCATAGAGAATTTTCAGCCTACTTGGGTTTGGATGTCTGCTATGGTTATTTTACAAATTATAGATAGGTTGTCATTTTAAAGAATAAGTTGGAAATGGTCATAATTTTGAACAGGGAGGATATAGATAGGATGGATTACTAATTTTATTCTTGAAGAAAGCATTGTGTACCGTACATTTACATTGAAAGAAATCTTTATAATTGATTTAAAATTGAAGTTATAATCTCTTATGTTGGTACAAAATTTATATATTGATACAGAATTAAAGTTTTAATTGGTATGAATTTGCATATTGTTACAAAATTTGAAATTAATATTGTTGCTCTTAGATAAGCATTGTGCCTATGCAACTCAATTAAGAATACAAGGTTTTGACCTAGTCCTTTTATAGCTGTTATTATGAACTGTTTAGAATGATTAAGTAATGCAAGGTAAGGGCCAAGTAGTAAATTAATGGTTATATCAGATTCCGATTTATTTATAATAAGATGTTTTCAATATTATTCAATTAAAAATAGCTAAGAGTAGTCAAGGTTTAACAGTTCAGATATACCTTATATATAGATACTCTTCAAAAACTTCAGAAGTATACAGAATCTGACATTTAATCATCTCATTATTATTAGAAATTTTGACCAGAGACATGACTGCTCCTGACAGTACCCCCTTCATGGTTCAAAGAAGATATTGAGGATCTTTACATCCAGGTGAGTTTGCTTATCATGGCAAGGTAGCCACTGGGCAGAAATTGCCTATTTCATCTGCAGATAAAATACTGTCTGAAAAGGACAGACAGACATGGGATGGTCAACTACTAGGCTCTACCAAGACAGAGTAAAGTAGTTCTTCTTATTTCTACTTCATTTCAGGGTCTGCCAGATGTCTCTGGGCCAAAAGGCTGAAGACAGATGCTCCAACATTGTAAGAAATTAGGGCACTATTCAGGTTGTCAGCTGTCTCTACAATTTATTTAAATTTTGGAAGCTATATTTTTATGCAACCTATATATTCATGTAATTTAAATTTGTTCTTGGATTTCTGTTTTTTGTTTGTTTTGTTTTTGTTTTTTTTTAATTTGGACAAAAAAGATGAGGTGTTGGATATTGGTTCTAACGCTTTGATTCAATCAGGATTCTGCATGTCCAAATGCTGAAAGTCCTTGTATCCAATTGGTCTTTGATCAATCAATAAAGATGCCAGTGGCTAATGGTTGGGCAAAGGGAGATAGACGAACATAGGAGCTGGAGGAGATAAGGTTAACCAGTCATGCGAAATTTCAGGTAAGTGCCAACCAATACCCTGATTGGTCCTAGGGTAGCAGCTGGGAATTAGAAGTGTCCAGTCATTGAGTTACCAAAGACATTTCAAAAATAAGCTAGTGTGTGTGTGTGTGTGTGTGTGTGTGTGTGTGTGTGTGTGTGTGTGTCTTTCATTTGCAGATCCAAAGAGCTGCTGAGCATATGGCTGGAAGCATGTAACCTGCTGGGAACATAAAGCAGAGTAGCTAAAAACTCCCACTACACAGAACAGTCAAAGAAAACACAAAGTATAAAAAGCTTCTAACCTAAAACATCCAGGAAATCCAGGATTCAATGAAAAGACCAAACCTAAGAATAATAAGAATAGAACAGAGCGATGATTCCCAGCTCAAAGGGCCAGAAAACATCAAGAAAATCACAGAAAACTTCACCAACCTAAAGAAAGATATAGCCATAAACGTACAGGAAGCCTATAGAATACCCCATAGACTGGACCAGAAAAGAAAATCCTCTCATCACATAATAATCATAACACTAAATGCACAGAACAAAGAAGGAATATTAAAAGCAGTAAGGGAAAAAGTACAAGTAACATATAAAGGCAGACCTATCAGAATCACACCAGACTTCTCGACAGAGACTCTAAAGGCCAGAAAATCCTTGACAGATATCATCCAGACCCTAAGAAAACACAAATGCCAGCCCAGGCTACTAGACTAAACAAAATTATCAATCATCATAGATGGAAAAACCAAGATATTCCGTGACAAAACCAAATTTAAACAATATTTATGAACCAATCCAGCCTTACAGAGGATTCTAGAAGGAAAACTCCAACACAAGGAGGTTTTTTACACCAAAGAAAACACAAGAAATTAATCATCTTACAACAAACCCCAAAGAAGATAGTCACACACACACACATAATACTACCTCTAACAACCAAAAATAACAGGAACCAACAATCAGTCATCTTTAATATCTCTCAACATCAATGGACTCAATTCACCAATAAAAAGATATAGGCTTACAGACTGGATATGCAAGCAGAATCAAACATTTTGCTGCATGCAAGAAACACACCTCAGTGACAAAGACAGGCACTACCTCAGAGTAAAGAGCTAGAAAAAAGTTTTCCAAGCAAATGGTCCCTAGCAAAAATCTGGAGTAATCATTCTGATACCCAGTGAAACAGACTTTCCACCAAAAGTTTTCAAGCAAAATGGGGAAGGACTCTTCATACTCATCAAAGGAAAAATCCAACAAGATGAAACCTTAATTCTGAACATCTATGCCCCAAATGCAAGGGCACCCACATTTGTGAAAGAAATGTTACTAAAACTCAAAACACACATTGAACCACACACAGTAATAGGGGAAGTCTTCAAAACCTCTCTCTCATTAATGGACAGGTCAATGAAGCAGAAACTAAACAGACACAGTGAAACTTATAGAAGTTATGAACCAATATATTTAGCAGGTCTGTATAGAACATTTCATTCTAAAACAAAAGAATATACCTTCTTTTCAGCACTACATGGCACCTTCTCCAAAACTGACCATATAAGTGATCACGAAACGGGCCTTAACAGATTTAAGAAGATTGAAGTAATCCCTTGCATCCTATTGAACCACAACAGACTATGGCTAGACTTCAATAACAACAAAAACAATAGAAAGTCCACATATTTATGGAAGCTGAACAACTCTCTACTAATTACAAATTGATCATGGGAGAAATAAGGAAAGAAATTAAAAACTTTCTAGAATTCAATAAAAATGAAGACACAGCATACCCAAACTTATGGAAGACACAATGAAAGCAGTGCTAAGCAGAAAACTCATAGCATTAAGTGCTTTTATAAAGAAACTGGAGAGATCTGACAATAACAACTTAACACACAAAAGGATTAGATGGCAGAAAATAAGCAAACTCAGGGCTGGAATCAACCAATTAGAAACAAAGAGAATGATGCAAAGAATCAACAGAACAAAGAGATTGTTCTTTGAGAAAATCAACAAGATAGATAAAACCTTAACAAAACTAACTAAAGGATATAGGGACAGTATCCAAATTAACAAAATCAGAAAAGGGAGACAAAGCAACAGAAACACAGGGAATTCAAAAAAAAAATCATCAGATACTGCTTAAAGAAAAAGCCTATACTCAACAAAACTGGAAAATCTAGATGAAATGGTTGATTTTCTAGACAGATACCACACACCAAAATTAAATGAAGGTCAGGTAAATTAAACAGTCCCGTAACCCCTAAGGAAATAGAAGCATTCGTTAAAAACTTCCCAACCAATAAAAGCCCAGGGCAGATGGTTTTAGTGCAGAATTCTACTAGATATTCAAAGAAGAGCTAATACCAATACTCCTCAAACTATTCCACAAACTAGAAACAGAAGGAGCACTACCTAATTCATTCTACGAAGTCACAGTTACTCTGATACCTAAGTGACACAAAGACCCAACAAAGATAGAGAACATCAGATCAATTTTGTTTATGAATATTGATGCAAAAATACTTGATAAAATTCTGGCAAACAGAATCCAAGATCAAATCAAAACCATCACTAACCATGATCAAATAGGCTTCATCCCAGGAATCTGGGGTTGGTTCAATATATGAAAATCCATTAATGTAATTCACTATATAAAGAAACTCAAAGGAAAAAAAACATGTGATCATCTCGTTAGGATGCTGAAAAAACCTTTGACAAACTATGACAACCCTTCATGTTACAAGTTTTGGAGAGATCAAGAATTCAAGGTCCAGACTCACACATAATAAAAGCCATATGCAGTAAACCAACAGCCAATATCAAATTAAGTGGAGAGATACTTGAAGCAATCCCACTAAAATCAGGGCTGAGACAAGGCTGCCCCCTCTATTCCTATCTATTCAATATAGTACTCGATGTTCTAGCTAGAGCAATGAGACAACAAAAGTTTGAAGGAATATAAATTGGAAAGGAAGAAGTGAAGGTTGATATGGTACTATACATAAGCAACCCTCAAAAATCTACCACAGAACTCCTCCAGCTTATAAAAAACTTGATGTCTAGATATAAAATTAATTCAAATAAATCAGTAGCCTTCCTTTATACAAAAAAATAAATGGGCCAAGAAAGAACATAGGGAAACAACACTCTTTAAAATAGTCACAAATATAAAATACTTTGGTGTAACTCTAACTAAGCAAGTGTAAGATATGTATGACAAAAACTTCAAGACTCTGAAGAGAGTAATCAAAGAATGCCTTAGAAGATAGAATAATCTACCATGGTCATGGATTGGTAGGATTAACATAGTAAAAATGCCAATTTACCAAAAGAAATATACAGATTTGGTGCAATCCCCAGCAAAATTCCAACATAATTCTTCACAGACATGGAAAAAGCAATTCTCAATTTCATATGGAAAAACAACAACAACAACAGCAACAACAACAAACCAAACCAAACCAAACCAAACAAACAAACAAAAACCAGGATAGCCAAAACAATTGTCAATAATGAAAGAACTTCTGGGGGAATCACCATCCCTTACCTCAAGCTGTTCTACAGAACAATACTAATAAAAACCACATGGTATTGGAACAATGATAGACAGGTCTATTAATGGAATAGAATCAAAGACTCAGAAATAAAACAATATACTTACGGACACTTGATCTGTGACAAAGAAGCCAAAACCATACGGTAGAAAAAGAAAAGCATCTTCAACAAATGGTGTGGTCTAACAGGTGGTCTGCATATAACAAGAATGCATGTTGATCCATATTTATCTCCTTGTACAAAACTCAAGTCCACGTGGATCAAAGGCTTCCACAAAAAAACCAAGATATACTGAATCTAATAGAAGAGAAAGTAGGAAATAGCCTCGTATATATTGGCACAGTGGAAATTTTCCTGAACAGAACACCAGTGACTCAGGCTCTAAGATCAACAACTCACAAATAGTGTCCTATGAAACTGAAAAGCTTCTGTAAGGCAAAGAACACTGCCAATAGGACAAAATGGCAACCTACAGACTGGGAAAGGATCTTTGCTAATGCTACATCTGATAGAGGGCTAATATTCCAAATATACAAGGAACTCAAGAACTTAGACTCCAAAAACCCCCCAAATAATCCAATTAGAAAAAGGGGTACAAGGCTAAACAGTGATTCTTCAAGAGAGGAATCTCGAATGCCTGAAAAGCACTTAAAGAAATGTTCACAATCCTTAATCATCAGGAAAATGCAAACCAAAAGAACTTTGACATTCCACGTTACACCAATCAGAATGTCTAATGTCAAAAACTCAAGTGACAGTACATACTGCTGAGGATGTGGAGAAAGAGGAACACTCCTCTATTGATGGTGGGATTGCAAACTGGTACAACCACTCTGGAAATGCATCTGGCAGGTCCTCATAAAATTGGAAATAGTTCTGCCTGAAGACCCAGCTATACCACTCCTAGGAGTATACTCAAACATGCTCTACCATATCACAAGGACACATGCTCCACTATGTTCATAGCAGTCTTATTTGTAATACCTGGAAGCTGGAAACAACCTACATGTTCTTCAACCAAAGAATACATAAAGAAAATGTGTACACAATGGTATACAGATGGGGCTATTAAAATGAGCCTTTAAAAATGAGTTCATGAATTTTCAGGCAAATGGATGGAATTAGAAAATAGTACCCGAGTGAGGTAACTAAGACTGAAAAGTCTTATATACTCACTGATAAGTAGATATTAGAGAAAAAGTTCAGCACATTCATGATACAACTCACAGACTGTAGAAAGTTTATCAAGAAGGAAGGCCCATGTGTGGATGCCTCAAAACCACTTAGAAGGGGAACAAAATAATAACGGGAGACAGAGGGAGGGATGAAAGTGGGTGGGAAAGGGGAGGGGGGGAAGGAGAAAATTAGGGGCAGGATCAGGTATGGAGTGAGACAGGAGGGATGCCCAGAGGGCCAGGAGAAAGAATCAAAATATGCATCAGTGGGGCTTAGCAGGCAAAGGGGAACCTCTAGAAAGTCCCAGAGACCTGGAGTGTGAGCGGCTACCAAGGACTCAGTGGGGATGACATTAGCTGAAATGCCCCACAGTGGGAAGATGGAGCAGGAAGAAACCACATCCAGTAGATAGACATGCTGCTAGTTGAGGAAGGGGGCCACCCACCCATCTTCAAAATTTTTAACCCTGAATAGTTCCTGTCTAAAGGAAATGCAGGAAGAAAAGTGGAGCAGAGATGGAAAGAAAGGCCACTAAGTGACTGGCCCAACTTGGGATCCATCCCATTTGTGTACACCAAATCCTGACAGTATTAATAAGGCCATATTGTATGTGCAGACATGAGCCTGGCATGGTTGCCCTCAGAGAGGATCGACCATGTACTGACTGAGCCAAATGAAGATACTTACAGCCAACCATTGGATTGAGGTCAGAGACCAATATGGAAGAGTTAGAGGAAGAACTGAAGGAGCTTAAGTGGATTGCAACCCCATAGGAAGAACAATGGTGTCAAGTAACCCAGACCCCTCAGAGCTCCTAGTGACTAAGCAAAAACTAAGGAGGGTACATGGGTTGATTTGTGGCCCCAAACACTTGTGCATCAGTGTATGGCCTCAGTGAGAAAGGCTGTTCTTAATCCTGTGGAAACTTGATGCCCCAAGGAAGAGTGATGCTGGCAGGGTGAGGTGATGGTGACTGGCTGGGTGAGGGAGTACCCTCTTAGAGGTGGGGGAAGGAAGGATTCGGTGAAAAACTTGGGGACAGGGGAATAGGGAAGAGAGACAACTTTTGGAATGTAAAAAAAATAAGTGAATAAAGATTGAGAATGTTAAAAAATGAAAGGATTTAAAGTAGTCCTAGATTACATTTTAATGATACAATGTTGCAACATTTTAATTCATTAAAATAAATACACTCTAGGAGTTATATTGTAGACAGTGGCTCCTGTTGGGGCAGTACACTTCTTCCATAAGAAGATATCTTTTTGCATGTCTGGCTTTTGTACACAGTCACATTTCCAACCTCCTGACTTTGCTTCAGGACAGCAGTGAATATGATACCCAGCTCGTTATGCCTGGGCTCTCTTTTAAAAAAGTAAAATGGGGAGATATAGGACTGTGAAGGGCAGCCTGGTTCCTGGTTGAGCACAGGCAGGAAACCCCAGTGACCCTGAGGGGTGGCAGGCATTTTGCCTGGTTCCCAGACACATGACTCCTGGCATGAGGCCGCAGCCCTCCATAGATTTGTGGCCATCAGTCACATAAGGGCAATGCCCCAAGCCCCTCCATAGTTAGAGGACATGACCTATGGTCACATAGCCTCAAGACAGATCTTCATTTTAATGAGGAACCTAAAGGCCTAAAGGATTTAGCCAATTAAGCTTTCCTTCCTAGACATTCCTCCCTGCAAAAGGTGTTTAACCTTAGGCCCACCCCTGAGAAATGGGGTATGGTTTTATTCATCCACTTTCTGCCATGACAATAAATGCCTTAAAACCATGGACTGCCTCTTTTCATTGGGATCTGCCATGGAGAGCAATGGGGCAGGGCTTTGCCTAAAGAGCCGGCCATCTAATCTCCTGCAGAAGGCCTCTCAGCATTCCCAGCCACTGTCTCCACCAAGCCAAGCCAGCCTCTGACAAGCCAAACTCTAATCCCTGTGGGAACCAGCCGGAGCTACCCCCTTTCCCCTTTGGTCCTGGGCAAGATCCAGCCCTTAGGCCCCCATTCTGTTCTCAGCTCTTCTGTGGCTCCCAGCGGTGCCTGGGTGACCAAGAGCCTGAAAACCAGTTGGCCCTGGCCTTGTCACAGGCCAAGGGGACCCCCAAGCCAGTTCCACCTGTCCCCAGGACTTCAGACTGCTCTCCCTCACCCCGGGAGCAGTGTCCTGAGACTTCCCCATAGCCCAACACCCACCTGGCGATGGTGTGGGGTAAGTCTGCTGGACTGAGAATGAGGTCCCAGATGGAGGAGTTGGAGAAGGGACTGAAGGAGCTGAGGGAGTTTGCAGTCCCATGGAGGGACTCCCTTTTGCAGGGAGGAATGTCTAGGAAGGAAAGCTTAATTGGCTAAATCCTTTAGGCCTTTAGGTTCCTCATTAAAAGGAGCAACAGTGTCAACTGGCCAGACGCCCCCCCGGACCTCCTAGAGGTTGGACCACCAACCAAAGAATACACATCAAGGGACCCATGGCTTGGACCACATATGTGGCAGAGGAGGGCCTTGTTGGCCATCAGGGGGGAGGAGCGGCACTTGGGCCTGAGGGTGTTAGAGGCCCCAGTAAAGGGGAATGCCAAGATGGGAAGACAGGAGTGGGTGGGCGGGTGGGTGGGAGGTGGAATAACCTCATAGAGGTGGGGGAGGGGGAGGGGATAGGGGGTTTCCAAAGAGGAGACCTGGAAAGGGGGAAACATTGGAAATGTAAATAAAGTATCAATAAATAAATAAATAAATAAATAAATAAATAAATAAATAAATAAATAAAAAAACAAGTGCCACTTCCCTCGTCCCACCTCACATGTGGCCAGAACCCAATTAACCCCACAATAACTAATCTTGATATTATGCCACTCACACATGGAAGTCTTAAAATATAAAAGCATCAGCGCTCTGTACACATCATGGGAAAGAGAAATTGCAGACAGACTTTTAAAAGAATGACAAAGGTCATAATAAGATACATCACAGAAGTGAGGAAACTTGGAAAAGAGTGAAAGAGTAAATAGGAAGATAAGCGCTCTCAAGGCACATAATGAATGACAAAGTCCAAGTGCAGAGGAGATTGATGAAAGATGACATTAGGATTCAGAAAAAAACTGTTTTTGTCCTATTTGAAAATATAAGCATTATTTGTAATACTGAGGAGCAAAAATATATTGTGTCTTAATATGCTTATTATGAAATAATCTGGGAGTTCTTTTTCAGTCTAATATAAAAATTATATAAAATTATATAAAAAATGGAGAGAGTATTTCGACATTGGATTGCAATACCACACACTACCAGAAGATGGAAGAATATGTTCAAAGCATCTGAAAAAGTGTGACTCAGAGTTCACTGCAATTCTGAGTAATACTTAACATCAACAAAACTGTTATGTTATGCTTAGTAAAGAAAAACTTGAAAGTATGATGTGATTAGTTGGTTTGTTTTATAGTCTCTGTGAAGTAGGGAAAGGACTCAAGCAGAAATTTAAAGCACAGACCATGGAGGAATGCTGAGTGGCAGGTTACCTTTTCAGACTCCTAATTAGTCAGTTTCTTTATACAGTGCAAGACTACCTGTCAGAGAATGGTGACAGCCACAGAAGGTTAAGTCCTCATACATCAACGTGCAATCAGAACAATCCCAGAAAGATATGCTCACAAGCCAATATTATCTGGGCAATTCCTCAATTGACATAATTTCTAGACTGTGCCAAGTTGACAAGTGAAGCAAGTTAGGGCCCATTTCTTGTATTTATTTTGAAAGCTACTTCAAAGTTTGTTGAAATTGAAGGAAATATAAATGATTATTCATTGGTAGAACAATAAAATTAGCTACCACTCATTATGCATTTATTGTGTGCCAGGAATTTTATTTTTTAGATGAGTGTTTTTTAAATATAAAAATGCTGGTTATAATATCATAATATTCTCTTTCAGAAATAAAAATTCAAAGCCAAAAATTAATGATTTCCAAAACCTCTGCATAGTATATTAAGAATCTATAAGATTCAAATCAGACTGTTTCAAATATATCTTGCCAAAATATTTTACAGTAATTTTAGAACTTTTATCTTTTGTTTTACTTCCTTCTTCTAGCACTTCTTTCCATAATTCTTTAAACAAAACAAACAAAGAAGCTAACCTATTCTTGGTCTAACTTTGGTCAAGAGAGTGGATGTCATCTCAGGAGACATTAAGCATGGATCATTCCTGTACACTGTGTGGCTGAACTCAGCCCCAGAACAAATCAGTATCGCAGGATTTAATGCAAAAGAATATACATGACTGGGCTGTTACAACATGGGTTTGGTAAATGGTAGGAGTAAAATGTCCCAGTCTTTAGCCACATCCCATCACAGTCCCTGCATATTTCTCAATACACTTGCAGCTTTTGTGAGGGACAGAATTCTATCATGAGACTTAGGGGAAGACTATATGAACTATCTTACCAAAAGGTTAATGCTTATGCTTAGATCCAGAAGCTGGAATATTTATCTATCTATCTATCTATCTATCTATCTATCTATCTATCTATCTATCTATCTATCTATCTATCATCTATCTATCATCTATCTATCTATCTATCTATCTATCTATCTATCTATCTATCTATCTATCTATCTATCTATCTATCTATTATTTACATCACAATCTCCGCCTTCCCATCTTCCCTTTGCAAAGTCCCTTTTCTCATCCCCACTCTCCTTTCCCTCTAGGGTGTGGTCCACTTGGGTATTCTCTCACACTGACAAATCAAGTCTTTGCAGGGTTAGGCCAGGCTGATCCTATTTCACTGAAGCCAGACAAGGCACCCTGCTGGGGAACTGATTTCACAGTCAGGCAACAGATTTAGGGACCACCCCAGCTCCAGTTGTTGGGGAACCCACATCTCCTACATATGTGTCTGGGGCCTCTGTCCAGCCAGTGTATGCTCTCTAGGTGGTCTCTGAGATCTCTCAAGTGTCCAGTTTGGTTGACTGTTAGTATTCCTGTACAGTTCCTATCCCCTTCAGGACCTTCAATTCTTCCCCCAACTCTTCCATAAGGGTCAGCAACCCCTCAACCTCTTTCCAGTGTTTTGATGTGGTTCTCTGCATCTGTTTCAGTCAGCTCCTGGATAGGGCCTCTCAGAGGGCAGTTATTCTAGGCTCTTGTCAGCAAGCATAGAAACGTATTATTAAGAGTGTAGGGCTGGGTGCTTGCCCATGGGATGGGTCTCAAGTTGGGCCATTCCCTCATTCTCTGCTCCATCTTTGCCTCTGCATTTCTTGTAGTCAGGATAAATCTTTGGCTGAAAGTTTTGTGGGTTGGTGTCCTTTTTCCTCCACTTGGGCTTCTGCCTGGCTACAGGAGGTGGCCTGTTCAGGTTCCATATCCCTACTCTAATGAGTCTCTGCTAAGGTCAGACTCCTGGGAAACTTCCCCATCCCAGGTTGGTGGGACTCCCTAGAGATTCCACTTACACCCCTACCCTTGGCAGGAGCAGATTTCCATTCATTCTCTTGGCCTCATGGTCCTCTCTCCTGTCTCTCCCCATACCTCATTCTGAGCCCCTCCATTTCCCTAATCCTCCCCTCTCCTAACCAGTTCTCTCCATCCTTCTGTCTCCTATGACTATTTTATTCCCTCTTCAAAGTGAGATTCATGCCTCTTCACTTGGGCCTTCCTTATTGTTTAGTTTCTTTGAGTATGTAGGGTATATCATGGGTATCCTGTACTTCGTAGCTAATATACTCTTATCAGTGGTTACCTCACTCAGGATGGTATTTTCTAGTTACATTCATTTGCCTGCAAAATCATGATGTCCTTGTTTTTAATAGCTGAATAGTATTCCATTGAGTAAATGAACTAAAATTTCTGTATCCATTATTTGATAGAGGGACATCAGAGTTGTTTCTAGTTTATAGCTATTACAAATAATGGTGCTATGAGCATAGTGGGACGTGTGTCTTTGTAGTATGGGGGAACATCTTCTGGGTATATGCTCAGGAGCAGTATAGCTGGGTCTTCACGTAGCAGTATTTCCATTTTCCTGAGAAACTGCCAAATTGATTTCCAAAGTGGTTGTACAAGTTTGCAGTTCCACCAACAATGGAGCAGTGTTTCCTTTGGTCCACATTCTTGCCAGCATGTGCTGTTTATTGATTTTTTTTTTCTTTTCTTTTTTTTTTTCCTTTTCTTTCTTTATTTTTGATACTTTATTTACATTTCCGATGATTCCCCTTTTCTTTGGAAACCCCGTGTCCCCTCCCCCTCCCTGCCTCTGTGAGGGAATTCCTCCTCCCACC
>CM052704.1:3864906-3891471 GCA_028551405.1 Uromys caudimaculatus
GCGTGTCTTTGGCCCACTCCTGGCTCTTGCGATCCCGGCGCTGATTAGCTGTGGAGCCCTGTGGCCCAAGCTGAGGTTTCTGGCAGTCGCAGGAAGCTGCTGACCGACAGTCTCTGTGGCCCGCGGAAAGCAGGCGGAGTCAGTGAGCTCTGGGGACGCCTTGCCCCTGCTAGGGGCTTTTCTGCGTGCCTGGTGAGCTGTGGGGCGTGTCTTTGGCCCACTCCTGGCTCTTGCGATCCCGGCGCTGATTAGCTGTGGAGCCCTGTGGCCCAAGCTGAGGTTTCTGATTTTTTTTTTTTTTCTTAGCTATCCTAATGGGTATAAGATGGAATGTCAGGATCATTTTGATTTGCATTTCCTTGATGACAAAAGACTTTGAACATTTATTTTATTTTAATTTTTTATGTATTCACTTTACACCTCAGTCACTGACCACTCCCAGTCATCCTTTCCCACAGTCTTGCCCCATTCTCCACATTCTTTTTTTAATTAATTAATTTACTTTTTACTTTTTGATACTTTTTGTACATTTCAAATGTTTTCCCCTTTCCAGGTCTCCCCTTTGGAAACCCCCTATCCCATCTGTACTCCCCGGCCTCTATGAAGGTATTCCCCCACCCACTCACCCACTCCCGTCTTCCCTCCTTGGCATTCCCCTATACTGGGGCATCTAACACCCTCAGACCCAAGAGCCTCACCTACCCCTGATGGCCAACAAGACCCTCCTCTGTTGCATATGTGGCCCAAACCATGGATCCCTCCATGTGTATTCTTTGGTTGGTGGTCCAGTCTCAGGGAGCCCCGGGGAGCTCAGGCCAGTTGACACTGTTGCTCCCTCCATGGGGCTGCAAACTCCCTCAGCTCCTTCAGTCCCTTCTCCAACTCCTTCATCTAGGACCTCACACTCAGTCCAACAGTTGCTGTGAAGTGAATCTTGGGTATTCCAAACTTTTGGGCTAAAATCTACTTATCAGTGAGTACATACCATGTTCATTCTTTTGTGACTGAGTTACCTCACTCAGGATGATATTTTCAAGTTCCATCCATTTGCCTGTGATTTTCATGAAGTCATTGTTTTTAATAGCTGAGTAGTATTCCATTGTCTAAATGTACCACATTTTCTGTATCTATTCCTCTGTTGAGGACATTTGGGTTGTTTCAGGCTTCTGACTATTATAAATATGTCTGCTATGAACATAGTGGAGCATGTGTCTTTATTACATATTGGAGAATTTTCTGGGTATATGCCCAGGAGTGGTATAGCTGGGTCCTAAGGTAGTATTATGTCCATTTTTCTGAGCGTCCACCAAACTGAGTTCCAGAGTGGTTGTACCAGCTTTCAATCCCGCCAGCAATGGAAGAGTGATCCTCTTTCTCCACATCATCACCAGCATCTGCTGTCACCTGAGTTTTTCGTCTTAGCCATTCCGACTGGTGTGAGGTAGAATCTCAGGGTTGCTTTGATTTGCATTTCCCTGATGATTAAGAATGTTGAACATTTCTTTAGGGGCTTCTCAGACCTTTGAGTTTCCACAGTTGAGAATTCTCTGTTTAGTTCTGTTTCCCATTTTATGATAGGGTTATTTGGTTTTCTCGAGTCTAACTTCTTGAGTTCTTTGTATATATTGGATATTAGCCTTCTATCCGACGTAGGATTGATGAAGATCTTTTCCCAATCTGTCGGTTGCTGTTTTGTCCTATTGACAGTGTGCTTTGCCTTACAGAAGATTTGCAATTTCATGAGGTCCCATTTGTCGATTCTTGATCTTAGAGCATAAGCCATTGGTGTTCTGTACAGGAACATTTCCACTGTGCTCATGTGTGATACTTTTCCCCACTTTCTCTTCTATTAGATTCAGTGTATCTGGTTTTATGTGGAGGTCCTTGATCTACTTAGACTTGAGCTTTGTACAGGCAGATAGGAATGGATCAATTCTCATTGTTCTACATGTAGACAGCCAGTTGAACCAGCACTATTTGTTGAAAATACTCTCTTTTTTCCACTGGATGGTTTTAGCTCTTTTGTCAAAGATCAAGGGATTGTAAGTGTGTGGGTTCATTTCTGGGTCTTCAATTCTATTCCATTGATCTACCTGCCTGTCACTGTAACCAATACCATGCAGTTTTTATCACTACTGCTCTGTAGTACAGCTTGAGGTCAGGAATACTGATTCCCCCAGAAGTTCTTTTGTTGTTGAGAATAGTTTTTGCTATCCTGGGTTTTTTGTTATTCCAAATGAATTTGAGAATTGCTCTTTCTAAGTCTATGAAGAATTGAGTTGGAATTTTGATGGGGATTCCGTTGAATTTGTAGATTGCTTTTGGCAGGATGGCCAGTTTTACTATATTAATCCTACCAATCCATGAGCATGGGAGATCTTTCTATCTTCTGAGGTCTTCTTCAATTTCTTTCTTCAGAGACTTGAAGTTCTTGTCACACAGATCTTTCACTTGTTTGGTTAGAATTACACCAAGATACTTTATATTGTTCGTGACAATTGTGAAGGGTGTCATTTTCCTGATTTCTTTCTCAGCCTGTTTATCCTTCGAGTATAGGAAGGCTACTGATTTGTTTGAGTTAATTTTATATCTGGCCACTTTGCTGAAGTTGTTTATCAGCTGCAGCAGTTCTCTGGTGGAGTTTTTCGGGTCACTTAAGTATATGATCATATCATCTGCAAAGAATAATATTTTTATTTCTTCCTTTCCAATTTGTATCCCTTTGACTTCATTTCGTTGTCTAGCTAGAACTTCAAGTACCATATTGAATAGATAGGGAGAGAGAGGGTAGCCTTGTCTAGTCCATGATTTTAGTGGGATTGCTTGAAGTTTCTCTTCATTTAGTTTGATGTTGGCCACTGGTTTGTTGTATATTGCTTTTACTACATTTAGGTATGGGTCTTGAATTTCTGATATTTCCAAGACTTTTTTTTGATATTTTATTTACATTTCAAATGTTTCCATCTTCCTAGGTCTCCTCTTTGGAACCATGCTATCTCCTACCTGCTCCCCCTGCCTCTATGAGGGTATTCCCCTACCCACCCACCCACCTACTGTCCTCTTCCCTCCTTGGCATTCCCCTATAATGGGGCATCTAACACCCTCAGGCCCAAAGGCATCTCCTACCCCTGATGGACAACAAGGCCCTCCTTTGCCACATATATGGCCAGCACCACGGGTCCCTCCATGTGTATTCTTTGGTTGGTGATCCAGTCTCTGGGAGCATTGGGGGATCAGGCCAGTTGACACTGTTCCTCACTCTATGGGGCTGCAAACTCCCTCAGCTTCTTCAGTCCCTTCTCCAACTTTTCCAACTGGGACTTCACACTCAGTCCAACAGTTACTGTGAAGTGAATCTTGGGTATTCCGAAATTTGGGGCTAATATACACTTATCAGTGAGTACATACCGTGTTTATTCTTTTGTGACTGAGTTACCTACCTCAGGATAATAGTTTTTCAAGTTCCATCCATTTGCCTGCAAATATCATGAAGTCACTGTTTTTGGTATTAAGTCTTCTTTGAAGGTCTGATAGAATTCTGCACTGAACCCATCTGGTCCTGGCTATTTTTGGTTTTGAGATTGTTAATGACTGCTTCTATTTCTTTAGCCATTATGAGCCTGTTTAGATGGTTTATCTGATCCTGACTTAACTTTGGTATTTGGTATCTGTCTAAAAAATTGTCTATTTCATCCAGATTTTCAAATTTGTTGAGTATAGGCTTTTGCAGTAGGATCTGATGATTTTTTGAATTTCCTCAGAATCTGTTGTTATTCTCCCTTTTCATTTCTAATTTTGTTAATTTGGATACTGTCTCTGTGCCCTCTGGTTATTCTGGCTAAGGTTATTCTGAATCTATCTTGTTCATTTTCTGAAAGAACCAGTTCCTGGTTTTGTTGATTCTTTGTATAGTTCTTTTTCTTTCTATTTCATTGATTTCAGCCCTTAATTTGTTTATTTCCTACCTTCTATTCCTGTTGGGTGTATAAGTTTCTTTTTGTTCTAGAGCTTTCAGGTGTGCTGTTAAGCTGCTAGTATATGCTCTCTCCAGTTTCTTTTTGGAGGCATTCAGAGCTATGAGGTTTTCTCTTAAAACTGTTCTCATTGTGTCCCATAGGTTTGGGTATGTTGTACTTTCATTTTCATTAAATTCTTGGGAGTTTTTAATATCATTCTTTATTTCTTTCTTGAACAAGTTATCATTGAGTAGAGCATTGTTCAGATTCTATGTGTATGTGGGCTTTCTGTTGTTTTTGTTGCCATTGAAAACTAGCCTTAAAAACTAGTAATCTAATAGGAGGCATGGGATTATTTCTATCTTCTTATATCTGTTGAGGTTTGTTTTGTGACCAATTATATGATCAATTTTGGAGAAGGTACCATGAGGTGCTGAAAAGAAGATATATTCTTTTGATTTAGGATGAAATGTTTCATAGATATCTGTTAAATTCATTTGGTTCATAACATCTGTAAGCTTCACTGTCTCTCTGTTTAGTTTGTGTTTCCAAGACCTGTTCATTGATGAAAGTGGGGTGTTTAAGTCTCCCACTATTATTGTCTGAGGTGTAATGTGTACTTTGAGCTTTAGTAAAGTTTCTTTTATAAATTTGGGTGCCCATGCATTTGGAGCATAGATGTTCTGAATTGAGAGTTATTCTTGGTGGATTTTTCTTTTGATGAGTATGAAGTTTCCTTCCTTATTTTTTTGATGTCTTTTGGCTGAAAGTCGATTTTATCCGATATTAGAATGGCTACTCCAGCCTGTTTCTTGGGACCATTTGCCTGGAAAATTGTATTCCAGCCCTTTACTATGAGGTAGTGTTTATCTTTAACACAGAAGTGCATTTCCTGAATGCAGAAAAATGCTGGGTACTGTTTATGGATCCACTATGTCAGTCTATGTCTTTTTATTGGGGAACTGAGACCATTGATGTTAAGAGATATTAAGGAATAGTGATTGTTGCTTCCTGTTATTTTTGATGTTATTTTTATGTTTGTGTGTCTATCTTCTTTTGAGTTTGTTGAAAGATTATTTTTTGCTTTTTCTAGGGTGTAGTTTCCCTTCCTGTGTTGGCATTTTCTATCTATTATCCTTTGTAGGGCTGGGTTAGGGAAGTTTTCTTCTATAATTTTGTTGTAGATATTTACTGGCCCTTTAAGTTGGGAATCTTCACTCACGTCTATAACTTTTATCCTTAGGTTACGTCTTCTCATTGTGTCCTGGATTTCCTGGATGTTTTGGATTAGGAGCTTTGTGTATTTTGCATTTTCTTTGACTATTGTGTCAATGTTGTCTATGGTATCTTCTGCACCTGAGATTCTCTCTTCTATCTCTTGTATCCTGTTGGTGATGCTTACATCTATGACTCCTGATCTATTTCCTAGGTTTTCTATCACCAGGGTTGTCTCCCTTTGTGATTTCTTTATTGATTCTATCTCCATTCTTAGATCCTTGATGGTTTTGTTCATTTCCTTCACCTGTTTGATTGTGTTTTCCGGCAATTCTTTAAGGGATTTTTGTGTTTCCTCTTTAAGGGCTTCTAGCTGTTTGCTTGTGTTCTCTTGTATTTCTTTAAGGGAGTTATTTATTTCCTTCTTAAAATCTTCTATCATCATCATGAGATGTGATTTTCAATCTAAATCTTGCTTTTCTGGTGTGTTGGGGTATCCAGGGCTTGCTGTGGCGGGATAACTGGGTTCTGATGATGCCAAGTTGCCTTGGTTTCTGTTCTTTATGCTTTTGCCCTTGCCTGTTGCCTTCTGTTTATTTCTGGTGTTAGCTAGTCTTGCTCCCTCTGACTGTGGCTTGTCCCTCCTGCAAGCCTCTGCATTAGTACTCCTTGGAGACCAGCTCTCTCTTAGAGGAATTTGGGTTTGGAGAGCTGTGGTATAGGTTCAGCTCTGGGGTGCAGACAGAAACCTGAAAGATTCTGTCCCCAGCTGTTCCTTGGTCTTGTGTCTTTGTGGCTCTGCAAGGGTCCCTCTTGATCCAGGAATTTGAACAGAAGTGGTGGTCTTGCCTGTGCTTGAAGATGTGTCAGCACTCCTTGGAGACCAGCTCTCTCCTAGCACTATTTGAGTATGAAGCCCTGTGTCACAAGATCAGCTCCCCCTCACCACAGTCTCTGTGTCCTGAGGGTTCCAGGTGGGTCCATCTGAGCAGAGGTTCTGGTCTTACCTGCAGTTACAGGCTTGTCCACATTACTTGCAGGCTAGCTTTTTCCTGTCAGTATTTGGCTAAGGAGCCTTGTGGCCTAGGCTGAGGTCCCTAGCCACAGATGGAAACTGAACTTTTTATTCTTTATTGAGTTGTTTAGCCACAACGCATATATAAGAGGAACAAAATTAATTTTAAATTTTATATCAATATACAAAGATTTGCATCAATGAAAATCTTAAACCTGTATCAATATATAAACTCTGTACCAGTGTAAGAAAATATATCTTCAATTCCGGCTCTAAATAAAACGGTTGCTACCAATGTAAGATTATGGGTTTAAAATGCTTAAATTTAATAACCCATTCCCACTTATCTAATTTCTATAATATTACTATACCCCCTTTTCTTTTCCACCCCTTGCTTTACCTAAGAAAGCAGGATAGAGAAGAGGAAAGGAAAACTATAAATCCCTAGTTTTCTCCCTTTCCAAAGATGCAACACTTGTAAATTATACCTTAAAATGACAACATATTTGTAATTCATAAAATAACCAGAGCCATCCACCCAAACTTAAGAAACTGGGATGATGATTTTCTTTTGCTTGCTTCTTGCTGGATTTAGGTGAAGAATTCCCTTCTGGAAGCCCAAAAGGAAATGGGAAAATTGGTTTTGTCAAAGGAAGGCTAGCAGGCATCATTTGCTGTCCAGTTTCTATGAGCCAAGAAAGTTCATGGCTTACCCGAAGTTCTGACTGTAATGGTCTGAAAGGCTGGATGAGTGAGCTAGCTGTTCTGAAAGTGCTCTGCAAGTAAGTCTTTAGAGGAAACAGCTTCCATGTAATTGAGGTAGGATTAAGCAGGAATCTGGAATGGAAGGTCCCAGAATCTCAGCATCCCGGACTGAGTCGTGTCAGGGCTGTCTTGCTCATCTTCCATTCTGCAATATACAAAGCTCACAAGCAATATGTACCTTTGTAAAAACATTTGTATGGAATGTGCAAGGGGAACAGATCAATTAAGGAAGATCAATTAAGGAAAAGCAACTGTCTTTCTTTAGAGGTTAGTTTGACCAAATAATTAAACTACAATATAAATTTCTATTCATGCCATCTTAAATGATGGTATAGAATAATAAGTTATGAGAATTTTGTTTCCAACAAGATTTATTGGCTGTATATAGACATTTAGGTTTCAATCTGTCCCAGAGATAATTCTGTGTACTAGTTAAGTCTAACATGCAGTAAAGTGAAGGTGGAGGTTTTGAAACAGCTGTCAGTCACATCACAGTCATGTGCAGAGAGAGAACACACATCTTCCCACCTCAACTCACTTTCCACATTCTCTTTATACATTGTAGGACCCAAGCTTAGCCCCACATTTGGATGGATCTGCACATTAACTAACATCATCAAGACAGCCTCCCATAATCATGCCCACAGAGTAACTTCATCTAGAAAATCCCTCCTTGGAACTTTCTTCAAGTAATTCTACATTGTGTCACATCTTTTGACCCACATTTACAGGTGGGGCATATATATATATATATATATATATATATATATATATATATATATATATATATATATATATATATATATACATTTTTTGTCTTTTTAAAAATGGACTTATTTTTGGCCTTGGCTGAATAGCATAATGGTCTGAGAAGTGTGTGCATGAGACATAGAATTAAGACATATGCCCGACATTTGACTCCCACACTGACAGCCCACCTCCATAAATTAATATACCTTCTGACTTGCTTTTTCCTCTTTAAATGCATAAGCCTAATGAAAAATCAATGGAGAAGTTTTTATACCTTTTAACTATTAAATTATTTCCAAACCTTAGGATAGAATGGCATATTGAGATTTTTTTAAATCAAAGAGTTAATATATTCTGAGATGACTTATTTCTGTGGCAGATGAAGAAATTAAGGCTACTTTGACATTGTGCCTCTATATGTGCATACGTTCATGCTTGGTGCATGCGTGTGTATGTGTGTGTGTGTGTGTGTGTGTGTGTGTGTGTGTGTGTAATGTGTTCAAATGTTGCTGTCACCCATTTTTAAGAAATTAATTAATTTATTTGATTACATCCAAAATACTGCTCTCCCTACTGGTCCCTCCTTTACTGAGTCCCTTTTCCTTATCTCACCTCCTCTTCTCCTCTGAAAGATTGTGACCACCCTGTCCTTGGGTATCTCCCACCCTGGCATATCAAGCCTCTGCCAGAATAGGTGCACCCTCTCCCACTGAGGCCAGACAGGGCATCCATTAAGACTGAGCTGCCCGTCTGCTACATACAACAAAATATTTGTGTTAAATTTTTGGGAATTGTTTACAGTTCACCCTTATCACAGTTTCTCTCCTTTCTTTGAATGTCCAATTTCCCATTCTTTCCCTGCCCCACAGAACAGAACAAAACCCCCAAGTCCAGTAAGTCTTGCCCATATACTCACTGGAGCATTATCATATACCCTGTGGCCATCCCCTTAAAGAAAACTGAATCCTTCCCATTCCCAGCCAGAAGCTATTACTTTAGCATCTTCATCACAAATTTTAAACACTCTCTTTAATATATTTCTGTTTGGACTGTTTCTTTGTTTTTTGTTTTTTTTTAATTTCTTTTTTGGGTGGGATCTTGTCTTGTCTTGTTTTGCCTTGTCTTGCAGGAAGACGATGGCTACAAGAGCCTTCAATTTTTCCTTTTCTCAGTTATGAGTCTGTGGTCATCTAAACTGTTTCAAAAATGCATGTAGCAGCCAGAGGTAGCATGATCATGGACTTCCACATGGTTTAAGGTGGAAGCATGGATTCTGTTTTTCAAAATAGTTGCCAGTGGCAGCATAGATCATGGACATCAGCATGGCCCTAGGCAGAAGCCTGGCCCACAGAAGTTTCCCAGAAGACTTAATCTAGAAAATGGGCCATTCTTCTTCTCAGATATCTTGTTGTTTAGAGTCAGTGTGATTGTGTGGATGTATAGCATGACCAGTGGTAAGGTTTGCATGAGCTCCAGGCTGTTCTATGCCACCCTACTGTCTGTGCTGGCCACTTTCCCAGTACAAGATGCATGACCATGGTGCTTGCAGCCTGTAGGCAGATCCACAGCCCTAGTTGTCTCTTCCCATCATAGCAAGCAGCACAAACAGTGGCAACAACTCTGGCCCATTGCAGGTCTACAAGTGGCACCGACCAAGCAGATGGCCATACAGCAAGGAGGGCCAAGTGGTGGTCCTACCTTTCTCAGAGCCTGAGGACTTGCCATACTCTCCAGTGTAGGACTCCGTGTCCTCCATGCTACTTTGTCCTTCACAGCAGCATTCCTATACCTGTCCATGATACCACTTCTCCAGTTCCCCACTAAAACTTTTAAAAACCTTGATACCAAGTAGAATTGTCACATTGAGAATGGGGATCTTCCTTTATGAAAACTGAGTCTTACAGATGAAAAATTATGTCTACAAATTCCTTCAAAACTTTCATTAGAGGTAACTTCATTTATTCAATATCCAGTAGCACATTGGCCATCATTGGACAATCTCATGTGCCTATTTCTTCAGAAAGGTGTAAATTATCTCTTTTTAGAACTTTAAATATACACAATGTCTGTGTGTTTTAACTATACGTTGCTATAGACCACTTATACTATAAAACACTCAGCAAGGTTTGAGAGTTTTACAGTTCTTACATTGGTTTAAGTGGACATCAGTGATGAGTTTTAGGACACATTCAAAAGAGACACACATATTGTGTGAGTTTTAGTTCTTCCTTGGGTTTAGAAAAGAGCTAAATACACTACTAACAAATTCAGTGCCTCATCTGTGTTGCCATTTGTAAAACCTTCCTTTTTCTTCTGGCAGTTCATGATGCATGTGTTCCTGTCTGTGGTAAGCTGCTCAAGAATGTTGTGAAGTTCATTGTGGATGAATTCACTGGAGGTTTTCATATCCCATCAATCTTAGAATGCAGCCCATGTAATGTTGTTACTACAATATTGGAATTGTCTATTGTAATATTAGGAATCTAAACATATGTTCTCAGGACACATTTACTGTGATATCAAAGAAAGCAGATATGTTTTCAGTGATATGCTCAACGTTTTATGCCCCTTATAGAATCTTTAACAATCAGTCTTTCTTTCTTTAAAAAAAAAACCATGCTATATTTTAATTGAATGTGAATATTGTGTGTGTGTGTGTGTGTGTGTGTGTGTGTGTGTGTGTGTATGGTGGAGGTCAGAGGACAAACTAAAGGAGCCAGTTCTTTCCTCAATCATGTGGGATACAGAGATCAACTCAAGTTGTAGTCTTGTTGTCATATCACTTTAGACGTTGAGCCATCTCACATGTACAGGGTTTAAGGTCCTTGTTTCTTGTTGTGACTACTTTGGATTGTTATAAATATCATAGACCAATATAAATCCCTGAATACTTTACTAAGGCAACTTCATTCCTTTTATCTACTTGTTAAGAGCATATTTTTATGTTCTTAATTGACAATATGTTGCTTTTGGTATAGTATTTGATCAGGCAATTAAGTTTTCTACTGTTCAGTTTACAGAAGTGTTTTGTTGTTGATTGGTTTGTTTGTTTAAAAGTTCTTCTTTAGAAACACTTTTTCATTTTTTCTTTACATTTAGTGAAAAAAATTGACTATTTATACTTCATATTCATTCAGTAAATATTCACTAAATTAAGACATAATTAAAATTCAAAATTTCAGGGTATACAGATGGCTCAACAATTAAGAGCAGTTTTAGTACAATCAAGAGGAACAGAAATTTTCTCTAGCACTCATGTATTAAAATGTATGTGCTACCCTCTCTACCCCAATCAAACCCAGAGATAGCTTGACCTCCAGGAATTCTGAAACACCCACACTCTCAGGTGAGGACCCAACCTCTGTCACAGTACCTGGCCTAACTAGGGTCTTCCCAGGATCCAGAGGACACAGGACCCCCAGCCCAATCAGATACAGACCGTCTTCTGGTTTGCATCTATACCTAGCAAAGGATCCTGTGCTCCAGCCTCCTTCCTGACCATATCCACATCCAGAGACAGAGAGACCCCAATGAGTTCTGACATAGCCAGTCTCACAGATCGGCTCTCTAGAGCCCCTCATATCCAGAAACAGGCTGACCCAAGGAAGCCCAATATAACCAGGCTCACAGGAGGGACAGGCTCCAGTCAGAGAAAGCAAGGCCTGTTAACACCAAAGATAACCAATTGGTAAGAGACAAGCTCAAGAACATAAGCAACAGAAACCAACACGATTTGGCAACATCAGAACCCAGATCTCCCACCACAGCTAGCCCTGGATACCCCAAAACACCTAAAAAATAAGACTCTGGTCTAAAATCCCATTTTATAAAGATGATAGAGGACTTTAAGAAGGACCCAAAAAACACCCATAAAGGAATACAAGAAAACACAGGTAAACAGGTAGAAGCTCTTGAAGAGCAAACACATAAATCCCTTAAAGAAATACAGGAAAAGACAATCAAACAGGCACAGAAATTGAACAATACCATCCAGGATCTAAAAATGGAAATAGAAATATTAAAGAAATCATAAAAGGAGATAACTCTGGAGATGGAAAACCTAGGAAAGAGATCAAGAATGCAACCATCACCAACAGAATACAAAAGATAGAAGAGAGAATCTCAGGTGTAGAAGATACTATAGAAGATATTGACAAAACAGTCAAAGCATATGCAAAATGCAAAAGCTCCTAACCTAAAACATCCAAGAAATCCAGGACATAATGAAAAAACAAAGCCTAAGAATAATAAATATAGAAGAGAGCGAAGATTCCCAACTCAAAGGTCCAGTAAACATCTTCCACAAAATTATAGAAGAAAACTACTTCCCTAATGTAAAGAAAGGGAAACCCATAAATGTATAAGAAGCCAACAGAACCCCAAGTAGATTGGACTAGAAAAGAAATTCCTCCTAGCAAATAATAATCAAAACACCAAATGCATAGAACAAAGAACGAATATTAGAAAAGAAATTCCTCCTAGCAAATAATAATCAAAACACCAAATGCATAGAACAAAGAACGAATATTAGAAGGGGTAAGGGAAAATGTCAAGTAACATATAAAGGAAGACCTATCAGAATTACATAGGATTTCTTAAGAGAAACTTTAAAAGCCAGAAAATCTGGCTAATTGTTCAACTCCATAATTGGTTCTTTATTGTATCAATAAAGAAAGTGAAAGCCAACCACTAGGAAAAGGGAAAACGGTGGGGTTTCTGGGTCCCAGGAGGAAGAGAAGAAGATGAGAGGGAGGAGTCAGAGCAGGCAGTGGAACAGAGGAAGCAGCAGACATGCAGGTCTCTGCTTGTAGCCTCCACCTTGGGCAGAGGACAAGGAGGGTAGGGCAGGATATTCTTCATGCAGCCATTGAGTTATCTGGCTTGTTTAAAAACAATAAGGCTGTATGGTGTTTTCTATCTGTGGCGACTAGGGTGGGCAGAAGAAAGGACACAACTGGGGTAAGGAGGCTTGGCAGAGCAAGCTGTGAGAGGTTGAGGGAGCTTAGGCAGAGCTCTCAAGAAAGAGCACAGGTCGATTTTTAAAATTACACACAGCAGAGTAGATGTAATACAGACCTAAAGAGAACAAAAATGCCAGCCCAGGTTATATACCCAGCAAAACTCTCAATTACCATAGATGGAGAAATGAAGATTTTGTATGACAAAACCAAATTTAAGGAACATCTTTCCACTAATCCAGCCCTACAGATGATAATAGAAGGAAAACTCCAACACAAGGAGGGAAACTATACCTAAGAAAAAGCAAGAAATTAGTCTTCTCACAACAAATCCATAAGAAAAGAAACACACAAACATAATTACACACCTAATGGCAAAAATGACAGGAAGAAACAATCTTTGGTCCTTAATACCTCTCAACATCAATGGACTCAATTCCTGAATAAAAAGACATAGGCTAACAGACTGTATATGTAAATGGCCGCAGCATTTGGCTCCATACAAGAAATGCACCTCACTGACAAAGACATAAACTACCCCAGGGGAAAGTCTGGGAAACTATTTTCCAAGCAAATGGTCCCAAGAAACAAGCTGGAGCAGACATTCAACTATCAAATAAAATTGACTTTCAAGCAAAAGTAATCAAAAAAGATGGGCAAGGACACTTCATACTCATCAAAGGAAAAATCCAGCATGACGACCTCTCAACTCTGAACATCTACTCCCCAAATGCAAGGGCACCAAGATTTGTGAAAGGAACCTTACAAAGGCTCAAATCGCATGTCGAGCTTTACACAATAATAGTGGGAGACTTCAACACCCCACTCTCATCAATGGACAGATCATGGAAACAGAAACTAATCAGAGACACAGTGAAACTAACAGATGCTATCAACCAAATGGATTGAACAGATATCAATAGAACATTTCATCCTAAAAGGAAAGAATATACCTTCTCAGAACCTCATGGTACCTTCTCCAAAACTGATCATATAATCAATCACAAAAAAACCCTCAACCAATAAAATAAAATAAAATAAAATAAAATAAAATAAAATAAAATAAAATAAAATAAAATAACTCCATGTACCCTATCAGATCACCACAGACTAAGGCTGCTCTTCAGTAACAACAAAAACAACAGAAAGCCCACATACTCACGGAAGCTGAACAACTCTACTCAATCATAACTCAGTCAGGGAAGAAATAAAGGAAAAACTTAAAGACCTTTTAGAATTTAATGAAAATGAAGGCACAACAAATGCAAACTTATGGGAGACAATGAAAGCAATGCTAAGAGAAAAACTCATATCTCTGAGTGCCTCTATAAATAATTTGGAGAGAGCATACAGTAGCAGTTTAACAGCACCTCTGAACACTCTAGAAGAGGTTCTCACAAGGCCTGTTTGAACTGTACTCAAGAGATGACACAGAAGTTCTTGGAAAAATCGAAAATGGAATGGAGGCAGAAGAGGTATTGTAAAGAAAAGATATAAACTTGAGGAGATTCAAATATTAGATTAAAAGGAAAGATGCAAGATGTTATGGTGGGACGTTACCTTCCTTTCTTACTTATTTCATGTATACATGTCAACCCATCAGTAGAAATATTATGAGACCTGTGAGAAACTGGGAATGAAATCTGACTTTAATATTTTACTTTGTGGGAGTAAAATTTGACTTTAATATTTTACTTTGTGGGAATGAAATCTGGCTTTAATATTTTACTTTGTAGTTGTCAGGATATCCGTAAAATAAGCAAGAATGCTACCTGTTCTATAAAAAGAGGTGAAATTTACACACCTCAATCAAGAAGGTGTGGTGGAGACGTCACTAGACACAGCGCCAGTATGATGCTCCTTCTCATGTACACTAATCACCACAGCATAGTTTTTAATGACTTGTGGCTGACTATCATGCTCAACCTGGCATGTGAGTATCATGTCCTCCTCATGTTCACCAAAAGCCAGCTGATCCAGTTGTAAGTTCCTTCCTTGTTTTCTATGAATGGAGGAGTCATTTCTCTCCAGGACAGAAAATTTCCATTCTCTAACCAGTTCAACTGAAGGCTCAAAGAATAGAACTTCTGCAACTGGCAGGTAACATTTATCATATTCCATACCATTGTTGGCTGCAGACTGATCTGCAGGGTAGGTAGAAATGAATATGCACAAATAGAAGCTGAGATAGATGGAAATGAGGCAGGGAGAGACCACAGAAAAGGGATGGAGTGCTGAGGAACCACACCTGTAACACATGCATCATGGGGACAGAATGAGGGTTTGTTCCAGAGTAAAGCCAGCCTAAGTACATCTGATAACACATAGGACTCAAGCAGTGGTGGGTAAGGATGATTGTAAGTGAAATTAAGCATAACTTTTGTGTACACTAAGAAAAAAAATAAATGCTTGAAAATGCTATGCATGAGGTTGTGGCTCATAGTTATTATAGCTTTAATTTCTTTTGTTAAAATAAATAGAATTTCCTTTATGTGCTGATCATAGTCTATGATCTCTCTTGTGTGGTATACATGAATTCTTGCTTGGGAGATATGGAAGAACCATTCTGACCAGATTCAAGGCATCTACCTTGGATCATGTCAGAGAAGTTGGCGGTTCCTAGAAGTGGTCTTCCTTGTAAGTTGATATGGGCCCCTTCACAGATAATCTGAGAGCAGACATCCCCAGAACCCAGCAGCACCTGAGATATGCTAAAGATGTTGTAGACTACGCTCTCTTCTTTGAGGCCCACAGTAGTTTGAAAGGGAGAGAGCTCAATTCCATTTTTGAACTACTTCAGTATGATACTCTGAGGGAAAAATCCATGGGACCTGCATGAGGACACTGTCCTCCTGGGTGCAACTCTGACTACAGGTCCAGAATGACAGTAAGAGATGGTTTAGCTAGAAAGAAGTATATAAACAATGATGGGATTGTGATGGCCTCCACAGATGACAAAATATTGTGAATAACCTTCCTAGATAGTATCACCATCATCATGGTTTATTGTGGTACTTGGGATCAATACCAGAACTTCAGCCAAACTAAGGACTGGCTCTACTTACATGTCATGCCTGTATCCTAGCCAAAGATATTAGCTGTTCACCCTCCTCAATGTTTTACCTCCAGTTTTTTGTTCTGGTTCTTCTGTAGTATCCCTTGTTCTGTGTCTGGATAGTTTAGTACAGGTGCCCAAGAGTAAATGATGAAGTGACATTTCAGGTGCAATTCTAGTCTTGGCCATGGAAGGCAATTACCAATCTATTTGATATTTCATATTGTCTATTGCTGCTGGTCATCTCATGAGACCTTGACAATCTAAGGTAAATCTTTCTAGATTTACATCTATTGTAACCCAGAAAATAAAATATATAACAGAATTGACACAAAACTGGAACACTTCTTGATTCCCTGGTTATTTTTTTCATTGTATCTATATGTCTTATGTATAATCTTTGCCAACTTCTAAACCTATAATTGAGAACCCATTAATTGTCAGCATCTACATGTGTAGGCTTAAACTGTACTTAGTCTGAAGTTAAAAACAGAGATTACCCTCTGTCATTGAAATCAGAGATATTTTCTAATTGTTAATCTCATGGATCACAGAATTTAGCCTGTTGAGCAGACAGACCTACTCTCTGGTCCTCAATGCACACATATTTGTGGAGTATTGAGAGGATGCAGTGTTTCCTATAAAGGTTTTTTGTGTGTAATAGGCTGCATTTGACAAATATCATAGACACTTGTGTTTGTGTACATGTGATTCCTCCTTAAATGTCCATCCAGTCAGGAGGCTAAACAGGTGTTATTTGAACTCAAGCTACTTATACACCAGCCCACCTGATGTCCCTACATGTTTGAGGGACTATTGCCAGTCATCATGTATTAAGAATTTCTGGCTGTTCTGACATTGCACAGATTGCAGTATTCAAGCCTTGGTTAAGATTGTGATCAGAGTGCATGTGGGTAGAGAAGATGCCCATGTTAAAGGCAAAGTTCATCTGATACTAAACAGGAGATTAACTTAAGTTCTCATCCTTATCTGATGTGCATCAATGTTGCCTTTGATAGGATTCTGGCCAATTTGAATACAGTGAGTATGGCCCGGGCCATCCCTGTCCTTCTCTCCCATTCCCTCTATCTTGACAAAAACCATTAGATTACATTCCAAGAGATTGTCATTGTGGTTTGTTTTTCCTTGTTTGGTCTCTATTTTCTCCTGAGGCTGAATACCATGGTAAAGCTATCAAAGTATTGAAATCCAGCAATCAAAAGCCCCCTTTGGTTCACCTAATTTACATGCCCAATTAAAATTAAACATTTCATCTTAAGATAGAATTTCAAATTTTACCTTTATAAACTTCCCTTTTCCTATGTGTCACATCTGTTTCCTAAAGAAGTTCTTTGTTATCCCTTCTATTCTCCCTCAGCCTCCATTTCCTGTCTTTATCTCTTATTCCTTGACCTCAGTCATTCTGGAGAAAATAATTTTCTTTGAGATGAGAATTAAGTCTTGATGGTGTCCTGAGCTGATACTTTCCCATAAACTTCCATACACTTCCATAAAAACTGGATTAGAAACCTTACTCTAGAAAGTAGAAAACTGATAGTAGAATCCCATCCTAAGTATGTAAGCAGAAATCCTACTTATTAGTGCCCTTGTTGCAACTTTTAGGATCATGCTCCTAGTATTTTTTCCTATTTGCATGCAGGAAAAGCCATATAAAACAATAAGGTGTGTCTTTAGTTTGTTTCCTGCACTACCATGAGAATCCCACCTAAGGCACAAATACTTCTATATACTGGCATCCTCCTCTTTCTTAATGATCCTTTCACTTAGTTGGCCAGTGACTATTACAGTACAATCAGGACCATAAGCACTTCTTCCAGAGGGGCTAATTATAGAGAGCAGATGACCATAAGATGGAAGAAGCACAGAGCTGTTTTTGACATTTTGTGTCATTAATGTAGAGTTGTGAGTAAAGGGGAAAACTTTCTGTTCCAAGAAATTGTTCGACTGCAGACCTGTGTGATACAAGAAACACTTGCTTTGAGTTTAGAGTTGAACAGGCTCTCTCTTGGTTGGACCTTAGGGAACCTGGGTTGCCCCCTTGAGAGGTCTCCTTAACACATTACTTGGGCTTTAGAAGGTTGTGTGTAGCAGATTGAGCCCTGCTATTCTGATGCATAAGGGATTGTCATATCTCAGCTTACTGTTCTAACATTTCTATCAAGGGAATAATCACAAATATCTTTGGTTATGTTAAAGCATATATTTGGTATTTCAGATACTAATACTCATATCAAAACAATTAAACGAACCTGGATCCAAGATATCTTTCAGTTTGCTAGGTAATTCTAAAGTTAGCCAGGTAAACAGCCAGTAAGTAATCTCTGCTGGTGTCCAGCCTCAACGTGAGTTGGGGGTCATCAAGGACTAGGGATATCTAGCAGGCAAATAAGAAGACACATCAATTGAGGAAACTGACAGGCTTGTTCATTTCCATGAGAACTTTCTGAACTTGGGAGTCAAAATGCTCATACAGACTTGACTCAGTCTTTTATTAAAATCATATGAGGAAGTTGGGTCACAAAGTTCATAGGGAGTGGGTAAATGCTTCTCTATTTTCCTGTGCCAATATTTTCTTGTGATACAGAATAGTAGAGATTTAGAACAGAATAGGGGAACCACAAAATCTCAAATAAAAAAGTTTGCAGCAAGCACAAATTTTTATATATCTTCTGACCACCAGTCTCCAGTGAGGTCAGGGGCAGCAGTACTGCAGTTACAAAGTTGGTATCTTTCAGACATTTGTGAGACAGGATAGTTTCATAAAAGGGCAAACATGAGGCCATACTGCTAACTTTACATTCTTCAGTACTCCATCTGTCTGTCTACAAAACCATCCTCATTTGACCTGTACGGAGAATTCCTAGGGGGCTGCCATCATCATCCCTGAACCCAAGGAACCCATTGCTGACTTTCTGGGAAATATCTGTATGTTATTCCATCCTCAGTTTTGTAATAGAAATGCCCTGTTCTTATTACACAGAATTGAGACTAAGACTGGGGAAAACAGCTGCAGATTTACTTATCTCTGCCTGAGGCTCTAGGTTACTTTCATTTCCACTTTGAGTGAGTGACCATGATATACATTTCTCTTGAATTCATGAGCAACTTTCACTTTAATATTTTTTGGTAGCATCTAATTCCTGGATATCAATTGGGCTCCTTCTAGGTCATGCCAGGTTACCAAATACCAGTTTAATCAAGGAAGGAGGAAAGAGAAGGAACAGTAAATAGATGAGGAGAATAGTAAGTACTAAGACTAGTTGCAGAAATGACATCACAAGGTGCTTGCATCAAAGAAGCAGGTCTTGGGGCCTCTCAGTACTCATACTGAGGCCCACAAGAGGCCATAGCCCCAGCAGTTACCTTGTCATCAGGGGTCCCAGGCATCTTGAGCTTAATGTGAGGTGTATCCAACAAATCTCAACTTAACTTCATTGATATCTAAGGCCTAGAGGGGGAAAGTGAAAAGTACAAAGTAACATGCCCCTTTAGTAACATAGTTTCTCTAAGTATGCCATATAACTTTACTACTTCTATAGAGCAAATCTATATACTGTGTTAGCAGGGGCAGGTATCAAGTGAGGCTCCTATGTAGAAGGTCTTTTCTAGGTACTTGCCAAAGACTAGCAATGCTTGGATGCATATTCAGGCATTCCTTCCTCTCTCCTGAGGACCACTACAAGTCTGATGCTCCTATGACCCTGATATTACCAACCAAAAATATGTGCATGTTTTCTCTTTCTTCAAGGAATACCTAGTGGGACATTGGCTGTCATCATCATAGAGAGGGAAACTGAGGGCTCCATAGAGGGTAAGGTTTTCTCACTCCATGGCTTCCTGATACCACAGTCTGAGCACATTTTTGGGTAGTCATAGCACTCTGGAAAAGTGGGCACTGGAGCCACATTCTACAGAAGTGGAAACTGAGGGTCAGGTTCAATGAGTCATCCTCCTTATTATAACCATGATATGCAGTCTGGGTTTTGGCATCCTGCTGTGGCAGGTGATACACAGAGGCCCAGGCTTTCCCTGGTAAGGACCTCAGATTATCATCATGCTACAGATAATGATATTGAAGCTGAAACAGAGACTGTTCCATCTTCCTTGTTGTATCTCAGAGGCCATGTTCTGTGCCCTCCCTTTCATTTCTCACAGAAACCAACTCTTCTCACACAGAAACCTGCTGCTTGTATCACTCTACTTCTTCCCCCTAAATCAGACCTGAGGTATTTTCTGCCAGGTGTCTACTTCATATAGCTCCTGGCATAACCAGGCTTTTGTTCCAGGTACCCCAGGCTCCTGAAGAACCTCACTTATTTCTTCTTCACATTTCTGAGACTGTATGCAGGAGGCAGTTCTATTCTGTGGTTGCTGCTCAGAGAGTAAGCTATGCAAGAATAATTGCATGTATGCTATGTTAATTTATGAGGGAGAGTGTTGTCATCAACTCTTGCCTATTCCTCACCTGCTTACAAGTCCAATGCCCTCAGTGAACCTCAGGGTCTTCTTCTCTAAAGGGAAGAAGTGACCTTTATCCTATAGAACATGCTTATAAAAAATGAAATAACAGAGATATAGCACATAGTAGCATTTCTTCCACCTACATTATCATCAAGATCATCATTTGTTATAACAAATGACATGGCAGATAAGGCTAGTATCACTAATAAGCTAAGAATTATATATTATCTGTGTCACTTGCTGGTTGGGGTCTCATACACATTGCATTACCTAGAAATTCATTATATATATATTTACCCTCAAATGTAGCAACCCTCCTCCGGAAGTCATGTGCCTTATGGCCTGGACTGTGACTATAAGAGTTGGTCCAGTGTCAAAATGTTTTAGTAGCCACAAATTGAAACAAATGAAGCATTCATGTCCTGGGATCTAAAATGTGGCATCTTTAGCTCCTGGACTACTATGCTTTCTATCCACAGGAAAACAATTTTCACATATCATATGGAGTGACAATACGGTTGTCTTGAGGGTAGCTTTTGATAACCACAGCATATTAGAACTACAGCATATTAGTGTGACAAAAATCTTGAAAGTTTAGAGCTAGAGGTGAATTAAAAAGCTCACCGAGTTCAAGAAATTCTAACTCAACATCTCTTATGCATCAAGATTATAAGTGGAGGCCTGGAATCCGCTGGAAACAGGGACTGAGGAACAGATGGGGATAGGAGCCTTCTGGTTTACATCTGTGGGGAGAGACCTCTGCCTGGGTCACCAGGGCTCCATAGGCAAATAGTGTCAGGAGAAAGCTAGACTCCCAGGAGTGTGGACAAGCATGTCTGGTTTCAGTCTGCACCCCAGAGCTGACCCTGTACTACAGCTCTCCAAACCCAAATTCCTCTCAGAAAGAGCTAGTCTTCAAGGAGTATTGACACAGAGGCTTGCAGGAGGAACAAACCACAGTCAGAGAGAGTAAGACCAGCTAACACCAGAGATAACCAGATGGTGAAAGACAAGGGCAAGAACATGAGGAACAGAAACCAAGGCTACTTGGCATCATCAGAATCCAGTTCTCCCACCACAGCAAGCCCTGGATACCCCAACACACCAGAAAAGCAAGACTCATATTTAAAATCACATCTCATGATGGTGATAGAAGACTTTAAGAAGGAAATAAATAACTCCCTTAAAGAAATACAAGAGAACACAGGTAAACAACTAGAAGCCATTAAAGAAGAAACACAAACCCCACAGCAAGCCCTGGATACCCCAACACACCAGAAAAGCAAGACTAAGATTTTAAATAATTTCTCATGATGATGATAGAAGACGTGAAGAAAGAAATGAATAACACCCTTAAAGAAATACAAGAGAACAGAGATAAACAACTATAAGCCTTTCAAGAGGAAATATAAAAATCCATTAAAGAATTACAGGAAAACACAACCAAACAGGCAGAATTTCAAGAAAACACAATCAAACAGACAAAGAAAATGCACAAAACTATCCAGGAGCTAAAAATAGAAATACAAACAATAAAGAAATCACAAAGGGAGACAACCCTGGAGATAGAAAACCTAGGAAAGAGATCAGGAGTCATAGATGCAAGCATAACCAACAGAATACAAGAGATAGAAGAGAGAATCTCAGGAGCAGAAGATACTATAGACAACATCTACACAACAGTAAAAGAAAATGCAAAATGCAAAAAGCTCCTAACCCAAAACATCCATGAAATCCAGGACACAATGAGAAGACAGAACCTAAGGATAATAGGTATAGGAGAGAATGAAGTTTCCCAACTTAAAGGACCAGTAAATATCTTCAACAAAATTATAGAAGAAAACCTCCCTAACCTAAAGAAACAGAAGAACATAAATATACAAGAAGCTTACAGAACTCCAAATAGATTGAATCAGAAAAGAAATTCGTCCCATCACATTATAGTGAAAACACCAAATACACAAAACAAAGAAAAAATATTAAAAGCAGTAAGGGAAAAAGGTCAAGTAACATATAAAGGCAGACCTATCAGAATTACACCAGACTTCTCACCAGAGACTATGAAAGCTAGAAGATCCTGGGCAGAACTCATACAGACCCTAAGAGAATACAACTGGCAACCCAGGCTGCTATACCCAGCAAAACTCTCAATTACCATAGATGGTGAAACCAAAATATTCCATGACAAAACCAAACTTACACAATATGTTTCCACAAACCCTGCCCTACAAGAGATAATAAATGGTAAACGTCAACTCAACGAGGAAAACCACACTCGGGAAAACACAAGAAAGTAATCTTTCAACAAACTGAAAAGAAGATAGCCACACAAACCTAAAAGTAAGAGGAAACAACGATCACTATTCCTTAATATCTCTTAACATCAATGGACTCAATTCCCCAATAAAAAGACATAGACTGACAGACTGGATCCATAAAGAGGACCCAGCATTTTGCTGCATTCAGGAAACACACCTCCACGATAAAGACAAACACTACCTCAGAGTAAAGCGCTGGATAAAATTGACTTTCACCCAAAAGTCATCAAAGAAGATAAGGAAGGACACTTCATACTCATCAAAGGAAAAATCTACCAAGAAGAACTCTCAATTTTAAACATCTATGCTCCAAATGCAAGACCATCCACATTCATAAAAGAAACCTTACTAAAGCTCAAAGCACACATTGCACCTCACACAATAATAGTAGGAGACTTCAACACTCCACTATCATCCATGAACAGATCTTGGAATACAAACTAAACAGAGACACAGTGAAACTAACAGATGTTATGAACCAAATAGATTTAACAGATATCTATAGAACATTTCATCCTAAATCAAAAGAATATACGTTCTCAGCACCTCATGGTACCTTCTCCAAAATTGACCATATAATTGGTCACAAAACAAACCTCCACAGATACAAGAAGATTGAAATAATTCAATGCCTCCTATCAGATAACTACGGTTTAAGGCTGGTCTTCCATGGCAACAATAACAATAGAAAGCCCACATACACATGGAAGCTGAACAATGCTCTATTCAATGACAACTTGGTCAAGGGAGAAATAAAGAAAGAAATTAAAGACTTCCTTGAATTTAATGACAATGAAAGTACAACATACCCAAAGTTATGGGACACATTGAAAGCAGTATTAAGAGGAAAACTCATAGCTTTATGTGCCTCCAAAAAGAAACAGGAGGGAGCATACACTAGCAGCTTAACAGCACACCTGAAAGCCCTAGAACAAAAAGAAGCTAACGCACCCAAGAGGAGTAGAAGGCAGGAAATAATCAAACTCAAGGCTGAAATCAACCAAGTAGAAAAAGAACTCTACAAAGAATCAACAAAATCAGGAGGAGGAATTCCCTTACAGAGGCGGGGAGGGGGAGGGAATAGGGGGTTTCCAAAGAGGAGACCCAGAAAAGGGGAAACTTCAGAAATGCAAATTAAGTATCAAAAAAAGCCAAAACAAAACAAAAAACAAAACAAAACAAAATCAGGAACTGGTTCTTTGAGAAAATCAACAAGATAGATAAATCCTTAGCCAGACTAGCCAGAGGGCACAACAACAGAATCCAAATTAACAAAATTAGAAATGAAAAGGGAGACATAACAACAGATTTTGAGGAAATTCAAAAAATCATCAGATCCTACTACAAAAGCCTATACTCAAAAAAACTGCAAAATCTGGGTGAAATACACAATTTTCTAGACAGGTATCAAATACCAAAGTTAAATCAGGATCAGATAAACCATCTAAACAGTCCCATAATGCCTAAAGAAATAAAAGCAGTCATTAAAGTCTCCCAACCAAAAAAAGCCCAGGATCAGATGGGTTCACTGCAGAATTCTATCAGACCTTCAAAGAAGACCTAATACCAATACTCTTCAATCTATTCCACAAAGTAGAAGCAGAAGGAACACTACCCAATTCCTTCTATGAGGTCACAATTAGACTGATACAAAAACCTCAGAAAGACCCAAGAAAGAAAGAAAACTTCAGACCAATTTCCCTTATGAATATCGAAGCAAAAATACTCAATAAAATTCTCGCAAACCAAATCCAAGAACACATCAAAACGATCATTCATCATGGTCAAGTAGGCTTCATCCCAGGGATACAGGGATGGTTCAATACCCGGAAATCCATCAATGTAATTCACTACATAAACAAACTCAAAGAAAAAAACCACATGGTCATTTCATTAGATGCTGAAAAGGCATTTGACAAAACTCAACATCCCTTCATGATAAAAGTCTTGGAAAGATCAGGAATTCAAGGCCCATACCTAAACATAGTAAAAGCAATATACAGCAAACCAGTAGCCAACATCAAACTAAATGGAGAGAAACTCAAAGCAATCCCACTAAAATCAGGGACTAAACAAGGCTGTCCTTTCTCTCCCTATCTATTCAATATACTGATTGAAGTTCTAGCTAGAGCAATTAGACAACAAAAGAAGGCCAAAGGGATACAAATTGGTAGGGAAGATATCAAAATATCACTATTTGCAGATGACATGATCGTATACTTAAGTGACCTGAAAAACTCCACCAGAGAACTGCTGCAGCTGATAAACAACTTCAGCAAAGTGGCCGCAAATAAAATTAACTCAAACAAATCAGTAGCCTTCCTATACTCAAAGGATAAACAGGCTGAGAAAGAAATTAGGGAAACGACACCCTTCACAATAGTCACAAAGTAATATAAAGTATCTTGGTGTGACTCTAAGCAAACAAGTGAAAGATCTGTATGACAAGAACTTCAAGTCTCTGAAGAAAGAAATCGAAGAAGACCTCAGAAGGTGGAAAGATCTGCCATGCTCATGGATTGGAAGGATTAATATAGTAAAAATGGCCATCCTGCCAAAAGCAATCTACACATTCAGTGCACTCCCCATCAAAATTCCAACTCAATTCTTCATAGACTTAGAAAGAGCAATTCTCAAATTCATTTCAACAATAAAAGATCCAGGATAGCAAAAGCTATTCTTAACAACAAAAGAACTTCTGGGGGAATCAGTATCCCTGACCTCAAGCTGTACTACAGACCAGTAGTGATAAAAACTGTATGGTATTGGTACAGTGAGAGGCAGGAAGATCAATGGAATAGAATTGAGGACCAGAAATGAATCCACACACATATGGTCACTTCATTTTTGACAAAGGAGCTAAAACCACTCAGTGGAAAAAAGACAGCATTTTCAACAAATGGTGATGGTTCAACTGGCGGTCTACATGTAGAAGAATGAGAATTGATCCATTCCTATCTCCTTGTACAAAGCTCAAGTCCAAGTGGATCAAGGACCTCCACATAAAACCAGATATACTGAATCTAATAGAAGAGAAAGTGAGGAAAACTCTTGAACACCTGGGTATGGGGGAAAATTTCCTGAACAGAAAACCATTGGCTTATGCTCTAAGATCAAGAATAGACAAATGGGACCTCATGAAACTGCAAAGCTTCTGTAAGGCAAAGGACACTGTCAATAGGACAAAACGGCAACCAACAGATTGGGAAAAGATCTTAACCAATCCTATGTCTGAGAGAGGGCTACTATCCCATATATTCAAAGAACTCAAGAAGTTAGACTCCAAAAAACCAAATAACCCCCCCAAAAAATGGGGAACAGAGCTAAACAGAGAATTCTCAATAAGGAAATTCGCAGGGCTGAGAAGCACCTAAAGAAATGCTCAACATCCTTAGTCATCAGGGAAATGCAAATCAAAACAAGTCTGAGATTCCACCTCACACCAGTCAGAATGGCTAAGATCAAAAACTCAGGTGACAGCAGATGCTGGCGAGATGTGGAGAAAGAGGAACACTCCTCCATTGCTGGTGGGACTGCAAGCTGGTACAACCACTCTGGAAATCAGTTTGGGGGACCTTCAGAAAAATGGACATAATACTACCTGAGTACCCAGCTATGCCTCTCCTGGGCATATACCCAGAAGATACTCCAACATGTAATAAAGACATATCCTCCACTATGTTCATAGCAGCCATATTTATAATAGCCAGAAGCTAGAAACAACCCAGATGTCCCTCATCAGAGGAATGGATACAGAAAATGTGGTACATTTACACAATGGAGTACTACTCAGCTATAAAAAACAATGTCTTAATGAAATTTGCAGGCAAATGGGTGGAACTTGAAAATATCATCCTGAGCAAGGTAACTCAGTCACAAAAAAACGAACATGGTATGTACTCACTGATAAGTGGATATTAGTCCAAAAGTTCAGAATGCCCAAGTTTCACTTAACAGTAACCGCTGTACTGAGAGTGAGGTCCCAGATGGAGGAGTTGGAGAAAGGTCTGAAGGAACTGAGGGAATTTGCAGCCCCATGGAGGGAGCAACA
>CM052704.1:3891571-3906990 GCA_028551405.1 Uromys caudimaculatus
GGGCCTGACGTCCTCCCCGGTCGTCCTGGAGTTTGGACCACCAACCAAAGAATACACATCTATGGAACTGTGGTTCGGACCACATATGTGGCAGAGGATGACCTCGATAGCCATCAGGGAGAGAGGAGAGGCCCTTGTGCCTGAGTGTGTTAGAGGCCCCAGTAAAGGGGAATGTCAAGGTGGGAATATGGGAGTGGGTGGGCGGGTGGGTGGGAGGTGTAATTCCCTCATAGAGATGGGAGAGGGGGAATGGGTAGGTGGTCTCCAAAGAGGAGACCTAGAAAGGGGGAAACATTGGAAATGTAAATAAAGTATCAACAAAAAAAAAAAATGAAAGAAAGAAAGAAAGAAAGAACAAAAAAGAAAAGTGACATCATGAAATTTACATATAAATAAATGGAATTAGAAAATATCATCTCAAGTGAGGCAATCCAGACCCAGAATGTCAAACATATGTACTCACTTAAAACTGAATATTAGCTGTTAAGTAAAGGATAATCAACTACAGTTCCCAGATCCACAGAGGTTAAATAACATGGAGGACTTTAAGGAGAAATATAGATTTCCTTGGGACTGGGAAATAAAATAGGTTTTCAGGTGTTTGGGAATGGGGGATGGATGGTTGAGGGATCTTGTGGAGGAGGGATGACAGAGGAAAGGAATACAGGGATTAGATGATTAGTATAGGAGACATTTAGGGGCAATATGAAAACCAAGTACAGTAGAAACTTCCTGGAACCTATGTGGGTAACACTAGTGAAGAAAACTAGTAATGTTCTATATGGTGCCTGAACCTGAAATCTTCCGTAACCAAGCACAGCTCCCAGTAGTGAAAATGAGACACCAACCTAGCCACAAAACACTTGATTCACAAACTTTCCTATGTGCAAGGTGTGCTGTGACAATGGTTTCTTAGAGCTTATGTGTGTGGCCAACCAATGATTGGTCTAACTTCAGCTCAAGGCAAAGAGATGCAAACCATGTCCAAGACAACCTAGATGGTGAGAATTTTGAATCTGAATGGTTCAGAGGATTATGATAGGACCAAACACATTTGAACAACAATAACAAGGTCAATGAAATGATTTCTACCAATATTTGCTATACTCATAGATCTGTGCCTAGCCTAATAGTCATCAGAGATGCTTACCCTAGTAGCTGGTAGAACCAGATGCAGAGACTCAAAGCTTAACATTAGGCAGAGCTCAATGAATCCCATAGAAGAGGGGGAGGAAGAATTGTAGGAGTCAGAAGCATTGATAGCATTGGCAAACAGAGCACACAGAATCAACTAAGCAGGGCACACAGGGGATCACAGAGTATGAAGTGAAAATCATGGAGCCTACATGAGTTTGCATCAGGCCCTCTGCATATATGCTATAGTTATTTAGCTTTGGGATTTTGTGGGACTTCTAACAGTGTGAGTGGGGGTTTCTCAGAATCTTTTGCCTGCATGTGAGAACATTTCCTCTTACTTTGTTGCCTATTCCAGCCTTGTTATGAGCGATAATGCCTAGTCTTATTGTGTCTTGTTATGCCATGTTTGATTGATGTACTTTGGGAAGTCTGCTCTTTTCTGAAGGGAACCAGAGGATCAGTAGTTCTGGAGGAGAGAAGTAGTGGGAGTAGGGACCAAGAGGAGTGGAGGGAGAGAGGAGGCTGAGGTATTATATGCAGGAAGAATAAATAAAAAGAATAAAAACAAGCTGCACAATCTTATTTGAAAATGCTTAAAAGTACAAGGCAAATAGCACCATTATAAAGACCAGGGAACTGAGGGCTCCTACCATGTGATTCCAGAATAGAGAACTATACTCAAGAGAGTCCTACCTAAGATATGTAATGAAGTGAGGTCTTAGCTCAGCAAATTCTTGGAGGTGGGACAAAAGTCAAGTGAATTATTGTTTAGGTTTAAGAGTTAATATTTTCTCTTTTTTTGAGCAAATTTGGGCCATGTTTTTCTTGGTTTGATTTGGTTTTAGTTGTGGTGCTGAACCCAGTGCTTTAAGCATACTATACACCCACTACATCATATCAAAGTTACCTGAGTCCCTGGCCATACCAAAAAAAAAAAAAAAAAGAATATGAAGTATGATATATGAGACAACATGAAAAGAAGACCTGTAACCTTACTTATGTTTTATAATTATGTAATCTTAGATATTGTGATAATTTAGATATTTTAATATCAAAAATAACTTACATATGAAGAATAAAGAATTGCTACTCAGAAGCTATTATTTTAAAATTAAGGATGGTTAAAATATTTGAACCCCTTATATTCTGCCATTTCTAGGGCAGAATATCATCTTGTCTGATCTTTGAAGACTCCACACCTCTGAAGTCCTCCCAGGAGATCAGCTGCTTGCAGCGCAACAGGTAAGGGACGTTCCCAATAACTGCAGTAGAAGTTATGGAAGACATGTAGAGTGGGAAAAAGAGAGGATTTGTTTTTGTAACTCTTGATGATCATGATACAGTTGATAAAATTGTTGTTCAGAAATATTAAGGGCATAATTGTGAAGTGAAAGAGAAACAGTCTGCTGGATCACAGAGAGGCTGTGGAAGTGGATCTGGCAACTTTATGGGTCATGGAGGAAACTTTAGAGGATGTGGAAGAAATTTTGGTCATAGAGGAAACTTTGGTGGAAGAGGAGGCTATGGTGGTAGAGGTGGTGGCAGCAGAGGTAGTTATGGAGGTGGTGATGGTAGATATAATGGATTTGGAGGTGATGGTGGCAACTATGGTGGTGGCCCTGGTTACAGTAGTGAAGGAGGTTATGGAGGTGGTGGACCAGGATATGGAAACCAAGGTGGTTGAGGAGTAGGATATGATGGTTAAAATGAAGGAGGAAATTTTGGTGGAGGTAACTACAGTAGTGGTGGGAACTATAATGACTTTGGAAATTTTAGTGGACAGCAACAATCAAATTATGGACCCATGAAGGGGTACAGTTATGGTGGAAAAAGCTCAAGCAGTCCCTATAGTGGTAGCTATGGATCCTGAGGTGGAAGTGTTGGGTATGGTAGCATAAGGTTTTAAAATAAAAAGAAATGGCTACAGTTCTTAGCAGAAGAGAGCACAAGGACTGGTCAGGAAAACTGCAGGTCACTTTGAGACAGTCGTCCCAAATGTATTAGAGAAACTGTAAAAAATCTTCCATGGAAGGGACGATGATCCACAGTCAGAAAAGTTACTGTGGTTTAAACAGGAGACCCTTCTTGCTCAGGACTATCATAGCCACAGTTTGCAAAAAGTGTAGCCATTGATTAATGCAATGTAGTGTCAATTAGATGTGCATTCCTGAGGTCTTTTATCTGTTGTAGCCTTTTCTTTTTCTTTTTCTTACATCAGGTATATTGCCCTATAGATTGTGGCAGTGGTATCAGGAATAAAAAATTAAGGAATTTGTAGCTTCAATATTTGTTTAGTTTAATTTTTCTACATTTTAGTACAGAAACTAACAAAATGCAGTTTTGAAGGTGTTTCCTTGTGAGTTAACAAGTAAAGAAGATCATTGTTAATTACTATTTTGTATGAATTTAGTTAAAAACTGTAAAGAAACACCTACTGACTTGCAATTTAAGGGAATCTATTCTCCCCATTTCTAAAACCATGATGAATGAGTACTGACATGTGGAGAGAATAGATACTTGTATGTTTGCAATGTGTGCTTTAGATAATTAGAATTAGGTAATAAAAATAGCATATTTGTGAATTTAATAGCGTTACAATTATCTTCAAGTGAAAAAGATCTCAAAAGTTAAAAAATAAAAAAAAATTTCAAGTCTCTCAAGAGAGAAATCAAAGAAGATCTCAGAAAATGGAGAGATCTCCCATGCTCATAGATTGGTAGGATTAATGTAAAAGTGGCCATCTTTCCAAAAGCTATCTACAGATTCAATGGACTTCCCACAAAATTCCAAAACCATTTTTTTAAAAGACATGGAAAGAGCAATTCTTAATTTCATATGAAAACAAAAAACTCAGAACAGCAAAAACAATTCTTAACAATAAAGAACTTCTGGGGGAATCACCATCTTTGACCTCAAGCTATACTATAGAGCAATATTGACAAAATCTGCATGGTGTTGGTACAGAGACAGACAGGTTCATCAATGGAATAGAATTAAAGACCCAGAAATAAAACCACATACTTATGGACACTTGATCTTTGACAAAGAAGCCAAAAATATACAATGGAAAAAAGAAAGTATCTTCAATAAATTTTGTTGGTCTAACTGGCTGTCAGTATTTAGAAAAGTGAAAATAGATCCATATTTGTCAACTTTCACAAAGCTCAAGTCCAAATGGATCTTGGATCTCAACATAAAGATACACTGAATTGACTAGAAGAGAAACGGGGAAAGAGCCTTGAACTCATTCACACAGGAGGTAATTTTCTAAAGAGAACTCCAATGCCTCAGGCTCTAAGATCAAGAATTGATAAATGCAGAGTGAGTTCCAGGACAGCCAGAGCTACACAGAGAAACCCTGTCTCGAAAAAAAAAAATGATAAATGGGACCTCATGAAACTGAAAATCTTCTGTAAGGCAAAGGATATAGTCAATAGGAGAAATCTGCATCCTACAGTTTGGGAAAAATCTTGACTAACTCTACATCTGATAGAGGGCTAATATCAAAATATATAAAGAACACAAGAAGCAAAACTCCAAAAAGCCAGACAACCCAATCAAAAAGTGTGGTATATATCTTAACAGAGAATTCACAGTAAAGGAATCTCACATGGCAGAGAAGCACTTAAAGAAATGTTCAAAGTCCTTAGTGATCAGGAAAATAAAAATCAAAATGACCCTGAGATTCTGTTTGCCACCAATAAGAATGGCTAAGATGAAAAACCCAAGTGACAGCACATGTTGGCGAGAATGTGTAGAAAGAGAAACACTCCTCCATTGCTGGTGGGATTGCCAATTGGTACAATCACTCTGAAGATCAATATGTAGGTTTCTCAGAAAAGTGGAAATAGATCTACCTGAAGACCCAGCTATACCACTCTTGGGCAAATATCTAAAAGATGCCCCACCATGCCACAGGGGCACATGCACTATTATGTTCATAGTGGCCTTACTTGTGATAGCCAGAAGCTGGAAACAACCCTGACATCCCACAACAGAAGAATGGACACAGAAAATGTGGTTCATTTACACAATGGAATACTATACAGCTATTAAGAGCGAGAACATCATAACTTTTGCAGGCAAATGGATGGAACTAGAAAATATCATTCTGAGTGAGGTAACTCAGATCCAAGAGGACATGTATGGTATGTACTCACTAATAAGTGGACATTAGCCAAATAAGTACAGGGGTCCAGGTTAGTTGAGACTGCTGCTCTTCCTAATGGGTTGCCCTCCTCTACAACTTCTTCCAGTCTTTCTCTAATTCAACCACAGCTACAGAACTCAAGAAGGTTAACAAGGTGAAGGGCCTAAGTGAGCAGGCCTCAGTACCTTTTGTGAGGGAGAAGAAAGCAATCATGGGGGAGGGGCAGAGAGAGGGAGGTATATCGGTGGGAGAGGGCCAGGGAGAGGAAAAAGGGAACATGGTCAGGTATTGGGGGGGGGGGAACAGGAATGAATCCCTGAAGACCAGCAGAATGAATGGAAAAAGGCAAACTCAGGAGGTAGGAGGTGGGGGACCTCTAGAATGTATAAGAGACCTGGGAGGTAAGAGACTCTCAGGACTCAAATGGAAGGGTCTTAGATGAAATGCCCTATAGTGGGGAGAGGAAACTTGTAGAGTCCATCACCAGTAGAAAGACAGGGCATCAAGTCGAGGGACAGGGTTGCCATCCCACCGTAAAAAAACCCAGGACTGTTCCTTCCTAAAAGAACTGCAGGGACAAAAATGGAGAAGAGACTGAGGGAAAGGAGGTCCAGTGACAGGCTCAAATTAGGATCTATCTTCAGGGGAGGCTGCAAGTACTGACACTATTATTTATTCTATGGTATGCTTACAGACAAGAGTCTAGCATATCTGCCCTCCAAGAGAACCAACAAGCTGATTACTGAGACAAATGCAGATACTTACATCTGACCAATGGACAGAAGCTGGGAACTGCTGTGGTTGAATTAGGGAAAGGCTGGAAGAAGTTGTGTTGGAGGGTGATCCCATAGGAAGACAAGCAGTCTCAACTAACTTGGACATGCAAGATCTCTCAGCCACCAACCAGGCAGAATTCACTAGCTGATATGAGGTCTCTGACACATATACAGCCTAAATATCTTTGTAGAGACATAGGAATGAGCATCATTTTGGAGATGTATTCAGATATAGACATACTGTTGACTTTTTGGCTAACCTATGCAGATCTTGTCTGCTGAACCTAGGATCTGTGGACCTAAAGTAATGGGACAGATTATAGCCTATTGCTGTAGATAATCACAGTTCAGATTCAATGCACATAAAGAGACCACCTCCAATAGTCACATAGGACCCCCACGAGAGGGATGGGTACATCAACCCACCTATGAAACCTTCTGCCCCAAATTTCTCCTGTCTAAAATCAATGCAGGGAGAAAAATGGAGCAGAGAATGAAGGAATGGCAGACCAGTGAGAGGTCCAACTTGAGACCCATACCATGGGCAACCACCAATCCCTGACACTATTACTGATGCTATGTTGAGCTTTCAGAGAGTATTCTAGCATTCCTGTTCTCTTAGAGTCTCTACCAACAGTTGACTTAGGCAGATGCAGATACTCACAGCCAAGTACTGGATGGAGGATGGAGGTTGGGTACTCCTATGGAAGAGTTAGGGAACAGTTTGAAGGAAATAAATGGTATGACAATCTCATAGGAAAATCAACAGTGTCAACTAACTTGGATTCCTGGGAGCTCCCACTGAGCCACCAACCAAAGAACATAAAAGGGCTGGTCCAAGGCCTCCAGCACTTATTTAACAGAGAGGTGCCTTGTCTGGCCTTAGTGAGAGAAGATGCACCTAATCCTGTAGAGTGGTGATGCTCCAGGGTGGAAGAATACCTGGGGGTGCACCATTTCAGAGGCATGGGGGATGGGGATGGAGAGCAACATTTGGGATGCAAATAAATATAATAATTAATTAATAAAATAAATTTTAAAAGTGAAAACAATTTAACATGGCATGATTTGAGTGGGTCTTGACACCAATTGCTTTCTTTTTGAGAGTTTTTATATTTTTCTTTTTTGGTGATGTCTTTGTTTGATTTCTAGGGGTGCCATAAAACAACCTGTATTCATTTCCACATAATTCTGCAGCCTTGAGTCTCAGGGTCAAAATGTTCACAAAGCTTCTATTTTCTGTGTCTTTTCTCCTTTCCTTCTTGGTTACATCTGGTTTTACACATAATCTTTCTCCTTGTGTATATTCTTTACCTCTTGTAAGACAACCTGTTTCTTAGATTGAGACCCACCCTAATGATCTCAATTGTTCTTAATCCCCCCTTTAAAGATGCTATAACTAACATAATCACAGTCTGAATATCAGGGTGTGGCTTTGACATATGGCCTGGAATAGTTCATCCTCAACAGGCCCACATACATCTCAGTTCTTCTTGACCTTCTCCAGAGTGCTTCCCCCTGTCCCTGCTTCTTGTGATAGGCAGTATTCAACACACTCTAGACCTACTTATGTTTCCTTACTACATTTCTCTGTGCACAGTCCTGTCATGAATACAGATCCATGAATCAAGATCCATGATTCAGATCAGAATCAAGCCCCTCCCAGAATCCACATACAGTAAAAGATGAAACAATCTAACTTAAAAATATTAACATTACTTTTCACAGCATGTAAGGCCAGACCTAAAGGTTGAGTTCAAATGAATTTAACATCTTGTACTCCTTACATGATGTTAGGAGTAGGGAATGTGGAGTAGGTTTGACATGTAATCCTTACATGTCAAACCTACTCCACATCTACCTGCAATAGCTTTCCCTATTATTCTGTTCAAGTGTGTGGAGGGGTGAGTCAGAAAGAGGAACTGTGTACTATCACCTATCTTATTCATCAAAGAATCTCAGACTTAAATCTAGCCCAACCAACTTGAAATTTATCATTACTCTTTCTTATTCTCTTCTTTTCTTCCTCTTCTTTTGGAGAGGGGGATTGAAATCATTGCCTCATACATGCTAAATTCATGCTCACCATTAAGTTATAGATCTAGCCCTACCACTCCCTAAGTTCTTCATTTTAAGTACAGTTTGTTACTAGGGTTATTGGGATAAATTATTTGTAGAAAGATAATTTCACTATTGGTTATATTTGTGTGTAAATGGACATTGAATCTGAATTGTGATTATTTACAGCAATAGACTATAGTTTGTCCCATTACTTCAGATTCACGGATCCTAGGTCCAGCAGACAAGATCGGCGTAGGTTAGCCAAAAAGTCAAAAGTATGTCTATATCTGAATGTAACTCCAAAATGATGCTCATTCCTGTCTCTACAAAGATAGTCTAATGTGAATTAAATCCTACATGGTTCAAGAAGTTGACTAATAACTTTTCAATTTTGTAAATGCTATTTGACAGGGATAAACACTTTTAATTCTACCTCATGTGGGTATGCAAAGGTAATTTTCTTATACTAGGTCACAGATAAACAGAGTTACTATGAGCTTCAAAGTCCCCAAATAGCAATGACTATGGCTGTGGTTCCAATTCAGGTAGTTTGCCTGTAGTCATGGCCTCAATGTTCCTTTTCTCAGATACCTTGGTCTCTTCTATGGGTTTTTTCCAGTTCTGTCATGGGGTACTGAGGAAAGTGGACTGAGTAAAGAGTTGCTGTTTCTTCTTCTTCCCGGTCTGAAAAATACTTTCTTTTCACAAGGCTGTATACGTAGAAATGAAGTTTCTGACAAGTTTCACATAATCATCTATGTGAATTGTACTTCAGTGACATGAGTGATATCACACTGAGCAATTTATACATAATAGAAATGCTTATTGGATGCTGACTTGGAGGTAATTGTTGTTATAGGAACATATATATCATTAGTGGTTAAAAGAGACATTATTGTTCCTGTACTGAGCTTCTACCAGAGGAAATAACAGTAATTAATAAACATGTAAATAAAATGCTACCTTATAAAATGTTAAGTGATCGGCAAAACATATCCATATGGATAATGGATTAAGGAGAATCATTTGGCAAGTTAGAACTTGAAAAAAGAAACGTGTTTCTGGGTGTCACAAGAAAGAGGGCATTTGACAAAATTTAAAAGATCAAATAGTAAGCCATGTGGATGTGGTATAAGTAGGTATTGTGAGGCTTTCATGAATTCTGGTTGAAATTTATTAATAAAGATGGCTATATCTATACTTTATTTTTCTGCAGCCAGACTCAGAATCTAACACCCCATCCTTTTCTTCTATTTTTTATCTCTTCCTTTTATATCTGCCAAGAACCTAAGTATACTAGTTATGATACCTTTTTCTGCTTTAATTTTAAAAATCTCTTCCCCTTCCCACCATTTGTCATTTTTTTCCACCATGTGTTGTAGGACCTTGAAAGGTAGCCTGCTTCCTGGTTGAGCAAAATCTAGAAACCCCACTGATCCTGAAGTGATGGAAGGCATTTTGCCCTGCTCCTGAGCACCTGGCTCCTCTCATATGGCTGCAGCCCTCATAGATTTTTGTCCATCAATCATATAAGGGCAATGCTCCAAATCCCTCCACATTTAGAGGATCTGACCACAGCTCAGGTAGACTCAAGACAGATCTCCATTTTAATGAGGTACCTAAAGGCCTGAAGGGCTTAGCAAATTAAGCTTTCCTTACCAGACACTCCTCCCTGCAAAAGATATTTAACCTCAGGCCTGCCCTGAGAAGTGGGGTATGGTTTTGTTCATCCACCTCCTGCCATGTCAATAAATGTCTTAAAACCAAGGACTGCCTCTTTTCACTGGGATTCGCTGTGGGGAACCATGGAGGCCTTTGTCTATAGAGCTGCTGTCTAGTCACCCTTGGAGGGCCTCTCTGCGCTCCCAGCCATGGCTACCACCAAGATCAAGATCAGGCTAAGCCAGCTGCTTGCCAACCAGCCAAGGACTCTCTCCCCACTGGAACCAGCCAGAGCTTCCTCCTTTGGCCCTGGGCTAGATCCAGCTGTCAGGCCAGAACTCCGTACTCAGCTCTTCTGCAGCTCTCAGTGGCACCTGGGTGTCCAAGAGCCTTAGAACCAGATGACTCTGGCCTCCTTGCAGGCCTGGGGACCTCCCAAGCCAGCTCAGGCTGTCCCTGGGACCTCAGACTGTGCTTCCTCACCCCCCAGAGCAGTGTCCCGAGGCTTCTCCATAGCCCGACATCCACCCACCCTATGAAGACATGGGGTAAGCACGGCCAAAACTTCCCCATCTTGCCTTCCTGAGTTGCCAGAGCCCTGTAGTGGAGTGAACTCAGGACCCCATTAACCTTACAATGTGTCTGATGTCTTCTGAAACAGCAAGTCTGTTTTCTCCTTTTCTCTTTCATTCTCCTCTTGCATGACGTTACTGAGATATATACTTTGCCTGCCCTATGAAATTTCTTCATACTTGAACAGATTATCTTTGACCTTTATGGCCATCTTTAATTTTTTTAATAATTACAATAAAATCCAAAAAAATAAAACTATGTAAAGCATTAGAGCTCTGGAACAACAATGCACATATACAAGTAAAACAATAAAATCTTTGTTGGGGTTGTTCTTCTAATGGAGTCTTTGGGAGTAGTCTTCCACATCTTCTCAAGAGCTTCCATTTCTGTACTGAGCCCCTATAAGAAAAATTATGGCAGATATTCAGAATCCAATGTGGCAGAGTATTAAGGGAAACATGTAGAGAATCACCTCTGACTCAATGTTTTGTTTATTTCTTACTCTTAGTTCTACATTGTCTATGATATAGCTCTTCTTCTAGCACTCCTGTCTTTAGTGGATGAGATACTCATGTCATAAAATTGTGGTGTATTATTGCATCCTAACTCCTGAGTCATGCAGGATCATGATATACTATTCATGATCATAAATAGGATAAAAAAGAAACAGTAATTATTATAGGCCATCTGAAATGTATAAATATTGGCCCATAATGTAGATTAATATTTCCCATGTACACTTTGTCTTACATTCACTGTTGTCACCTCAAAGAGGAGAAGTGAGGCCAGTACAGCAAATCATCCCTATGGGCCCATGTCCTTCACATTCTCTAGGCCACTTTTGAGCATTTTTGTTGATCCAGGAGTGAACAATCTGCAGTATGCACATTTTCTTGGAGCTTGTGATGTCTAAAACTCTTTAATGAGATTCTTGAAGAGTCTCAGAAACAGTCCATTACCACAGTGATGAATGACATGGCTCTGCTATTGATTCTACTCCTTCTATGTTAGCACATATACTGAAAACTATCTAGTATGTGGTGTGTTGAATATGCTTGGCTCAGGGAGTGAGACTATTTGAAGGTGTGGCCTTGCTGGAGTAGGTGTGCCTTTGTTGGAGTAGGTATATCACTGTGACCATAGGTTTTAAGACCTTTATCCAAGCTGCCTGGAAGCTAGTTTTCTCCCAGTGGCCTTCAGATGAAGTTATAGAATTCTCAGTTCATCCTGCACCACATCTTCCTGGATTCTATCATGCTCTCACCTTAATGATAATTGATTGGTTCTCTAAACCAGTAAGCCAGCCCAAAGTAAATGTTGCCCTGTATAAGAGTTGCCTTGGTTATTGGGTCTGTTCACAGCAATACAACCCTAAGACATTGCATTTTGAATAAGAAACATTCCCTACATTCTAAGATATTTGTATCTTGGTTTTCATTTGGCAATTTTGTTTTGGTAAAATTTAGGTGATATACACTTGTTAGAGAAAGTATGTCACAGAAGAAGAGCATTGAGATTCATAGCTTTTTGTCACTTCTAGTTTGTTCAATCTGCTTCATGAATTCTGCTAGAATGTCAACACTCTTCTATTTTCAATGCCACTCCTCTCCAGCATTATGGACTCATATGACTCTGGAATAATAAGAAGCCAAATAAACCCTTTATTCTATTAGCTATTTTAGTCATACCATTTTGTCACAGCAAGAGAAAATTAATATAGCTATAACCCTTCTAACTTACATTCAGGTCTTCTGCTTCTTGTGCCTGTACATGACAAAGACGATTACCAGAAGCAGTTTGGGTCCAAGGAATGTAGCTACTATGATTTTAGCAGCATCTGTTGTCTTCTGTTCTGAAAGTAAAGTAGCAGGAGAAGCTATTAGAAAAGTTACATGCAGTTCTTCATCAGTGGTCTTCTCTTGACCTATCTGTGCAATCTTAAGCCCAATAAAGCTCTGAGGATGTCTTATGTGTTCTCTGTCCCCATTCAAAACACTAGTTCCAAGAAGACATGGTTAACAAGGTATCTATTTGTCCATTGGTCCTAAATAAGTTCATTAACTTGTTCTAACAAAAGTAAGAATTTGTACTCAGTGTCATATGTCACTTCATTTTATGAAAAGAAAATTTACACAAAGAAGATGAACCTTCAAACTGAAACTTTTGCATGGCCTATAAACTCTTTAGAAATCCAATGAATTGTAGATTTTGGCATGTTGAAGATCCAGGGCCAAATTATTGTGGATAGTATTTAGTCATGTTAATAGCCATATATTGCCATCCTCTGTACCTAATAGATCAGCTTAATGATAATAAGGTGAATAATTTGAATTGTACAAGCAGAGTACTAGTTTTGTGGAATGTATTAACTTAGAAGACTACAAGTTTTGACTAGCCCAGATACTAAATGTGTCATTAGAAAGCATCTGAAGATTCTAACATGTTTCTCAGTAATATTGTAACCCAACTCTTCCATGTTTCCAATAATAAATTTTAAAAGTTTCTTGATTTATGAATTTCTATGTTCTGTCACTAAAATTTGTAAATTCTTCCTACAGTTGGCTTTTAGGTGTCATAAATCTGTGTTCCTGGAACATAGTCACTGATATTTGCATCAGAATGAATATGCATTCTGTGAGTCAGTGACTAATATTTGAATTCTGCTCAAATAAGTTATCTCTAGGGAGGATCACAAGGTTAGTGGGATAGTGAAATGCTTCTTGTTGGTGGTACTTAAGGTAATCCCTGGGACAGTGTCTTTGGAACAGAAGAGGTTCAGTATCTCACATATTCAGGAATAGCTGTGAACAAGGCATACACATGAAAGAGGATGGTAAATGGAGAGAAAACGAGTTGATAGACTGCCTTGTTTAGATAAAAGGCATGCTGGAAAAAATTCCATGTTCTTGGAACTGAAGGGATCATGGTGAAGTGGAAAACAGCCTGGTGAAAGCACTTTCTTGAAAATATTCAAGCAACGAATGAAAACTGTATAGACAAGTGTCTATGAGAATAATTTTCATGGTTTGGAGCCTCAACAATCATGGAGTCCATGTCACCCCACTGTAGATACCATCAGAAAGCTTTCTGTTGCTCATGAAGTACTAGAATTGATTTTGAAGTTAATCAAAGATTAAAATACATTTTAAGAATAGAACCAGGCTGGGTGCATAGTTCATTGGATGCAGTGTTTGCCTGATATATTGGAGGCTCCTGGTTCAATTTCCATTATATCACAACCAACAACAAAAATAATTTGGTAGCCCATATCTATAATCCTAACATAGGGGCATGGAAAGAAGATGATCAGAAGTGTGATTTCTTACTTGCCCACATTTATGAGACACTGTTTGATAGCTAGTTGTAAGTAGTGACTGGCTTCAACCTAGAATTGCCCAAGAAAAAAATTTCAGTTAAGCACTGGATTAAATTGAGTTGGCCTGTTGGTGGGTCTGTGGAGGATTGTCTTGATTGTTAATCAACATGATAGAATCACTCTGAATGCATATGGCATCATTGTTTTAGACTCTGGGCTCCATACTGTGTAAGATCAATGAAGAAAGCTAGCATTCCACATCTTTTCTCTTGACTGTGGAAGTGGGATTTGAGTTCCTGCCTAAGTTTGCATAGAAAGTCCAATATCCTTGGGAATAAAAGTTAAAAAAACCCTTTCATCCCTTGTGCTTTTTTTTTCAGTCAGGGTATTTTATCATGACAACACAAATGAAAGTATATCATTGCCTCAAATCATACACAAACAAGAATCAAATGGTCTTTGTGGGACCATAGGAAGAAGCAGACACCCATCATATGCAGCAGAGTTAAGACCAAAATTTTATTGCCTCCTGCCTCCTCTTTACTCTGAAATAATAGCTATCCCATGCCCCAGCTTTCTGAGGAGTTATGGTGCATTTTATTGTCCTTGAGTGTGATCACCTATCTCACTTAGACCAATTGTTTTGTACCTGTGTTGATATCTACATTTCTCCAAAATGGTCTGCTTTCCTGCATCCACCACAGTAAACATTTTTGGGAATCTGACCTAGAACAGTGGCCTGGACAGTACACTCAAATAGGAGAAATTGAAATCTGATACTCAGTTCAGTTCTGATTAATGAACTTGTGGTTTTGAAGATCCCTGTACCAATGAGTAGCCAGAGTATAATTGTTTTACATTAAACTAGCAGGCAATTATTTTCCACAAAAGTAATTATTTTACACATCATTGAAATTAATTGCCTCCAACTTCAATGAAACCTACAAGACCAAACTAAACCAGAAGAAAACAGAATGAAGAAAATGATATCTTTAGAGTAGAAATAAAGCCCTAGCAATAAAATCTTCACATCCAGAGAATACCATTTCTATCTTGGGCCCTTGGACAGCAAATTAAATTTAAGCCATGCTAAATAAATAGGTAAAATAATAATTTCTTTAAAACAAAGTACTACCCTTTTTGTTCCAAGATTTTTTTTCTCCAACACAGGTTCTGCAAGTTGAGCTTCAGTAAAGTTCAGTGAGATCTTCTCAATCTTTCTAATGACCAACCATAAAGAACTATTTTTTCTTTTTCTTTTTTTTTTTTCTTTTTGTTCTTTTTCCCTTTCCTTTTTTCAGAGGCCATCCAGTACTTAAGCTTGCTCTCTCTGGTACTATGGCATGTACTGATATTTCTTCTCTCTTATTCTCCACCAGTTGTGCACCATGTGTCTAGAAAGACTAATGGAATGCAAGGGAAATGACTAGTTTACACAACACTGTAGAGAAACATCATGATAGAACCTAGACTTAAAAGCCAATAATATCCTTTGAGAAATTTTATTGCATACATTTGAAAACTCATAAAAATCAAGAAAGTCTATGAAAATATCACATTCAACACCCAATGTCAGAAGTGTGATATGACATTTTGTAATCCTTAAGAAAAATTGATTTCAACATTTTACCACATTTGGAGTTCATTTCTTTTTTTTTTTTTATTTATTTATTTTTTGATATTTTATTTACATTTCCGATGATTCCCCTTTTCTTTAGAAACCCCGTGTCCCCTCCCCCTCCCC
>CM052704.1:3907490-3923105 GCA_028551405.1 Uromys caudimaculatus
TGGTGAGCTGTGGGGCGTGTCTTTGGCCCTCTGCTGGGTCTTGCGATCTCCGGCGAGGGATCTTTGTCCCGGCGCTGATTAGCTGTGGGGCCCTGTGGCCCAAGCTGAGGTTTCCGGCCGTCGCCGGAAGCTGCTGGCGGTCAGTCTCTGTGGCCTGGTGAGCTGTGGGGCGTGTCTTTGGCCCTCTGCTGGGTCTTGCGATCTCCGGCGAGGGATCTTTGTCCCGGCGCTGATTAGCTGTGGGGCCCTGTGGCCCAAGCTCTGGAGTTCATTTCTTGAGAGCCAAAGATTTTAACAAGCAAATCTGATAAAGATTTAAGGATGAAATAAAACCTAATTTTTGTCCTACAAAAAAAAAAAAAAAAGAAAAACTATAAAAATAATTTTGAAAAATTTAAAATACTGTCCATTTAAGATCATCCCTGGGAATTATAGATAATTTCATTGAATGTAATGATGATATTTGTTTTGAATGAAAAATAGTTATTACCTGAGTATCCACTGTGTATTGCATTTGCCTTGTATTAGCATACATGACAGAGCCATCAGAGGGTATTGTTATGCAATATCTAAATAACTCTTAATCTAAGGGAGTTGGTGCTTTTTAAACATAACTGTTTTAACAGGCATATACATGAATAATTAGGTAATTACTTTGTGCGCTCACAAAAAGGTCTTTATGCCAAGTGCCGAGGTCCAGCCTCAGCATGAGGAGAGTCCTGAGAAAGGCGGGTGTGGGAATGGTGCTGTTTCAATATTGACTAGGACTCGGTAGTAGATGCAAGCTCAGCAAGTTCAGGTACTCTCTCTGTTCCCTGACAATTCTCACTATTCTTTTTTTCCAGTTTAATCATTCTTCAGCTTAATTCTTCTTCAGCTTAATGACCAGAAAGAGGCTGAACCCTGTCTTTTATTTACTAGAGCAACATCATCAAGGCTTTGATCATTGCTAATAATTATCAAAAATGCTTAAATTCACATAAACTCTGTGAGTCCCAGATCAATAGTTCCAACCCCCATTTCCTTAGAGCAGAACTAGACACAAAGCCAGAGCACGTTTCCATATAGGTTTCCACAGCCTGTTCTTCCTGGGTAGCTGGGTACAGCCCTTGCGGTTTCCTGGTACAACAGACAGTAGTCTTTAGTGACTATTCTCATGTAAAAACAGAACGATAACACTGCTAAAATTAAAATGATTCTGTACAAAATTTTGAATTTATGTAAGTAAAATGGTTACCACTCTCTAAAATCTTTCCTGGCATTGTTAACTCTAATTCTTCAACCAGCTAGAAATACAGAGTATTAACTTTTTATATGCTTCTATATCATCTTTTAATTCTCTAATCTTCATTTTCTTATCCTAATAATTCTATAGCATCATGTACTCTCCTTGTAATACTATATTCCTAAATCACATATAATTTCCTATTTTTTCTATTCATTTTTTTTTTCCTGAGACCACGTTAACTCTTCATCCTTAATGTCCCCAAGTTCACCCTGGTTAATTTATGCAGCACTCATTGAAACAGAGGGTACATGTGCTCCCTCAAGGTTACAAATTTAAGCCCAAGTCTGGCAATGAACCATTTCTACAAAGGACCATGTAAGCTTATAAATTAAATGTTAGGCAAAAATGGGATGAGTCAAGATGCTAGAGTTGGGTGATACCTTAGTTTCTTACTTATTTAATCTAAATATGTCAACACATTAGTGGAAATATGCATGAGACTTCTGTGAAGTGGGAATGAAATCTGACTTTAACATTTTACTTTGTTGTAGTTGTCAAGTTACATATATATTAAGCATGAACACTACCTCTTTCATATATATATATTCAAAGCAGAAAGACAGGCATTTCTTCTTATAACATCACCCAGACAAACAGCTGGGTACCTAAATAAATGGGAAACTACAGGATCTCAGGTGCAGTGTTGGAATTTCACCCAAGAGAGGACACAGTTGTTCATGGAAAAATCTAAAATGGAATGGATTCAGAAAAGATATTGTAAAGAAAAGATATGAACTTGAGGATGTAACAAATGTTAGGCAAAAATTGGATGAGTCAAGATGCTAGAGTTGGGTGATACCTTAGTTTCTTACTTATTTAATCTAAATATGTCAACACATTAGTGGAAATATGCATGAGACTTCTAAGAAGTGGGAATGAAATCTGACTTTAACTTTTTACTTTGTTGTAGTTGTCAAGTTACATATATATTAAGCATGAACACTACCTCTTTCATTAAAAAGAGGACAATTTTACACTTAGCCAAGAAGGTGGGGTAGAGACCTTTAAAAAGATGATGGGAGTACCCTGCTCCCTCTGATGTGCACTGACCACTACACTATTGGTTTTAATGAATGGTGGCTCTCCATCATGCTTGACCTGGCATGTAAGTACCACGATGTCCTCATGGGCAGATATGTTTACCAAGAGACATCTGGTTCAGTTGTAAGTTCTATCCTTGTTTATTATGAATGTAGGAGCTAATTTTGTCTGTGACATATTTCTATTCTTTAACAGGTCAATTGAAGGCTCAAAAGATAAAACTTCTGCACCTGGCACATGATATTTTTCAGATTCCATATCAGTGTTGGGTATTGGTTGATCTAAGGGAGAATAGAATTGAAAATCACTAATAGAAGCTGAGATAGATGGAAATGAGGCATTGGCAGACCCAAAAGAAGAGCTGGAGTGCTGAGACCCCATCCTTGTTACAAATGCACCGTGGGGATAGAATTAGTGTTTGGCCTAGAGCAGATCACAGCTGAGTACAGCTCCTAACACAGAGGAGCTCAGGCCATGGGAAGCGAGGATCCTAATAAGTGAAATCAATAAGCATAACTCTCAGGTACACTAGGAAAAAATAAATGCTCAAAAATGCTGGGCGTGAGGTATGTGAATCATAATTAATATAGCTTCAATTGCTGCTGTTAAAATAAATACAATTTCCTTTATGTGCTACCATAGACTTTGATCCCTCCTCTGTAGTATTCATGAATATTTGCTTGGGAACTATGCAAGAACGATTCTTACCAGATAGGAACTGGAGCTCAGACATCTCCCTCAGGTGGTATAAGACATTTTGGCTCTCCCAGGAAGATTGCTTCCTTTCAAGGTGATATGGACCACCTCACAAAGGATCTGAGTGCAGACCTCCCCAGTTCCCAGCACCATTTTTTTGCTGAAGATGGTGTAGGAGATGCTCTCTTCTTTGGGGTCCACAGTAGTTTGAAAGTGAGAGAGCGCTTTTCCATTTTTTAATCATTTCAGGGTGAGGTTATGAGGTGAGAAACTATGTGATCTGCATGTGAAGCTCACTGTCTGCTTAAGTTCATCTCTGTCTGTAGGACCTGAGACCACAGGAGGACATGGTTTAGATATAAAGGAGCATGTAGACAAGGATGTCATTGTGATTGCCACCACCGATGACATATATTGAGACGAATTTTACTGAATAATACCAATAATATCACAATCATCGTTGTTTGTTGTGTTGCTTGAGGTCAATACCAGAACTTTAGTCATATTCTTGACCTGCTCTAATTCTGTTATACCTGCACTTCAGCCACAGACATTAAGGGTTCATGTTTCTCTATTGTTTTCCTCAGGTTTTCTCTTCCTCCTGTGGTATCACTTGTACTGTGTTTGCATTGTTTAGCAAAGATGCCCAGAGAAAATAAGGAAGGAAAAGACCAGATAAAATTCTAGGCCTGGCCAAGGAAGTGAATTACCACTGTATTTCATATTTTATATCATCTATTACTGCTGGTCCTCATGACAGCTTGATAAATTTTCCTAGATTTACAGCTATTCTAACCCAGAAAATAAAATACATAACAGAAGGGCCACAAAGCTGGAGACCTTCCTGATTTTCTTAGTTTACTTTTTTTCTTTCCTTCCTTCCTTCCTTCCTTCCTTCCTTCCTTCCTTCCTTCCTTCCTTCCTTCCTTTCTCTTTTCTTCCCTTACTTTATTTCTTCCTTCCTTTCTTCCACCCTTCTTTTCTTTTGTACTTATAAGTCTTATGCCTAATCTATGCCAAGTCCTGAAATAAAATTGAGAGCCCAATTATCTGTATCTCTATATGTGGACTTAATTTTTACTTAGTCTGAAGTCAAAAACAGAGATTACCCTCTGTCACTGAAGCCAGAGGTGGTTAATTTTCTAACTTTTAATTTCAAGGGACAAAGACAGAAGTCTGTTGAACAGATATGAACACTCTCTGATCATAAGAGCACACATATGAGTGGACTGTTTGATGGAAAGCAATGTTTGCTGTAGATGTCTTGTGCTGAGATTATTATGTGTAACAGGCTGCATTTGATGAACATTGTATACATTTTTATTTGTACATATGTGATTCCTACTCAACTGATCATCCAACCTGGAAAATAAACAAGTGTTATTTGAAGTCAAGCTATCCAAACACTAGCACACACGAGGCCACTACAGTTTGATGGACTATAGCCAGTCATCATTTCTTGGTAGTTTCTGGCTGTTTTGACACTGCCTAGAATTCAGTAACTAAACTTTACATATGATTATGATCATAGTGCCTATGGGTGGAGAAGTTACACAGGTAAATGGGCAAAGTCCATCTGACACCAAACAGGTGTTTCAAATGCTTTACTTTTATCATCCTAATCCAATGTGCATCAATATTTGCTCTGATGGCACTATTGGCAGTTTGTGTGGGTGCACAACTCTCTGACAGGCCTTGTCCTTCTACCCCATTCCCTCTACTTTGCTAAAAACATTAGCTCACATTTCTACAGCTAGCCACCATCTTCTGTTTCCTTATTCTGCCTCTTCTTCCTCCCAAGCCTGTCTACCGGTGTCTAAGTTTCAAAGGTTTGAAGTCCAGCAATGAAAAGTTCCCTTTGGCTCACTTAATGAACATGCCCAAATAGACACTTTATCCTAACAGGGGGCTTATAACCTTCCATTTTTCTGTGTGTCATATTTATCTCATCTCTACCCAAAAGCAGTTCCTTGTTCTCTGGGAAAGACTCCTTCTCCCTCTTATTTGTTCATTTCCCCTTCTCCCTCACCCTGTATCTCTTTTCTGTTCATTTCATTCCCAGACCTCTTTTGCTCTGGCACAAATAAATCTGCTCTGAGCTGAGAAATAGTACATGATCAGGTTCTGAGATCTTATTTTTCTTAATACCCTTCTATAAAAACTGAATAAAAAAACCTCACCCTAGAAAAATTAAAATGAAGGTAGAATCCCTTCCTTATAAACTTTAGGGTCACATGCTTACTTTTACCCCATTTGCATGAATAAAATGCCATAGAGAAACAATAAAGTATGTCTCTGGTTTGTTTTTGGTACTACCATGAAAATTTCACTTAATGAGCAGAAGTTTCTGTGTGGCTTGCATTCTGCTCTTTCATAGTGATCATTTCAAAAAGTTGGTCAGTGGCTTTTACACAACAAGAAGGACCACAAGTAATGCCTGCAGAGGGACTAATTATAGAGAGCAGGTGGCCATGAGATGGGGGATTTACAGAGCTGTTGTTGATATTCTGTGTCATTAACATAGAGTTCTCAGTGAAGGAGAGACATTTCTGGCCACAGAAATTATTCTAATGCTGATCTGTGCAATACAGAAAAAATTTCCTCTGAGATTACAGTTGAACATGATGCTGCCTTGTTGGACTTTAGGAATTCTGGGTCTCCTCTCTGAGATGTGTTCCTGGAACACTACTTGGGTTTTAGAAGCTAGGACACAGCAGACTTGGTTCTGCTATTCTGAAGCATAATGTGCTGCAATGTCTCACCTTGCGATCCTAACAGCTTTATCAAGGGAATAAACACAAATATCTCTTATTGCTTCAAAGCATATATTTGATGTTTCAGATGCCAAAACCCATACCAGAACAACTAAAGAAATCTGAATCTAGGATTTTTCTTATTTTTCCTATGTAATTCTGTAAATAGCCAGGTGAACAGCTAGCAACCTCCCCCTAACTTAATTAATACCTAGGGCCTAGAGAGGGAAAGTGCAGAGTCCAAAGACATATGACCCCTTAGTAAGACAACACACAGTGATGAAACATTTCCTAAAAGTCAGCAGTTTCTCTTAGTATGTCAGATGACTACTACTTCAGTAGAGCCAATCTGTATACCATGCTCACAGGCAAAGGGTATTATGTAACATCCCTGTGTGGAAGGTCTCTTTTTGGGTACATGTCAGAGAGTAGCAATCTTGGAATGCATAACCACTTAGATTATTTCCTCTATAGGCCACTGAAATTCTGATGTTCCTAATCATCCTAACATCACCAGCCAAGAATATATGCATGGTTTATCCACCTACCAGGGATCATGGCTGTCTTCATCACAAAATAGGAAACTGAAGACTGCACAGAGTAAGTCATTGTCGCCTGATGGGTTCCTAATGCCAGACTCTTATCACTTTTCTGGGTAGTCAGAGCACCATGAGAAAGTGGGCACAAGAGCTACATTCTAAATAAGAGGAAACTAATGCTCAGATTCAATGAGGTATCCAAGATTTTAAAATTATAATATATCAATTGTTTTGCTTGTTAGTTAGTTTGTTTTTTGGCATGCTGCTGTGTCACATGATATTCGCAGGCAGAGGCTATCCCTCTGAGTGACATGTGCTCATCACCATGCCACAGAAAAGAATACTTAGGCTGGAACAGAGACTATCTCCTCTTCCCTGCTGTCTCAGAGGCTGTTTTCTGTGCCTTCACTTTCATTTTCACAAGAAAACAGCTGCACCCCACCAAAGTCCCTCCACTTACACCACTCTACTCCTTCCCTAAGAATCCAAATTGAAGAATCCTGTGCCAGATGCCTGCTCCATATAGCTCCAGAGAGAAGGAAGCCTTTGTTCCCGGATCCCTAGACTCCTGAAGAACCTGACTTATTTGTTCTTTGTATTTTCAGTACTAGACATCAGAGGAAGCTCAATTCTGTGGCTGCTGCTCACAGAATAAACTAAATACAAAGGATAGCTTGTGTGGCCTCTTAGTCTATGTGATAAGGTGCTGTAGTGAGCTACCACCTCTTCCTCATGTGCTCACAAGTCAGGTGCCCTCTATAAACTTCAGGGTCTTCTTCTCTAAAGGGAAGAGGTGACTTCTCCCCTATAGTACATGTTTCAGGAGAAACTGCCATAGCAGAGACCATGCACATAGCAAATTGCTATTTCATTTCTCTCTTCCAACATATGTCATAATCAATAGCAAATGAAATGGAAAATATACATAGTATCACTGGAAACCTATGGATTGCATCTTATCTTAGTCACTTGCTGGTTGCAGTTGCCTACACATCGTGTTGCCTAGTATATCAGTGTCCTTGTTTATGATATGTGTGTATCCATGATTAAGCCACTTTCTCAGTCTCTGTCCATTGAAGGGATGTGAGAAGACTTACTATACCACACCCAAGTGGGAGATAGGTAACATCCCTGTATTGTAATTCGCCCTCAAGGGTAGCAGGTCTTCTGCAGATTGCATGTGCCTTATGGCCAGGGTGGTTACCTAAGAGTTGATCTGCTGTGGCACTGTTTTAGTAGCTACAAAATGGAAAAAAAGAAACATTCATGTCCTGGGATCTTAAATATGTTATCTCTAGCTACTGGAATATTATGCTTTGTTTCCACAAGGGAACAGTTTTCAAATCCAATACATCATGAGTATGACTGACATTTGGGCAGCTTTCTGATAACTACTGCATATTAGATTCTGAATGTGAGAAAAATCTTGAAACTTTGGAGCTGGTGATGAATGAAAATGCTGCCTGCATTGGACACATTCTGATTCAATATCTCTTATGCATCAGGCTTCTAAGCAGAGATAGTTTCTCTTGCCTAGACAGTAAGAAGGTAGCTTTTAATGAGATGTGGATTCTAGGCTTTGGACAGGGCACATACAGAAGTCACATATCTAAGAGGCTGGGTTGGATAGTATATTTGACTTTCATGCTGTAAAATTCTCAAAGTCAAGACCTGGACAGAAGACTTATGCAGCTGTCAGGAAATTCAAAATGAACATCTGGTTGCCTCAGCTCTGGCGTTTGGAGATCATCCACATACTTCCTCCAGGAGGCAAGCCAAAACAGGCCCAAAACTTCAGTATCTGTGAGAGTAATTCCCTGATACAAACTGTTCTCTGACAGTCCCATGTCAAGGGCATAGCTTTGTCCCAATACCTTAACCAGGGCTGAAAGTTTCCACAGGGAATGTGGGCATATCAGAAATGTTTGCAGTGTAAAGGAAATTTTGAGGAAATAAGAAATGCACATTATGCCCTGGCTTTGTCACTCTATCTTGATGTGCTTTTCTTCCTGGGAAAGAGGAGACACAAATGTTGTGCGAGACCTCTTTCTTTATAGGTTCCTACAATGTCTGTTGACATATAGAGTGGAACCTGACAATTAGGTGGGGAAATACTCTCTAGAGGCAGTAGGAAATGTCTGATCTCATCACTGGGCAAGAAAGACAGTTCTCAGGGACTTTATATAGCCAATAAGCTGGGAAAGATAAAAAACATAAATGCTGTGGGGAAGGCTGATAAAGGTATGAATTTATCCCATTTACAAGAAGAGGAGTAATTAGCAAATAGAATATCCTCTTTTTTTCTTAGATTCCTTAGTTCACATTTGGGGTGGAGTGACCCTATGAACATGTGGGTCATTTCTACACTTGTTCCTTACTTGTTCACAAAATATGGGACAGTGTGTTGACCTGTTGGAAGTATCAGGTAGGAGGAAAACAATGGAGTACTTACCACAAACACATAACTGGGTGCCTCCTCCATACTGAAAATCCTCCTCTTCAGAGTGTGTTCTCAAAAACTTCACACAGTAGTAAGTACCATAGTCAGCAAGTGTAACATCACTGATGTGGATGGAAAAGTCCAGGTTGCTTCTTTTTGTAGTATCTGAAACATTTGTAACTCTGGGGAAGTGCTCTCCTGTGAAACTATATATTACCTGCTGACATTTTCCTATTCTCCTGAGCCACTTTATGGGCCCCACAGGAAGCAGGGAGGTTACAGTGCATTTCAAAATGGCTGACTCTCCAGCAGTGACAGAAACTGATTTCTCAGGCTGAATCACCTTCAACTCCTTTCTAGTTGCTCCTGCAGGAAACATCAGTTAGTGATCATCGTGATGGAAACCCACAGGCTGCTCAACTCTTTTTTTTTTTTCTTTTTCTTAAGCTTTGAATTTGGCTCATAAATCTGCCTTTCCGTACAACATACAGGGGTATATATATATATATATATATATATATATATATATATATATATATATAAAATTAGATATTTTCTTTATTTACATTTCATATGTTATCTCCTTTGCTGGTTTCTTGACACCCCCCCAGATACCTTCTATCCCATCTCCTCCCCCTGCTTCTATGAGGGTGTTCCCCCACCCACTCACTGACTCCCGCCTCCCTGCCCCCAAATTCCCCTACAGTGGGGCATCATGCCTTCACAGGACCAAGGGCCTCTCCTCCCATTGATGCCTAGTAAGGATATCCTCTGCTAATATGTGGCTGGAGCCATGGGTCCCTCCATGTGTATTCCTTGGTTAGTGGTTTAGTCCATGGGAGTTCTGGGGGTCTGGTTGGTTGATATTGTTGTTCTTCCTATGGGGCTGCAAACCCCTTAAGCGCCTTCAGTCCTTTCTCTAACTTCTCCATTGGGGACCCCATGCTCAGTCCAATCGTTGGCTGTGAGCATCTGCCTCTGTATTTGGTAGGCTCTGACAAAGCCTCTCAGAAGTCAGCTATATCAGGATCCTTTCAGCAAGCACTTCATGGCATCCACAATGTGTCTGGGTTTGGTAACTGTATATGGGATGGATTCCCAGGCAAGGCAGTCTCTAAATGGCCTTTCCTTCATGCTTTGCTCTACACTCTATTCTTGTTTACAAGAACTCAACATTATTGCATGACTGTAATCACAATTCTTCTCATTTGGGCCTTTTAGTACAAGAATGTAATACAGATGAGGAAACTGAATCACAGAGTCACTGAGAATTGGGGAGGATTCTGACTGAAGCATCATTTTTGTTTGGAATCCTTTTACTTCATTCAGTATCTGCTTGGTTTTCATTTTTATGAACATGGCATATGAAAATTCTATTGTAATAGTATTGTGTTTATTATGTGTTCTTTTAAACCAATTAGATATGAATAAAATTTCTCAGTATAGTGAGGTTTACTTTTGATCGCAAGATTCTCACAACAGCATTTGCTTTATCAGATTGGGTGATAATGCCATAAACATGTCCCCATATTTGATAACAATCACCCAAATTAAGAAACAGAACATCTAGCTAAAATAGATAAAAGAACCCACCTGTTACATGTCCCCCCTTTTCCTCCCTCAGATCAGAGTCCAAAGGTCCAGGCTGCTGACACGTTTCAGAACTATAATACCCCAACATTCCCCACTCTCACTACTCAGGTGAACACTGACTGCTCAGGTACAGTCCATGCCAGAGAGAAGAGGTAAGAGCCATACCTGTTGTCTTAGTCTGGCTACACATTTGTTTTGAAACTCAATGGCCCAATTCAATGACATCTCCCTTTTCCCCTTCCCCAGTTCCATGCACTTTCTCCTGTATGGGCAGACATCCAATGCTCAGGTGCAGGCCACACAAGCCAGAACAGGTAAGAGCCACACCCATGATCTAAACCCTCCTACTTTATCCTTTCTGAAAATAAAGACTCAGTTTCTGACACCTGCAGTGACCATCTGCCATCTGCTGCCATGCTCTTACCCCTACACATGCAAATACCTAATATTTAAGTATAGGCCATGCCAGCCAGAAGAACAGATGTCCTTCTGGACCAAAGGGCATTCTAACAACCAAAAGTCCAACCTCCAACTCTGATTGAGACTCCTTGCAGGACCATAGCTCAAGCTAGCTACCAGCAATAGGGACCACAGGCAGCAGAAAAAAGAAAGAGGAAAGAGAAACCAAGAAACAAAATACTCATCCATAAAATAAATAAACTTAGAACTTGACTCCTAGACCAATTTATCCTAAACACAAATGCTAAGATGGCACTGTAAAAACATATTCAACAATATCCAGGGCAATATGGCATCGCAAGATCCAAATGTCGTACTATAGCATCCTTTGAACATAGATGAAGCATAAGAAAGGATCATAATGCCATCTTTTTGAACATGATGGAAGTTCTTAAAAAGGAAATGAGAAAACTAGATAAACACAAACAGACAATAGAAGAGAAAAATACAACCATAAAGGAAAAAAAAATAGGTGAAGAAAATGAATAACACTGTTCAAGACCTGAAAATGAAAATAGAAGCAATAATGAAAACATAAAGTGAGGCAATCATGGAGATAGAAAATTTAGGTAAGCAAACAGGAACTTCAGAGGCAAGCATTATCAATAGGTTAAAAGACATAAAAGAGAGAATCTCAGGCATTGAAGCTACAGAAAAAAACTGATAAATCTCTGAAAGAAAACACTAAATCTAAAAACACAAAACCCCAGAAAATATGGGGCACAGTGAAAAGATCAAATGTAAAAATAATAAAATCAGAAGAAGGATAAAATTCTTACCTCAAAAGTCCAGAAAAAGATTTTCAACAAAATCATAGAAGAAATTTTCCTAACACAAAGTACAAAATTTCTAAAATTGTACCAAAAGCTTAAAGAACACCAAATAGATTGGAAAGGAAATACATTTCTACATAATACACAAAAGCACTAGATATACATAACAAAGAAAAAAATGTTAAAATCTACAAGGAAAAAGAGGCTAAATAATATATAGAGGCAGACCTATTAGAATTACATCCAACTTATCAACAGAAACTCTAAAAGCCAGTAGGGCATGGAAAGATATCTTGCAGACACTAAATGTCCACAGATCCTAGCCCAGACTACTTTACCCAGAAAACTTTTAACCATAGATGGAGAAAACCAAAGTTAAACAATATTCATCCACAAATTCAAATCCAACCACATAAAAGTTACTAGAAAGAAAACTACAATACAACAATGAAAAATTACACCCAAAACAACACAGGAAATAAATAATTTCGCACATGCCAAACCAATAGAGCACATGCACACACGCGGGAGCGCACACACACACACACACACACACACCACCACCACCACCACCACCACCACCACCACCACCACCACCACCACCACCACTACCACCAATAACAAAATAACAGAAATTAATAAACATTGGTTACTGTACTGGCCAGTTTTGTGTATCAACTTGACATAAACTGAAGTTATCCCAGAGAAAGGAGTCTCCCTTAAAGAAACACCTCCATGAGACCCAGCTGTAAAGCATTTTCTCAGTTAGTAATCAAGGGTGGGAGGGCCTATTGTGAGTGGTGCCATCCCAGAGCTGGAAGTCCTGAGTTCTATAAGATAGCAAGCTGAGCAAGACAAGGTAAGCAAGCCAGAAAGTAACATCCCTTCATGGCCTCTAGATCAGCTCCTGCTTCCTTACCTGCTTCAGTTCCAGTCCGACTTCCTTTGGTGATGAACAGCAATGTAGAAGTGTAAGAATAGAAAGCCTGATCAAGACACTTAATAATAGCACTCAATATCAATGGACTAATTTTTCAATAAAAATAAACAGTCCATCAGTATGGATATGAAAACAGGATACATACTTCTACTAATTACAATAAACATACCTCAACAAAAAAGATAGACATTACTTCATACAAAACAGTCAGTAAATATTAAGTACCCAAATGACCCAAGAAGTAGGCTGGTGTAGCCATCCTAATATATATAAATATATATAAAAAACAAAACCCAGAAAACAAAAAACAAACAAAAAGACTTCCAACCAAAGTTAATCAAAAGAGATCTATGGCAGGAGACCTGTGCCTGGGCCACCAGGGTTCAATAGACAAGTAGTGCCAGGAGAAAGCTACCCTCCCAGGAGTGTGGAAAAGCCATGAGTGGGATTAAGACAAGCACCACTGCTCACCAGAACCAACCGAAACCCATGGGACACAGGGACTGAGGTAAAGTCGGGCATAGCAACCTTTCGGTTTCCATCTGTGGCAGGAGACCTCTGCCCAGGCCACCAGGGTTCCATAGCCAAGCAGCGCTGGGAGAAAGTTACTCTCCCAGGAGTGTGGAAAAGCCATGAGTGGGGAAAAGACAAGCACCACTGCTCACTGGGACCTGCCTAGAACCTGCAGGACACAGAGACTGAGGAAAAGTCGGGGACAGGAAACTTCCAGTTTCCATCTGTGGCTGGGGAACTCAGCTTGTGCCACAGGGCTCCATAGCCAAATAGTGCCAGGAGAAAGCTAGTCTCCCAGGCCGTCAGGACACAGAGACTGAGGAGGAAAAGTCAGGGACAGGAACCTTCAGGTTTCCATCTATGGCGGGAACCACTCTCTGGGCACCCAGGGTTCTATAGCCAAGTAGCGTAGGAAAAAGTTACCCTCCCAGGAGCACGGAGGTCTGTGAGTGGGGATAAGACAAACATCACTGCTCACGGGGACGTGGGGCCCTCAGCCTGGGCCACAGGGCTCCAGGAGAGAGCTAGTATCCCAGGAGTGCTGACACACCTTCGAGAATAGGCAAAACCACCACTTCTGTTCACACTCACTGGATCAAGAGGGACCCTTGCAGAGCCATCGGGACACAGGAACCAAGAGACAGCTGGAGATAAGATCCTTCTGGTTTCTGTCTGCACCCCAGAGCTGACCCTGTGCCACAGCTCTCCAAACTCAAACACCTCACAGAGAGAGCTGGTCTTCATGGAGTATTGATATAGAGGCCTGCAGGAGGGACAAGCCACAGCCAGACAGAGTAAGATCAGCTAACATCAGAGTTAACAAGATGGCAAAAGGCAAGTGCAAGAAAATAAGGAACAGAAACCAAGGCTACTTGGCAACATCAGAACCCAGCTCTCCCACCACAACAAGCCCTGGATATCCCAACACACCAGAAAAGCAAGACTCAGATTTAAATTCATTTCTCATGATGATGATAGAAGACTTTAAGAAAGAAATTAACACCCTTAAAGAAATACAAGGGAACAGAGGTAAACAACTAGAAGCCCTTAAAGAGGAAACACAGAAATCCATTAAAGAATTACAGGAAAACACAATCAAACAGACAAAGGAATTGAACAAACCTATGCAGGAGCTAAACATAGAAATAGAAACAACAAAGAAATCATAAAAGTAGACCACCCTGGAGTTAGAAAACCTAGAAAAGAGATCAGGAGTCATAGATGCAAGCATCACCAACAGAATACAAGAGATAGAGGAGAGAATCTCAGGAGCAGAAGATACCATAGCTAACATTGACACAGCAGTAAAAGAACAAACAAAATGAAAAAGGGTCCTAACCCAAAACATCCATGAAATTTAGGACACAATGAAAAGACAGAACCTAAGGATAATAGGTATTGAAGAGAGTGAAGATTCCCAACTTAAAGGACAAGTAAATATCTTCAACAGAATTATAGAAGAAAACTTCCCTAACTTAAAGAAGAGATGAACATAAATATACAAGAAGCTTACAGAACGCCAAATAGATTGGACCAGTAAAGAAATTCATCCCGTCACATTATAGTGAAAACACCAAATACACAAAACAAGGAAAGAATGTTAAAAGCAGTAAGGGAAAAAGGTCAAGTAACATATAAAGGCAGACCTATCAGAATTACACCAGACTTCTCACCAGAGACTATGAAAAAGCTAGAAGATCCTGGATAGAACTCATACAGACCCTAAGAGAACACAACTGCCAGCCCAGGCTGCTATACCCAGCAAAACTCTCCATTAATATAGATGGTGAAACCAAAATATTTTATGACAAACCCAAATTTACATAATATGTTTCCACAAACCCAGCACTACAAAGGATAATAGATGGTAAACGTCGACTCAAGGAGGGAAACCACACCCTAGAAAAAGTAAGAAAGTAATCTTTCTTTTTTTTATTTACTTTTGAGACTTTATTTACATTTCCAATGTTTCCCCTTTTCTGGGTCTCCTCTTTGGAAGCCCCCTATCCCCTCCCCATCCCTACCTCTATGAGGGAATTCCACCTCCCACCCACCCGCCCACACATGCCCCTATTCCCACCTTGACATTCCCCTTTACTGGGGCCCCTAACACCCTCAGGCCCAAGGGCCTCTCCTCTTTCCCTGATGGCAATCGAGGTCGTCCTCTGCCTCATATGTGGTCCGAAACATGGGTCCATAGATGTGTATTCTTTGGTTGGTGGTCCAAACTTCAGGATGACCGGAGAGGGGTGGGTGGGTCAGGCCCATTGGCGCTGTTACTCCCTCCATGGGGCTGCAAACTCCCTCAACTCCTTCAGTCCTTTCTCCAACTCCTCCATCTGGGATCTCACTCTCAGTCCAGCGGTTACTGTTAAGTGAAACTTGGGCATTCTGAACTTTTGGTCTAATATCCGCTTATCAGTGAGTACATACCATGTTCCTTCTTTTGTGGCTGAGTTACCTCGCTCAGGATGATATTTTCAAGTTCCATCCATTTGCCTGCAAATTTCATTAAGTCATTGTTTTTAATAGCTGAGTAGTACTCCATTGTGTAAATGTACCACATTTTCTGTATCCATT
>CM052704.1:3923605-3967252 GCA_028551405.1 Uromys caudimaculatus
TCTTTCCTTGTTTTGTGTATTTGGTATTTTCACTATAATATGATGGGATTAATTTCTTTTCTATCCAATCTATTTGGAGTTCTGTAAGCTTCTTATATATTTATGTTCATCTCTTTCTTTAAGACTGGTCCTTTAAGTTGGGAATCTTCACTCTCTTCTATACCTATTATCCTTAGGTTCTGTATTCTCATTGTGTCCTGGATTTCATGGATGTTTTGGGTTAGGAGCTTTTTGCATTTTGTATGTTCTTTTACAGTTGTGTCGATGTTGTCAATTGTATCTTCTGCTCCTGAGATTCTCTCTTCTATCTCTTGTATTCTGTTGGTTATGCTTGCATCTATGACTCCTGATCTCTTTCCTAGGCTTTCTAACTCCAGGGTTGTCTCTTTTTATGATTTCTTTATTGTTTCTATTTCTATTTTTAGCTCCTGGATGGTTTTGTTTATTTCCTTTGTCTGTTTGATTGTGTTTTCCTGTAATTCTTTAATGGATTTCTGTGTTTCCTCTTTAAGGGCTTCTAGTTCTTTACTTCTGTTCTCTTGTGTTTCTTTAATAATGTTATTCATTTCTTTCTTAAAGTCTTCTATCATCATCATGAGAAATAATTTCAAATCTGAGTCTTGCTTTTCTGGCGTATTGGGGACTCCAGGGCTTGCTGTGGTGGGAGAGCTGGGTTCTGATGATGTCAAGTGGCCTTGGTTTCTGTTCCTTAGGTTCTTGTCCTTGCCTTTTGCCATCTTGTTAACTCTGATGTTAGCTGATCTTACTTTCTGGCTATGGCTTTTCTCACCTGCAGGCCTCTGTATCAATACTCCTTGAAGACCAGCTCTCTCTGAGAGGTGTTTTTTCCACGCTCCTTGGTGAGTAACTTTCTCCTGGAGCTCCTTGAATATGGAACCCTGGTGATCCATTCAGATGTCTCCTGCCGCAGCCGCCGCTATTGGGATCCAGGGGATTCTATGCCCACCTACCGCAGTCCCTGTGTCTCGCAGGTTCGGGGCAGTTCCTGTTGAGCTGTGGAGCTTGTCTTGGGCACACTCCTGGCGTTTCCAAGGTCCTGGGAGGGTGTCCCTCTCCCGGCGCTAATAGGCTATGGAGTCCTGTGGCCCAAGCTGATGTCCCCGGCCACCCGATGGAGGCTGGAAGTTCCTGTCCCTCAGTCTCTGTGGCCCGCGGAAACCGGTCGGAAACGGTGAGCACTGGGGCTCATTTTGCCCCCACTCGGGGCTTTTCCATGCTCCTGGGAGAGTAACCTTCTCCCGGCGGGCACTGCTTGACTATGGAACCCTGGTGGCCCAGGCAGACGTCTCCTGCCTCAGCCGGTGCTGTTGGGATCCAGGGGGTTTCTATGCCTGCCTACCTCAGTCCCTGTGATTCGCAGGTTCGGGGCAGTTCCTGGTGAGCTGTGGAGCTTGTCTTGGGCACACTCCCGGCTTTTCCAAGCTCCTGGGAGGGTATCCCTCTCCCCGCGCTAATCGGCTATGGAGCCTTTCCTCAGAATCTGTTATTTTGTCTCCCTTTTCATTTCTAATTTTGTTAATTTGGGTACTGTCTCTGTGCCCTCTGGCTAGTCTGGCTAAGGATTTATCTATCTTGTTTATTTTCTCATAGAGTAGAGCATTGTTCAGCTCCCTTGTGTATGTGGGCTTTCTGTTGTTATTGTTTCCATTGAAGACCAGCCTTAATCCATAGTGATCTGATAGGAGGCATGGGATTATTCCAGTCTTCTTGAATCTGTAGAGGTTTGTTTTGTGACCAATATGTGGTCAAATTTGGAGAAGGTACCATGAGGTGCTGAGAAGAAGGAATATTCTTTTGATTTAGGATGAAATGTTCTATAGATATCTGTTAAATCCATTTGGTTCATAACATCTGTTAGTTTCACTGTGTCTCTGTTTAGTTTGTGATTCCAAGATCTGTCCATTGATGATAATGTGGTGTTGAAGTCTCCTACTATTATTGTGTGATGTGCTATGTGTGCTTTGAGCTTTAGTAAAGTTTCTTTTATGAATGTGGGTGCCCTTGCATTTGGACCACAGATGTTCAGCATTGAGAGTTCTTCTTGACAGATCTTGAAAGTCCTGTTTGACAAGATCTTCACGTCATTGAAGAAAAAATATTGAAGGGGGTATCAGAAGATGGAAAGATCTCCCATGCACATGGATCAGTAGAATTGACATAGTAAAAATGAACATTTGTAAAAAAAAAAATAAAAATAAAAATAAGTGAGCATTTGTCCGAAAGTAATCTGCACCTACTAAGGATTCCCCATAAAAATTCCAACATAGCTCTTTACAGAGCTTGAAAGGACAACACTCAACTTCATATGAAAAAAAAAAACCAATAAATATAAGGCTGGACAATAAAAGAAAGACTGGAGGTATCACCATCCCTGATTGTATGCTGTCCTATAGAGCTGTAGTAATCAAAACCACATATTTCTGTATAAACAGACAGGTTTGTCAATGGAATTGAAGGTTTGAGGTAAATCCACACACCTGATTTTTGATTAAAAAAAAAAAAGACAAAACTATACAATGGAAGAAAGAAAGCAACACATGGTGCTGGTCTCACTGGATGTATGCATGTAGAATAATGCAAATCTATTACTCTGCACAAAGATCAAGTACAAGTAGAACAGAGACTTCCACATAAAACCATATAGAAGAGAAAGTGGGGAATAATTTTGAATGAATTGGCACAGGAGACAACATGCTGAACAGATCACCAGTAACACAGGCACTAAATCAACATTTAATAAATGGAACCTCATGAAACTGAAAAGTTTTCCAAGTAAAAGGAGAATGTTAATAAGACAAAATGGCAGCCTACGGACTAGGAAAAATTTTCACCAACTCCCTATCTGACAGAGGTTAATTCCAAAATATATAAAAATCTCAAGAAACTAAACCTCAAAAAAATGCAATTTAACAATGGCATATGGATCTAAATGAAGAATCGTCAACAGAGGAAGCTGAAATGGCAAGGAAATGCTTAAAGAAATATTCAGCATCCTTCACAATAAAGGAAAAGCAAATCAAATCTTAAACCTGTTAGACGGCTAAGATCAAAACCACAAATGTCAGTCCATGCAAGGGAGAGTGTAAAGCAAAGAGAATATTCCTCTGTTGTTGGTATGAATTCAAACTTGTATAGTCACATTGGAAATCAATATGGCAATTCTTCCAAAAATTGGCAATCAAACTACCTTAATTCTCTGCTATGCAATTCCTGGGAATATACAAAAAGCAAGCACCATTCTTTCAAAGGAAAATTTGTTTATATATATTTATAGTAGTTTTATTTGTAATAGCCAGAAACAGGAATCAACCTAGATATTTCTCAACCAAAGAGTTGCGAAAGAAAAATGTGGAAAATTTACCCAATAGAGTAGTAGTCAGCTGGTAAAAACAATAAAATCATGAAATTTGCAGACAAATGTATGGAACAAGAAGAAATCATTCTGGATGAGATAACCCAGACCTAGAAATAGAAACATAGTCTGTATTCAGTTATAAATGGATAAAGTAAAGGATAATCATGATACAATCCATAGATCTAGATATCCTAAGTAAGGAGGAGGGCTCAAGCTGGGACACATGAATCTCCCTGGCCTGAAAATAGGATAGATACTGCAAGTGTGCTGAGGGATGGGTGTGTATGGGAAGTACAGAGATCAGGTTGGTGAAAAGGTCAAAAATAGAGTATAACTGGAATTGGGGGGCTTTTCAGGAACAAAGTGGAAACCTAGTGCAATGGAAATGTCCAGGAATCTCCAGGGGTGACTCTGAACACTATTAATGACACTCTAATGCTCTGCTTGTGGAAAGAACTTAGCACAACTGTCTCCTGGGAGGTTTCATCTTGCAGCAGCTGCAAAGCAGATGCAGAGACCCTCAACCAAACAGCAAGCAGAGATCAGAAGTCTTGTGGAAGTGTGGGAGATACAATTGAGTAAGAAAAAGGGGTCAAGAATCCAGCTTGTAAACCTGAAGAATCGACTATCCTGGGCCTGTGGAGGTTCAAAGTGACTGAATCTCCAACAAGTGAACATTCACGGGCTGGATGTAGGCCCCCTGCACATTTGTAACAGATGTGAAAGTTAGTCTTCTTGTGGGACCCACTAACAATTGAAGTGGGGGCTGTCTCTGACTATGTTGCCTTGTATTGGGTCTCCTTCCCCTTACTGGAATGTCTGATTGGTCCTAAGTGGAAGAGGAGGTGCTTAGTCCTGCTGAGAGTAGATGTCCCAGGGCAGAGTGTTACACAAGTGGAGGAAGAATAGGGAGAGGTTATGTAAGGGTGGGACAAGGAAGAGAAGAAGGAGAGTGTGGTGATGGGGATGTAAGGTGAAAAAATGATTAAATATATAAATAAATAAATAGATAATGAAAATGAGAATAAATTGTGTTATGTAAGTCTAAATAGTAATTTACATTTTGTTATAAGCATTTACACAAATTACAAAACTATTTTTTCAAAATTCTATAGTTTGTTCCAAGTGGAAATAAAATATATATACCAAAATTATAGACTAAAATATTTGAAACACAAACAACACAGAAATTTAAAAAAAAAACTATCCTGTATATAAAGATAATATAACCCAAAAACCTGAAACTTAAAGAAACACAAATTAATTCTAACTTAATATATTACTTAAGAGCAGAATTATAACTTCAAATTTATTAAGCATTGAGACCTATAATGTGAGACAAAAACAAAACACAAAGTATAGAAACAGAAAACATGACTGCTGTTCCATGTCTAGACATGAGAGGAGTAGTATCAATTCCTCTGCCATGTTTCTTATAAGCACAGATTATCTAAAATAATAAGTAATATATTTAAATGAAATGTTTTAAACACTTATAAAGTAGTTTCATGAATTTATTCTGTAAATCTAACATGGTAAATAGGGGGAGATTTGAAAGCCAGTGACATGTGCCCATGAGCCACCTCGTCTCTTACAAAGAACTAAAGCAGTAGCCAGCCACATGTTGAGGCAACCCACTATGGAAGAGAGAAGAAACTCATCAACAGACTGTCTAGAACCTTCCCTGTATGGGATGAGGGCACAGAAAACTGAATTAAGTAGTCTCACAACTGTGGAGTTTCCTTTCCACAGTGGATTTGAAAATCTCAGCTAACTCCATTTTCATGGATGTAGGGGATCATAGGTAGTGGAAGCGCTGTGTAATTACAGGCTTTATCTATTTAAGGAGATCAGCTGGAGTCTGCACAGCACTGTGACTGGGGGTGGGCAACCACATTTGTCTTCTCTCTTCTATCCCCAGAGCACAGGTGATAACAGCTATGTACCATTTAAACCATTGAAGTATCTCACAATAGTTGGGTAGTGGAAAATCAGACAATTTTTCCTATCCTTATTTGTGAGTCCTCAGAAATCCCAGGGTACTAGCACTGGGGTTGTAGCCTCATTATTCACATTACCCATAATAACAATGAGAGCAGCATGTGATCTATAACATGCACCATGATGAAGCAGGAGAAAGGCGCTTCAGCATAGAGGAAAGCATGTTAGATAAGAATAAGAGTCACGAACACTGCAATTCTTTTGCCAAAGAATATGTTGCCATCAATGTATGCTGTGTATTAATGTTAGGACTGAGAACAGATAGACACTATGTACCTGCCACCACTTTGCCTCTAGACCCTATCTTAATTGCCTGCAATGTCCACGATCTGTCTGAACAAAGAACATAATAGGTACATTGTGTTTCTTCTGATGTTTCTGTCTATGTTGAGAATGGCCTCATGCTATTGTAGCTGTTTTATGGGCAAGCTCTTCAGCCAAAGGCACGTTTCCATAGCTGAGCTTAACTCTGTGTTTATTGAAGAAATATAATTCTTCTATTATCAGCACTCCCCCTGTTGGAATGCTTACACAGTGTGCTTCCTCTCCTCCCCATTCTGCACAGTCACTGGTGCTCCTCACCCATGTAGGTTGTTTATGGGTTTGTGGTTCTCCTTGAATTAATCACGTAATGAGCTGTGGTAAAGTTATTAGAATCATCAAAAATGTACAGAGGGACTTTATCACAGTGCCAGGATGGAAATAAAACTTACACTGAATAATAGACAATCTTCAGGAGAAAGCACATTTACTATAAAAGACCTTTCATCAATGTAGCAGAGATAATAGCTTACTAGATGCATGAATCTCAAAGTAGAACACTGAAAATTAGAAGATGATAGATAGCAGCAGTTCTACATAATTCTAGCACCAGTTCCTGAAGGACATCATATTGGTTAAATTATTGGCAAGGAACTTTAAGATAATGTTATAAGAAGTCAAGTATTTGAGAACACACATTGGAAGTATAAGTGATATTTCAGAACTTCCTTCCTCAAGAGAGCACAGTGCAGAGAAAAATGATCCATGACCCGGGAATTGTTTGAGATTTAACATCTTGGAAAGGTGGGAGGAGGGAAGCTGAGTTGTCAATACAGAAACTTGAATAAAATTAGAAGGAAAAACTGCAGCCCAGTCCCACCCACAACAACCATCCAGGTTTATCTAGCAGTGAACTTGAGTGGCTTCTGGAGGGAAGAGATCATCCCAGGGTAAACAAGTCCAGGTAGGAACTCCGGCCATGACCTGTACATTTTAGCTGAAATTCCTTTCTTTTTCCAGATGCCTGGGTCCTACGACTAGGGTCTTTACTCTCACATCAACTGTGGTCCTTCAGGAAATTCTATAGGCTCCACTTCAGCACATATCCAAACAGAGACCTCTTTCCTGTTCCTCTCCTGCCTATCCTGGGCAAGCTGTCTTCTCTCAATTGTTCATATGCATTAACTTTCTTCTATTTCTCCTGGAAGAGTTTGTGTTCAATCATGAGATTAAAAAACTGATTTAAAATTTATATAAGGCTGTGGTGCATCTTTATGCTAAGCCTGACATGGCTCTAATTCTCTTAGACTGAAGGGTCTACCATCCAATGGCAGGAAGCTCTACTTATGGCCTTTACATATGCTAAGGTCTTCAGTAAAGCCTTTCTATAATGCATGGCCACATCATCCATTCTCATATTACCTTTTTATCTTTATATATCTGTCATGTTTTATCAATTTTCTTCTTCTCAATGGTGTTCACACTCATCACCCAGTTTTCAATATCTAAGTCTCCAACAGAATCTTTTTATTGTTTTAGACAATTGGAATTATGTAAAAATATTCTCCATTAAAATATTAGACATTCCACTTTTTCTTAATTATTATTTCCACTAAGAGTATCTAAGTTATACATGAGTGACCATGCCTCCAATTCTTTTCTCCATTGCCACACATGTTCCCAGAACAGCCTCTAGCTTTTAGTGCGTATCCAGCAAACATCATCGCTACATATTATTCATTCACTGTGACATCTTTCTAAATCACTGGAACTAAATTTAAATTGATAATCTCTGGAGAATAAAAACCAAGTGCCTAATATCAAGGACATTTTCAAGAAATGCTGTTTTCATGTAAGGATGAAGTGTCCAGGAAATGAAAATCATAGACCCAGTCCTCACTTCATCACACAAAAGCTCATGGGATCAGTCCAAGTTTCTGGGAAGTTACTTACCAAGTCCTCAGTCAGAAAGCCTAAGAATAATCCATAGCTCTAGACATTGCAATTACTGTTGTTTGTGCTACTGATGCTTTTTCTGTGTCAGTGACAGTGTGATAAGACCATGAACCTGAGATGTTGGCCCGTATGATGCAGAACTATGGAGTGCTTCCCACAGAATCTGGGACCTGATGAGTTTTCATGACATTGAAAATTAATTTCTCCATTAATTTGCAAAGTCATGGAGCCTTCAACTGACATTAAATGATCTACACAAAGATATGGAGCAGATTACAGTTCATGTAGCTGATTTTAGCTGAAGAAAAAAATGTTAATCTAAATATAATTATAGCTTGCTATTTAACTTTTTATTGCTTTGAAAAGTAACTAGGATCAGCAGTTCATGTGAATAAATAATTTGTCTGGTTCATTGCTTCAGACAGAACAAGGTTCTGAGGGTCGACTCTTCCATTTGTCTCAGTTTCGGCAGAGCCTCATCATGATGATGGTCTGTGATGGAACAATGTTGCTCATCTCATGATGGCAGGAAACACTGAGTGGCAAGAATTGATGTTGGCTACACCCTTCTTTCTTTAAATTTTTCAAAAATAGTTATTATTTATTTATTTATTTATCTCTTTTTATTGGATATTATCTTTATTTACATTTCAAATGTTATCCCCGTTCTCAGTTTTCCCTCCAGAAATCCCCTATCCCATCCTCCCTCCCCCTGCTTCTATTAGGTTGTTCCCCCACCAACCCACCCACTCTAACCTCTCCACCCTTTAATTATCCTACACTGAGGCATCACAGGCTCAAAGGAGTCTTTTCCCACTGATGCTCGACACGGCCATCCTTCAAAGGCATGTCTCTGTGACCTTCTCTCCTGTTCAACATTGACATCTAAATACTGAACCACCTTTGAAAATAGTGCTATAATCTGTTGAAAATATTTTAATACATGAATTTTTGGATATCTTTGACACTCAAGTACAGAAGCAAATTTGTAATACAAATCAATCAATAAGTGCAGCAGGTGTCATACACACACACACACACACACACACACACATATATATATATATATATATATATATATATATATATCATAGTTTAAAATTTTAATTCACTAGCATTGCTTTTGCACTGAGGCCTGGGGTATTACATTAGAGTACCACGAGTTAGGGAGACTGCAATAAAGCAAAGAGCGGCTGGAACATGAATAAAAATAATACAGCAGGGTCATACAATCTTTGTCACCGAGCATCCCTTTGATTCTTCCAACCATATAGTCTTTTTCCAGGAACATGTAGATGGAACAAGTTGTATTTTTATATTTAGGAACATACAGATATACATGAGCAAGTGTGTGTGCGTGTGTGTGTGTGTGTGTGTGTGTGTGTGTGTGTGCGCGTGTGCGTGTGTGTGTATGTATATGTGTAAAGCACTTAAGGAAACAAAGAAACAAGGGCCATGGATTTGAAAAAGAGACAGTGGGGATGTAATGTATTTATATATTATTTTTTTAAAAAATTAAAAAAATAAAAAGCTCCTGTTAAAAGAATCAGAAGTACTCATCTTTTACTCTCAGGTACACTGAAAGTGTAATGAGGATATTTAAAAATTAGACTTGTATGTTGTTTGATGATATAATACATGAGCCAAAGTGGAGCCTGAAGTCTGCTATGCCCAGATCTGAAGCCACTGAATCAATAACAGAGTCTTCTCGTCACCAAAAAGTGAATAACAAATAAATATTCTTAAGAGAATCATGAGCAGGGAACACTCAGAGCCTCACAAATCCTGTTAGCTACAAGTAGAAGGAAAAGGGATTCACTGGAGAAGATCAAGAAGACCAGAAATGTGTGGGGATCTGTTATGGATACATTCTATATACTCTGCATATCAATGCTATTATCTCAGATACTTTATTTCGACTATATATGGTATAGAGTATTTAAGGAGTTAAAGTCAACTGAGTTCAGTTGGGTGGCTATTAACCCAATGTGACTAGTTTTATGTTTGGAAGTGGAAAATATCCATAGAGAAAGGATGAGGTAAAGTCATACATAAAGATAGAAGAAGGTGTAATTTACAAAGTAGAAGTATCTTGGAAAAATACCTCTGTGGATACCTTGACTCTGAGATTCCAGCCCTCAGAATTTGAAGGAAATGAATGTCTATTGTTTTGACTACCACACTATGGTACTTGTCATGGTGACCTCAGCAATAAAACACAGGATTCCATGAGAAAAATACTAGTACATGCTTCTCATGGAAGCAATAACCATGTGAGAAGATAGAAACCAGTTGAAGGAGGAACTGTAGGCCAGAGGAAAAAATGAGAAACCTAAGAGAGATGGTATAGTAGCTGAGCATTTCCAGACACACTTCACCCTGAACACTTTCAGTGGCCTGCATGTTAGTTTCCATTTCTCAGGAAATGAGCAGAGAGCATTGAGCTTAGAGACATATTGTACAATCAACTGCACTGGCAGTTATTCCTGGCTTTGATGTGCCTAAGTGATACAATGATTTAAGTGAGATTCTGTGAACCAAATTTTATTGTCTGAAGTATTAGAAATCATACTTTTTGAAGCATTTTCTAATGGGATGTTCTATCTACCTGCTGCAACTCATTGACATGCTGAGTAGTGGTCAGGATTCTGGTTAAGACATGAGACAGTGTTCTGGATATTGAATTAAAAAAGCTTACCTTAGAGAAGTAAATATGAAAGTAGAAACACTTTCTTATACACTTTATGATCACATGTTTATTTTTCCCACATTTACATGAAGGAAAAGTCATAGAGAAACAATAAAGTATGTTTCTAGTTTGTTTTGATACTACCATGAAAATTCTGCTTTATGAGCAGAAGTTTGTATATGGCTAACATTCTCTTCTTTCTTTATGATCCTTTCATATAGTTGGTCAGTGGTTTTTACAGTAAAGTTAGGGCCATATGTACTGCCTCCAGAGATGCTAATTATAGAAAGCAGATGGCCATGAGATGTGGGAATTACAGAGCTGTTGTTGACATTGTGTATCATTAACATAGATTTCTGAGTAAAGGAGAGACATTTTTTGCCCCAGAAATGATTCTAATTCTGATTTGTGCAATACATCAAAGATTTGCTGTGAGATTACAGGATGCTGTCTTGTCAGACTTAAGGACTCTGGGTCTCCTCCCTGAGATGTGTACCTGGAGCATTACTTGGGATTTAGGAGATAGTGTGCAGCAGACTCAGTTCTACTATTCCAAAGGATAAGGGGCTGTAATATCTCAGCTTGGTATACTAACAGCTCTATCAAGGTAATAATCCTAAGTATCTCTTATTGCTTCAAAGCATATATTTGACGTATCAGATGTCAAGACCCACGAAAGAACAACTAAATAAACCTGAATCTATATTTTTTCTTAATACTTTAATCTAAAAACAGCCAGGTGAACAGCTAGCAATCTCCCCCTAACTTCAGTAATACCTAAGGCCTAGAGAGGGAAAGTGCAAATTCCAAAGACAAGTGACCCCTTAGTAAGACAACACAGTGATGAAACATTTCCTAAAAGACAGTAGTTTCTCTTAGTATGTCATATGACTTTACCACTTCAGTAAAGCTAGTCTACTGTGTTCACAGGCAGAGGGTATTGTGTGAGGTCCCTTTGTGGAAGGTCTATTTCTGGATAAAAGTCAGAGAGTAATAATCCTGCAATGCATAGCCATTTAGATTACTTCCTCTCCACAGACCACTGAAATTCTGATGCTCCTAATGATCCTAACATCACCAGCCAAGAATATATGCATGGTTTATATTTCCTCAGGGAGCACATACCAGGGATCGTGGCTGTCATCTTCACAAAATGGGAAACTAAGTATTGCACAGAGTGTGTGTCATTGTCACCTCATGGGCTCCTGGAGCCAGACTCTCATCACTTTTCTGTGTAGAGAGAACACCTTGGGAATGCGGGCACAAGCGATACATTCTAAATAAGAGGAAACTAATGCTCAGATTCAATGACGTATTCAAGATTTTAAAACCATAATATACCAACTGTTTTGTTTATTAGTTTGTTTGCTTTTTAGCATATTGTTGTGTCAGGTGATATTCGGAGGCACAGGCTTTCTCTTTGAATGATATGTGATCATCACCATGCCACAGAAGAGGATACTAAGGTTGGAATAGAGACTATCTTCTCTTCCCTGCTGTGTCAAAGGTTGTTTTCTGTGCCTTCATTTTTAGTTTCATAAGATAACAGCTGCATCCCATTGAAGCCCACCACTCTACTTCTTTATTAAGAATCCAAATTGAAGAATCCTGTGCCAGATGCCTGCTCCATATAGCTCCAGAGAGAAGGAGGCCTTTGTTCCAGGATCCCAAGACTCCTGCAGAACATGACTTATTTGCTCTTCATATTTTCAGTACTAGACATCAGAGGAAGCTCAATTCTGTGGATGCTGCTCAGAGAATAAGCTAAATACAAAGGATAGCTTGTGTGGCCTCTTAGTCTATGAGATAGGGTGCTGTAGTGAACTCTTACCTCTTCCTCATGTGCTCACAAGTCAGATGCCCTCTATAAATCTCAGGGTCTTCTTCTCTAAAGGGTAGAGGTGACCTCTCCCCTGTAGCACATGCTTCAGGAGAAACTGACATAACAGAGACCTTGCATAAAGCAAATTGCTATTTCATTCCTATCTTCCAACCTATGTCATAATCAATAGCATCGTTACAGCAAATGATATGGAAAATATACCTAGCATCACTGGAAAGCTGTGGATTGCATCTTACCTGAGTTACTTGCTGGTTGCAGTTGCCTATACATTGTATTGCCTAGAGTATAAGTGTCCGTGTTTATTATATGTATGGATCCATTATTAAGCCACTTTTTCTCTCTGTCCATTGAAGGGATGTGAGAAAACTTTCTATACCACACCCAAGTGAGAAATAAGTAGCATCCCTATAAACTTATTCATCCTAAAATGTAGTAGGCCTCTGCGGAGGGCATATGCCTTATGGCCAGGATGGTTACTTAAGAATTGATCTACTGTGCCACTTTTTTAGTAGCCACAAATTAAAAACAAACAAACAAACATTCATGGCCTAGGATCTTAAATATGGTATCTCTAGCAACTGGACTATGATGCTTTGTTTCCACAAGGCAACAGTTCTCAAATCCAATACATCGTGAGTATGACTGACATTTGGATAGCTTTCTGATCACTACTGCATATTAGACTCTGAATGTGATGAAAATTTTGAAACTTTGGAGCTGGTGATGAATGAATATGCTGCCTTTATTGAAAAAATTCTGATTCAATATCTCTTATGCATCAGGCTTCTAAGCAGAGATAGTTCCTCTTGCCTGGACAGTAAGAAGGTAGCTTTTAACGAGATGTGGATTTCAGGCCTTGGACAGGGCACATACAGATGTCACATATCTAACAGGCTGGGTATGTTTGACTTTCATGCTGCAAAATTCTCAAAGTCAAGACCTGGATAGAAGACTTCATGCTTTTGTCAGGAAATTCAAAATGAACATCTGGCAGCCTCACCTCTGGTGTTTGGAGATCATCCACTCGATAATTTCTCCAGGAATCAAGCCAACATTGGCCCAAAACTTCAATGCCTGTGAAAGCAATTCCCTGATACAAAATATTCTCTTACAGTCCCATGTCAAGGGCCTAGTTTTGTTCCAATATCTAAGCCAGGGCTTAGAATTTCCACAGGGAATGTGGGTATAATGTGAATGTTTGCAGTGTAAAGGGAATTTTGAGGAAAAGAAAATGCACATTATGCCCTGGCTTTGTTACTCTGTCTTGATGTGCTTTTCCTAGTGGGAGGGAGGAGAAACAAATGTTGTGTTAGACCTCTTGCTTGAAAGGTTCTTGCAATGTCTGTTGACATATACAGTGGAATCTGGCAGAATTAGGTGGGGAAATACTCTAGTAGTAGTAGAGGTAGTAGGAATGTCTGACTGCAACACTAGGCAAGGAAGTCAGCTCTCTGGGACTTTATTTAGCCAATCAGTTGGAATAGATAAAAAGATAAATTATGTAGGGAAGGCAGATAAAGGTATGGATTTATTCCATTTATACGAAGAGGAATAACTAGCAAATAGAATATTCTCTTCTCTGCTCAGGTTCTTTGGCTCACAACTGTGGGAGAGTGACCCTATGAACATGATGGTCACTTCCATATTTATTCCTTACCTGTTCACAAAATATTGGACACAGTTTGACCTGTTGGAAATATCAAGGAAGATGAAAATAATGGACAACTTACCATAAACATACAATTGGGTGCCTCCCCCATATTGGAACTCCTCTTCAATGCCTGTTTGGAACTTCACACAATAGTATATACCAGAGTCAGCAAAGGTAACATTACTGATGCGGATGGAGAAGTCCAGGTTGCTTCTTCTTGAGGCATCTGTAACGTTTGTAACTCTTGGGAATTGCTTTCCTGTGAAACTATATATTAAATGCTGACTTTGTCCTATATTCCTGAACCACTTTATGGGACCCACAGGAAGCAGGGAGGTCACAGTGCAGTTCAAAATGGCCGAATCTCCATCAGGGACAGAAATTGATTTCTCAGGCTGAATCACCTTCAGCTCCTTTGTAGTTGCTCCTGCAGGAAATATCAGTTAGTGCTCATCCTGATGGAAGCTTACAGGCTCCTCAACTTGTTGATCAAATACTGTTATTTGCAAGAACTCATCAGGATTGCATGTATGTAATCACAATTCCTCTCATTTGGGCCACTTAGTACATGAATGTAATACAGATGAAGAAGCTGAATCACAACATGACTGGGAATTGGGGAGGATTCTGTCTGAAGCACCCATTTTGTTTGGAATCCTTTTACTTCATTCACTATTTGCTTGATTTTTATTTATTTGTCTTTTTTGTGCACATGGCATATGCAACTTCTGTTATAATAGTATTGGGTTTATTATGTGCTCTTTTAAACCAATGATGTATGAATATAATTTCTAGGTATATTGAGGTTTACATTTGATTGCAAGATTCTCACATCAGCATTTCATTTATCAGTTTGGGTGATAATGCCATAAACATGTCTCTATATGCAGTAACAATCACCCAAATAAAGAAACACAACAATAGGCAAAATAGGTAAGAGACCCAACAGATACCTGTCCTCCCCTTTCCCTCATTTCAGAGTCCAACGATCCAGGCTGTTGATACCCTACAGACCTACAATACCCACCATCCCCCACTCTCACTACCCAGGTGAACATTGCTTGCTCACATACAGTCCATAGCAGACAGAAGATGCAAGAGTCCTACCTGCTCTCTTAATCCAGCCACACACTTGTTTTGAAAGTCAATGACCCAACCCAATGAAATCTCCCTTTTCTCCTCCCTCAGTTCCATGAGCTTTCTCTTATATGGGCAAGCCACACAAGCCACAATAGGTAAGAGCTACACTTGTCATCTAAACCCTCCTACTTTCTCCTTTCTGAAAATAAAGACTCAAGTTCTGAAACCTGCATCAACCATCTGCTTTCTGCTGTCACAAACCCAACCCTACACATGCAAATACCTAATATGTAAGTACAGGCCATGCCAGTCAGAAGAACAGACTCACTTCTGGACCAAAGGCGATTTTAACAACCAGAATTCCAACCTCCAACTCTGACTGAGACTCTTTTCAGGACCATAGGTCAAGCTAGTCACCAGAAAGAGGTATCACAGACAGCAGAAGAAGAAAGAAGAAAGAGAAACTAAGAATTAAAACACACAACCAAAAAAAAACTTAGAATTTTACTCCTAGACCAAAATTTATCCTAATCACAAATGCTAAGATGGCACTATAAGAACATATTCAACAATATCCAGGGCAATATGGCATCACAAGATCCAGATATCCTACCACAGCAACCTTTGAGCATACGTGAAACATAAGATATGAACATAATAAGAGCTTTTTGAACACAACAGAGGTTCTTAAAAAAGAAATGAGGTAACAAGCAAAACACAAACACACAATAGAAGGGAAAAATACAGCCATAAAGGAAAAAAACCCAAATAGGTGAAAAAATGAATAAAACTGTTCAAAATCTGAAAAGAAAAATAAAAGCAATAATGAAAACATAAAGTGAAGGAGCCATGGAGATAGAATATTTGGGTAAACAAACAGGAACTTCAGAGGCAAGCATCGTCAATAAGTTAAAAGACATAGAAGAGAAAATCTCAGGCATTGAAGTTACAGAAAAAAACCCTGATAAATCTCTGAAGCAAAATGTTATATCTAAAAACACAAAACCCCAGAAAATCTAGGACACATTTGAAAGATCAAACCTAATAATAGTAAAATTTTCTCCTTCAGAAAATTCTTACCTTAAAAGCACAGAAAAATATTTTCAACAAAATCATAAAAGAAATTTTCTTAACGAAAGTAGGAGATTTCTATAGATGTCCCACAAGGTTATAGAACACCAAATAGACTGGAAAAGAAATACATTGCCACATAATATTTCAAAACACTAGACATACAGAACAAAGAAAGAATGTTAAAATATAAGAGGAAAAACATGCTAAGTAACATATACAGTCAGACCCATTAGAATTATATCCAAGTTATCTACAAAAACTGTAAAAGCCAGAAGGGCATGGACAGTTATCTTGCAGACACCAAATGACCACAGAGTTAGCCCAGACTACATTACCCAGCAAAACTTTTAATAACCATAGATGGGGAAAACAAAATATTCCATGAGAAAACCAAATTTAAACAATATTCATCCACAAACCCAAGTCTAACTAAATAGAAGGTACTAGAAGGAAAGCTCCAATACAACGATGAAATATTACATCCAAAACTATACCTGAAATAAATAGTCTTAAACATGTAAAACCAAAAGAACACACATACACACACACACATACACACCACCACCACCACCACCACCACCACCACCACCACCACCACCACCACCACAATCACCACCATCACCACCACTAGCAGCAGCAGCAGTAGCAGCAGCAATAACAAAATAACAGAAGTCAACAAACATTGGTTACTGTACTGGCTGGTTTAGTGTGTCAACTTGACACAAGCTTGAGTTATCACAGAGGAAGGAGCCTCCCTTGAGGAAATGCCTCCATGAGATCGAGCTGTAAAGCATTTTCTCAATTAGTGATCAAGGGTGGGAGGCACCATTGTGAGTGCTGCCATCCCTGGGCTGGTAGCCTTGGGTTCTATAAGAAAGAAAGCTGAGCAAGCCAGGAGAAGCAAGCCAGTAAATAACATTCCTTCATGGCTTCTGCATCACTTCCTGCTTCCTGACCTGCTTGAGTTCTAGTCCTAATTTCTTTTGGTGATGGTCAGCAATGCGGAAGTATAAGCTGAATAAACCTTTATTCCCAACGTGCCTCTTGGTAATAAAAATAAACAGTCTAACATAATGGATGTGAAACAGGATCCATCCTTCTACTAAATACAATAAACATACCTCAACAACACAGATAGACATTATTTCATACAAAATGTTGGATTGAAATTTTGTACTGAAATAGCCCAAGAAGAAGGCCAACCAACTAGACAAACAAAAAAGCAGACTTCCAATCAAAATTAATCAAAAGAGAAGGGGAAGTACATTTTATAGTAATCAAAAGAAAAATGCAACAATATGACATCTCAGTTCTGAACATATATGCCTCAAGCACAAGGGCACACATATTTGTATAAAGAAATGTGTGTTTGTGTGTGTGTGTGTGTGTGTGTGTGTGTGTGTGTGTGTGTGTGTGTGTGTTTGCGTGTGTGATTAAATCACACATCAAATCAAATCCATTATAATAATAATGAAAGACTACAATACCCCACACTCACCAATTCACAAGTAATCCAGACTAGAACTAAGCAGAGAAATAATAGAATTAATAGATATTAATTCTGAAATGTAATTAATTGTCAGAATCTCATGGAACTTTCTTCAATGTCAAGCACGTACTCAGTCATAAAGCAAGTCTCAACAGATACAAGATAATTGAAATAAACTTTGTATTATATCATAATCTCTTAAAGCTATATTTCAACAATAACAAAATTAATGTAAAGCCTACAAATTCATGAGAACTGAACAACACCTACTCAATGGCAATTGGGTCAGAAAAGAAATAGGAAAAAGAAATGAAATGCTTCCTAGAATTCAATGAAAATGAATGCACAAAACGCCCAAACTATGGGTACAATAAAAGCAAAACTAAGAGGAAATTTCATGGCTCTAAGTGCTTTAATAAAGAACTTTGTGAGACCTATATGAGTAACTAAGCATTACACATGAAATCTCTAGAACAAAAGATAGCAAACCCATCCTAGAGAAGAAGAATGAAGGAAATAAACTGAGGGCTGAAACCAGTAAAACAGAGACAAAAAGAATCAATGAAACAAAGACGTGGTTCTTTGAGAAAATAAACAAGGGAGACAAACCCTTATTTAAACTAACCAAGAGGCAGAGAAAGAGAGAGAGAGAGAGAGAGAGAGAGAGAGAGAGAGAGAGAGAGAGAGAGAGAGAGAGAGAGGAGGGGAGAGACAGAGGGGGAAAGGGAGGGAGGAAGGAAGGGAGGGGGAGGCAGGTAAAGAAATAAGGAGAGATTTAAAGTTATTAAAAGTCAGAAGGAAACATATAAATTAATAAAATCAGAAATGAAAATGAAACATAACAGCAGATGTTGTAGAATTCCCAAGAAATAATTGATCTTACTTCAAAGACCTATACTCCCCAAAATTGGAAAACCTAAAATAAATGAACAATTTTCATAATAAATACAACTTACCAAAGTTAAAACAAGACCTGATAAATAATTTAAATAAACCCATAACCCTTATGAAAATAAAAGCTCTAATTAAATTTTTTCCTAACAATAAAATCACAGGGTCAGTTGATGTTGGCATAAAATTCTACCAGACTTTCAAAGAAGAGAAATTACCCATACTCTTCATATTATTTCACAATATAGAAACAGACAGAAGAACATGGCCAAAATCATTTTATGCAACTACAGTCACTCCAGCAGTGAAACCACAGAAAGATTCAACAAAGCAAGAGAATTACAGACCAGTCTCCCTCATGAGCATTGGTATCAAAATATACAATAAAATACTTGCAATCTTATTACAAGAACATATCAAAAACATAATCCACAGTTATCAAATATGCTTCACTCCAGGTATGAAGAGAAACTTCAATATATGAAAATAAGTCAATGTAATTCTCCATAGGGAAAAAAACTGAAAAAATAAACCAGACATGATCATCTCATTAGATGCTGAAAACATCCTTTTGATAAAATCCAAAACCACTTCTTGATACATACTTTGGAGAGAACAAGGATATGGGACATGTCCAAACATAATAAAGACAGTTTGCAGGAAGCCTATAGCCAACATCAAATTAAATGGATAAAGACACAGACCAATTTTCCTAAAATCTGTATGAAGCAAGACTGTCTACATTTACCATATCTATTCAATATATTACTTGACATTACAATTAAAGCAACAAGACACCTAATGGAGGTCAGGGGGAAACAAATCTGAAAGAAAGACTTCAAAATATCATTATTTGCAGATGATAAGATGTTATGCATAAGTAGTTTCCAAAATTCTATCAAGAAACTACTACATCTGAAAACTACTTCAGCAATGTGGCTGTATACAAGATTTACTAAAAAATATCAGAAGCCCTTCTACATACAAATGACAAAAAGACTGAAAAGAAATCAAAAAAACAACATCCTTAACAACAGCTGCAAATAATATTTTAAAAAATTGGGAATAACTATAAAGAAGCCAGTGAAAGTCCTGTTTGAGAAGATCTTCATGTCATTGAAGAAAAAAATTGAAGAAGGTATCAGAGGATGGAAAGATCTCTCATCAACATGGATCAGTAGAACTGACATAGTAAATATGGGCACTTGATCAAAAGCAATGTGCAGCTTCTATGGAATCCCCATCAAAATTCCAACATAGTTCTGTACAGACTTTGAAACAATACTCAACTTCATATGAAAAAGATAAACCAATAAATATAAGGTTGCTGAAAACATCTTGGACAATAAAAGAAGTTCTGGATGTTTCACTATCCCCAATTTCATGCTATCCTACAGAGCTGTATTATTTAAAAACACATGGTATTTCCATAAAAACAGACAGGTTTGTCAATGGAATTGAATTGAAGGTTTGAGGTAAATCCACACACCTGGTTTTTGATCCAAAAAGACAAAACTATACAATTGAAGAAAGAAAGCAACACATGGTGCTGGTCTCACTGGATGTATGCATGTAGAATAATGCAAAACTATTACTCTGCACAAAGACCAAGTATAAGTAGAACAGAGAGTTCCACATAAACCAGATAGAAGAGAAAGTGGAGAATAATTTTGAATGAATTGGCACAGGAAACAACTTGCTGAACAAAGCACCAGTAACACAGGCAGTAAATCAACATTTAATAAATGGAACCTCATGAAACAAAAACTTTCCAAGTGAAAGGACACTGTTGATAGGACAAAATGGCAGCCTACAGACTAGGAAAAATTTTCACCAACTCCATATCTGACATAGGTTAATTACAAAATATATAAAAATCTCAAGAAACTAAACCTCAACAAATTAAAAAAAATACAATTTAACAATGGCGTATGGATCTAAGTGAAGAATTATCAGCAGAGGAATCTGAAATGGCAAGGAAATACCTAAAGAAATATTCAGCATCCTTCTAGTGAATCAAAATAACTCTGAGATTCCATCTTAAACCTGTTAGATGGCTAAGATCAAAACCACAAATGTCAGTCCATATAGGGGAGGGTGTAAAGCAAAGAGAATGCTCCTATATTGTTGGTATGAATGCAAACTTGTACAGTAACATTGGAAATCAATATGGCAATTTCTCAAAAATATTGGAAATCAATCCACCTCAATTCCGTGCTATGCAACTCCTGGGAATATACAGAAAGTAAGCACCATTCTACTACAGGAAATTTTGCTTTTCTATATTTTTATTTTCTATATTTTTTTATATATTTTATCTTTATTTCTATAGTTTTATTTGTAATAGCCTGAAACAGGACTCGACCTACATATTCCTCAACCAATGAATTGTTAAAGAAAAATGTGATAAATTTACCCAATGGAGTAGTGAGCTAGTAAAAACAAAAACATTATGAAATTTACAGACAAATGTATGGAACAAGAAGAAATCGTTCTGAGTGAGTTGACCCAGACCTAGAAATACAAACATAGTATGTATTCAGTTATACATGGTTAATAACTGTAAAGTAAAGGATAATCATGATATAATCCAAAGACTCAGATACCCTAAGTAAGAAGGAGGGTTCAAGCAGGGCCACATGAATCTCCCTACCAGGGGAAATAGGATAGATATTGAAAGTTTACTGAGGAGTTGGTATGTATGGGAAATACAGAGATCAGGTTGATGGAAATGTCAATAATAAAGTACTATAGAGTACTGGGAGAGATAACTGGAATTGCGGAGCATTTGGGGAACAAAGTGGAAACCTGGTGCAATAGAAACTCCCAGGAATCTCCAAGGGTGACCTTAGCAAAATTTCTATTAAGTTGAGAAACAGCACCTGAACAGTCTATCATGTATGTAATAGGCTTACAATTTTGTGACTGAATAATGTCATTTAAAAAGAGGTAATAAAATCTTGGTTTAAGTTAACAAATTATATATATATCAGGGTTATAGTCATATATAATATAATTTTATACTGTAGTGTGTTCAATGCAAAAATATATTATAATCACATTGATTCTTTAAATAAGTGTATGTTTCTGGGTGTTTGCCTGAATGTATGCCTATGAACCAAATGAAGAAAGGTAACTGGTTGAGAGAGGGGGTGAAGAAGGCCATGGGGATGGTGACCAAGATATTGTGAGAGGGGTGCACAAGAGGGCTGGGAGTGAGAACAGAAATCATGTGGGGTGCACTGCTTAGACTACCTGTCAACATGGGACAGGAGAGGCTCACGGGAGTTAATGGGCATGATCCTAGTTGAGACTCCTACTTATACAGTAGAATTTATGGAGACAGAAATGGCCACCTCTTGTATCCAGGCAAGAATCCAGTGGAAAAAGGGAGACATCAACTCACTCAGCAAGCCTTTCAACAAAATGTGGAGGGATCACGATGGAGCACAAATTGAAGGAACAACCAACCACCATGACTGCCTCAAATTGTGACCCACCCCATGTGAGACATCCAAACTCTGAACACTATTAGTGATACTCTGCTGCTATCCTTGAAGAAGGAACTTAGCATAACTGTCTCCTGGGAGACTTCATCCTGTAGCAGCTGCAAGCAGCTGCACAGAACCACAGCCAAATACCAAGCAGAGATTGGAAGTCTTATGGAAGTTTGGAGTATAGAATTGAGTAAGACAAGAAGTCAGCACGTAGACCTGAAGAATCAATTAGCTTGGGTCTGTGGGGGCTCACAGTGACTGAATCTTCAACCAGTGAACATTCAGGGGCTACGCCAAGGGCCCCTGCACATTTGTAGCAGATATGAAGCTTGTTCTTCATGTGGGACCCACTAACAATTGGAGTGGGGGCTGTCTCTGAATCTGTTGCCTGGCATTAGGCCTCCTTACAATTTCTGGACTGTCTGGTTGGTCCTCAGTGGAAGAAAAGGTGCTTAGTCCTGCTGGGACTGGATGTCCCAGGGTCGAGTGGTACCCAAGGGGAGGAGTAATGGGGAGAGGCTATGTAAGTGTGCGATTGGGAAGAGAGAAAGGAGGGGGTAGTGATGGAAATGTAAAGTGAAATATAAATTATTAAAGATATAAATAAATAAAACATGATGAAAATAATGAGAATAAATTGCATTAAGTAATAGTCTATATAGTAATTTACATTTTAGAATAAGTATTTACACAAATTACGAAACTATTTTTTTCGAAATTCTATAGTTTGTTCCAACTGGAAATTTAAAATTTATATACTAAACTTATAGACTAAAATATTTTAAATACAAACAACATAGAGATTTAAAAAAACTAATTAGTTTATATATAAAGATAATATAACCCAAGGAACTGAAAATTAAAGACATTTTTAAAGTGTTGTGGACTAATTTAATATACTATTTAAAAACAGAATTGTAACTTCAAATTTATTAAGCATTGAGACCTATAATGTGAGACAAAAACAAAATACAAAGTATAGAAACAGTAAACATGGCTTCTGTTCCAGCAGGATTGTCTAGACATGAGAGGAGTAGTATCAATTCCTCTGCAATGTTTCTTATAAGCACAGATTATCTAAAATAATTAATAATAAATTCAAATGAAATAACTTTTTAAAACACTTTTAAAGTAGTTTGATAAATTTGTTCTGTAAATCTAACATGGTAAATAGGGGGAGATTTGAAAGCCAGTGACATGTGCCCATGAGCCACCTCGTCTCTTACAAAGAACTAAAGCAGTAGCCAGCCGCATGTTGAGGCAACCCACTATGGAAGAGAGAAGAAACTCATCAACAGACTGTCTAGAACCCTGCCTGTATGGGATGAGGGCACAGAAAACTGAATTAAGTAGTCTCACAACTGTGGAGTTTCATGTCCATAGTGGATTTGAGAATCTCAGCTAACTCCATTTTCATGAATGTAGGGGATCATAGGTAGTGGAAGCGCTGTGCAATTACAGGCTTTATCTATTTAAGGAGATCAGCTGGAGTCTGCACAGCACTGTGACTGGGGTTGGGCAACCACATTTGTCTTCTCTCTTCTATCCCCAGAGCACAGGTGATAATAGCTATGTACTATCTAAACCACTGAAGTATTTCACAATAATTGGGAAGTGGAAAATCAGATAATCTTTCATATCCTTATCTGTGAGTCCACAGAAATCCCAGGATGCTAGCACTGGGGTTGTAGACTCATTATTCAGATTATCCAGAATAACAATGAGAGCAACATGTGATCTGTAACATGCACCATGATGAAGCAGGAGAAAAGCACTTCAGCAAAGATGAGACTAGAGAACGTTAGATAAGAATAAGAGTCGAGAGCATTGCATTTCTTTTGCCAAAGGATATGTGACCATCAATCTGTGCTATGCATTAATGCTGGGACTGAGAACAGGTAGGCACTATGAATCTGCCACCACTTTGCCCCTAGGCTCTATCTTAATTGGCTGCAACGTGCATGATCTGTCAACATAATAGGTACATTATTTTTCTTCTGATGTTTCTGTCTATATTGAGTGCAGCCTCATGCTATTGTGGCTGTTTTATGCACAAGGTCTATAGCCCACTTGTTCTCATCAGGCTTCAGAACCAAAGGCATGTTCTCAGAGCTGAGCTTAACTCTGTATTTATTGAAATAAAATTCTTCTGTTACCACCACTCCCCCTGTGGGAATGCTTACACAGTGTGCTTCCTCTCCTCTCCATTCTACACAATCACTGTGCTCCTCACCCATGTAGGTTGTTTATGGGTTTATGGTTCTCCTTGACTTAATCATGTAATGAGCTGTGGTAAACTTATTAGAATCATTTAAAATAAAGAGAGGAACTTTATCACAGTGCCAGAATGGAAATAAAACTTACACTGAATAATAGACAATCTTCAGGAGAAAGCATATTTACTATAAAGGACCTTTCACCAATGTAGCAGAGATAACAGCTTACTAGATGCATGAATCTCAAAGTAGAACACTGAAAATTAGAAGATGACAAGGTAGCAGCAGGGTGATTTTAAAAGTACAACATAATTCTAGCACCAGTTCCTGAAGGACATCATCTTGGTTAAATTACTGGCAAGGAACTTTAAGAAAAAGTTATAAGAAGTCAAGTATTTGAGAACACACATTGGAAGTATAAGTGATATTCCAGAACTTCCTTCCTCAAGAGAGCACAGGGCAGGGAAAATGATCCAAGGCCCATGAACGGTTTGAGTTTTAACATCTTGGAAAGGTGGGAGGAGGGAAGCTGAGTTGTCAATACTGTAACTTGAATAAACTTAGAAGAAAAAAAACTGCAGCTCAGCTCCACCCACAACAACCATCTAGGTTTATCTAGCAGTAAACTTGAGTGACTTCTGTAGGGAAGAGATCATCCCAGGGTGAACAAGTCTAGGTAGGAACTCCCGCCATGACCTGTACATTTTAGCTGAAATTCCTTTCTTTTTCCAGATGCCTGGGCCCTATGACTAGGGTCTTTATTCTCACATCAACTGTGGTCCTTCAGAAAATTCTATAGGCTCCACTTCAGCACATATCCAAACAGAGACCTCTTTCCTGTTCCTCTCCTGCCACTATCCTGGGCAAGCTGTCCTCTCTCAATTGTTCATATGCATTAACCTTCTTCTATTTCTCCTGGAAGAGTTTGTGTTCAATCATGAGATTAAAATATCCATTTAAAATTCATATAAGGCTGCAGTGCTTCTTTATGCTAAGCCTGACATGGCTCTAATTCTCTTAGACTGAAGGGTCTACCATCCAATGGCAGGAAGCTCTACTTATGGCCTTTACATATGCTAAGGTCTTCAGTAAAGCCTTTCTATAATGCATGGCCACATCATCCATTCTTATATTACTTTTTTATCTTTATATATCTGCAATGTTTTATCAATTTTCTTCTTCTCAATGGTGTTCACACTCATCACCCAGTTTTCAATATCTAAGTCTCCAACAGAATCTTTTTATTGTTTTAGACAATTGGAATTATGTAAAAATATTCTCCATTAAAATATTAGACATTCCACTTTTTCTTAATTATTATTTCCACTAAGAGTATCTAAGTTATACATGAGTGACTATGCCTCCAATTCTTTTCTCCATTGCCACACATGTTTCCAGAACAGCCTCTAGCTTTTAGTGAGTATCCAGCAAACATCATCCCTATGAATTATTCATTCACTGTGACATCTTTCTAAGTCACTGGAACTCAATTTAAATTGATAATCTCTGGAGAATAGAAACCAAGTGCCTCATGTCGAGGACATTTTCAAGAAATGCTGTTTTCATGTAAGGATGAAGTGTCCAGGAAATGAAAATCATAGACCCAGTCCTCACTTCATCACACAAAAGCTCATGTGGTCAGTCAAAGTTTCTGGGAAGTTACTTACCAAGTCCTCAGTCAGAAAGCCTAAGAATAATCCATAGCTCTAGACATTGCAATTACTGTTGTTTGTGCTACTGATGCTTTTTCTGTGTCAGTGGCAATGTGATAAGATCGTGAACCTGAGATTTTGGCCCATATGATGCAGAACTATGGAGTGCTTCCCACAGAATCTGGGACCTGGTGAGTTTTCATGACATTGAAAATTAATTTCTCCATTAATTTGCAGAGTCATGGAGCCTTCAACTGACATTAAATGATGTGCACAAAGATATAGAACAGATTACAGTTCATGTAGCTGATTTTAGCTGAAGAAAAAATTGTGAAATATAATTATATAATTATAAATAAATATGTATAATAATATATAATAATAAATAAATAAATATAATTATAGCTTGCTATTTAACCTTTTATTGATTTGTAAAGTAACTGGGATCAGCAGTTCAAGTGAGTAAATAATTTGTCTGGTTCATTGTTTCAAACAGAACAAGGTTCTGAGGGTCGACTGTGACATTTGCCTCAGTTTCAGCAGAGCCTCATCATGATGATGGTGTATGATGGAGCAGTGTTGCTCATCTCACGATGGCAGGAAACACTGAGTGGCAAGAACTGATGTTGGGTACATCATTCTCTTTTTTTGTTAATTTTTAAAATAGTTTTTATTTATTTATTCATTTATTTATTAGTTATTTCTTTCTATTGGACATTTTCTTTACTTACATTTCAAATGTTATCCCCTTGCCCAATTTCCCCTCTGGAAACTCCTGTCCCATCCCTCTCCCCCTGTTTCTATGAGGTTGTTCCCCCACTCACCCACCCACTTCCACCTCCCCATCCTTGCATTCCCCTACACTGGGGCATCAAACCTTCAGGGGGCCAAGGGCCTCTCTTCCCACTGACTCCCAGTGAGGCCATCCTTCAAAGGCATGCCATTGTGACCTTCTCTCCTAATACACATTGACCTCTAAATACTGAACCACCTTTGAAAATAGTGCCATAATCTTTTGAAAAGATTTTAGTACATGAATTTTTGGATATCTTTGACACTCAAAGCATAACGTTTGTGCAAAATGACCTCCAAGTGCAAAAGCAAATTTCTAATATAAATCAATCAATAAGAGCATCAGGTGTCAGATACACAGACACACAGACACACACACAGACACACACAGACACACACAGACACACACAGACACAGACACAGACACACACACACATATATATACATATATATATATAAATATATATTTATATATGATACACTACAGTTTAAAATTTTAATTCACTAGCAGTGCTTTTGCACTGAGGCCTGGGGGATTACATTAGAGTACCACGAGTTAGGGAGACTGCAATAAAGCAAAGAGTGGCTGGAACATGATTTAAAATAATACAACAGGGTCATACAGTCTTCATCACCGAGATATCCCTTTCATTCTTCTAACCATATAGTGTTTGTTGCAGGAACATATAGATGGAACAAGTTGTATTTTTATATTTAGGAACATACAGATATATATGAGCAAGTGTGTGTGTGCATGTGTGTGAATGTGTCTGTATTTATATGTGTAAAACACTTAAGGAAACAAAGAAAGAAGGGCCACGGATTTGAAAAAGAGACAGTGGGGATGTAATATAATTATATATTATTTTTTTAAAATTAAAAATATAAAAAGCTTCTGTTAAAATAATCAGCAGTATTCATCTTTTACTGCTACTCTAAGGTACACTGAGAGTGTAATGAGGATATTTAAAAATTAGACTTGTATGCTGTTTGATGATATAACACATGAGTCAAAGTGGAGCCTGAAGTCTGTTATGCCCAGATCTGAAGTCACTGAATCAATAACAGTGTCTTCCTCGTCAACAAAAAATGAATAATGAATAAATATTCTAGGGGAATCATGAGCAGGGAACACTGAGAGTGTTACTAAGCCTGTTTGCTGCAAGTAGAAGGAAAAGTGGTTCACTGGAGAAGATCAAGAAGACCAGGAATGTATGAGGACATGTTATGCATACATTGCTTATACTCTGCATATCAATGCCATAATCTCATATGCCGTATTGTGACTATATATGGTATAGAGTATTTAAGGAGTTAAATTCAACTGAGTTCAGTTGGGTGGCTATTAACCCAATGTGACTTGTTTTATTTCAGGAAATGGAAAATATCCACAGAAAAAGGATGATGTAAGGTCATACATAAAGACAGAAGATGGTGTAATTTACAAAGTAGAAGTATCTTGGAAAAAATTACCTCTGTAGACACCTTGACTCTGAGATTCCAGCCTTCCAAATTTGGAGGAAATGAATGTCTATTGTTTTGACTACCACACTGTGGTACTTGTCATGGTGACCACAGCAATAAAACACAGCATTCAATGAGAAAAATACTAGTACATGCTTCTCATGGAAGCAATAACCATGTGAGAAGACTGAGATCAGTTGAGGGAGGAACTACAGGGCAGAGGACAAAGTGAGAAACATTAAGAGAGATGGTATATTTGCGGAGCATTGCCAGACACACTTCACCCAGAACCCTGTCAGTGGCCTGCATGTTAGTCTCAATATCTCAGGAAATGAGCAGAGAGTACTGAGCTTAGGGACAGATTGCCCCATCAGCTGCATTGACAGTGATTCCTTCCTTGCTCTGATGGGCCTAAGAGTTACAATGATTTAAGTGAGATTCTGTGAACCAAATTTTATTAGCTGAAGTATTAGAAATTATTCTTTTTGAAGCATTTTCTAATGTGATGCTCTAGCTACCTGCTGGAACTCATTGACATGCTGAGCAGTGCTCAGGATTCTGGTTAAGACATGAGACAATGTTTTGGACTTCTCTCCTGTGACAATTCAGGTGGTTACCTTTATTTCTGTAGTTTTAATTTCAGAAAATAGCCCAGAACCAGGAAGATGATGCTATTGTTGTGACATGCTTACCTGTAAATCCCAGCAGTAGGATCACCAGCAGGGTACTGCGAAGAGTATGTGTCAGGAATTCCAGATGATCCATGGTTAGGGTTAAGGAGTCTTTTCTGCTCATATTTGGTTCTTGTGATTTCCCAGGTTCTAGCCTGAAGAGAAAAGAGGTATTGTGGTTTTTTATGCAGAAAGGACACGTCATTGTTATGGGGAAGCAAGAACAATACTGGGTATTTTGAAATAGGTTCACAGTGTTACAGGAAGCTGTGGTGGAAGGGTTTTTTTTAAATAGTTATTTGTCAAGAGACTCAAACATTTATACTTTAAGTAATCCTTTCTCTTTCTCTTAAACCTGTCTTGGATTTCCTTGTTTCAAGATATCTTGATTTGTAACTCCCCAGTTAGAATCCAGCAAAAACAGTATTTTCCAAACACCCAAGTCTAAGGCCCTAGATGATGTGAACACATCATTTTCCAGTGTCACATAAAAGTTCACAGTTAATCCCATATTTGTGAGAGCAGCTCAGTGCTGGAGTAAACCAGCTGTTCTTTTTAAATGATCCTTTGATTATCATTTACTAATTTCCTGATAAATGTATTCCAAGTGAGACTTAAGAGACTTTTTGCATATACAAACTTAGTATATGTTATAAATCGTATTAATTCTCAACTTGGCATTCATGAAGCAGGCCACCAGGAACATCTATGAGAGTTTGATGAGATTTAAAAGGCCTCTTAGACTATCTGAGTGGGATGTCTTTAGTTAATTGATTTGAGAAAACTCATCTTAACTTTGGACTAAATAACGTTCTAAGTAGGGGATCTTGAACAATAAAATGGATAGGGTTAGATTAATCCTAGCATATGTGCACAAAGTCTTTGTTCCCTACGATTATCAGTGGATATATGATTTCACGCTTCTAAATCTTGCCACCCTGATATCGCTGCAATGATAAGGTATAATTTGGAGTCATGAGCCAAAGAAATCCTTGATCTGTTAAGTTGCCTTTGCTAAATGTTTCTATCATATCATTCTGATTTCTTCCAGAGAGCAAATGGGAACATTTTAACAAGTATATTCTTAATAGATCAGTACTGTGTATATCAGTATACTGTGAAGGAAATTAAATATATTGCCTCTTGAGACATGGAGAACAAGCTGACACAGGTATGTCAGATTCTGTTTTGTATAGAAAGAAGATAATTCACTCCTTGCTGTGTCTAGGTAGGAGTTATGGAGAAAGATGTATATGTGCCCTTAGTAACCTTAGATATGTACTGGGAAAAAGAGCAAGAGAGCTAACCCTCAATCTCAAATTTTCTCCTCTCTAATCCAAGTTTAAGAAGTATTTGCTTTGGTGTTTTAGGGGGTATAAGAGCTAATCTTGGCTGTGAACAGGATACCAAGATATTTGAGAACAGGAATCTCAGTAGAAAAATTTTCTGCTCAATGCTGGCCTATGGGAATATCTGTGGCATACTCTTTGCATTGGAGACTAAGGAAAATCTAGTCCAATTTGGGCAATGCTACCTTATTCAGTTGAACCCAGGCAGAATAACAGTGGCACTCAAGCCAGGTATGGTGGCACATGCCTTTAATCTCATCAATCAGAGACAGAGTCAGGTGCATCTCTCTGAGTTTGAGGCCAACCAGTACTACATAGCAAGACCCTGTCAATGGATAATGAAAATTCTACTTCTTTCAGTTGATTTGAATATACTTATGTTCATCAATTGTCAGTTTAGCCTCTTGATATCTCCCTTTCAGTGTCATCCAATAAATCATGCTAAAAGAGTGCTAATGGAAGACAGAAAATGAAAACTTTAAGATATCTCTTTATACTTATTGGCTAGAACGGTGTGTACATGTATGATGTTGCAAAGAAGCCTAGAGAAAACTGGAAAGACTACAGTGAAATATTTCTAGTTGAAAATGCTGCTGCTGTACTAGAATCATATGAACCTCAACAGAATGTAATCAAAGTCATAATGTCATTCACTAAACAAGTAGGCAATTGAAATGTATTTGCATGACTGAATTTGAGCCTTTTGTGCCCTTGGTATTTATCCTGGGAGAAAAAATGCATTCATATGGTAGGAGGATTAAATGTATGGGCATGAGGAACACAACCCCCTGACACTCATAGGTCATAGTAAGACAACAAAAGAATACTCAACTTACTTTATGTGAAAGGAAAGTTAGTATATATTATTGTGTGTAGTTAGAATATTGTTTATTGCTTGTTCTGTATCAATAAATTAATAATCAAACAGTTGTTCCATACTATTGGGCTACTGTTAAAATAAAACTTAAAGTCTAAAAATCTATAGTAGTAATTTTGGGGCTAGATTCTAGCCAGCAGATGAAATGACATAGAAAATTTGAAAGTCATTAAGATATGAATTAGATGGCAATGCTGTCCTCTGGGATACTACATAAGGTAGGAATTTACCTAGTGAAACAGCCAACTTAATATTTGTTTTCCATAAAATTATACAGAATTATTAATTTTTATTTCTTTTTTATTTTTAATATTTTCCTTTTTTAAATTTAATTGCATATTTTATTTATTTACATTTCAAATGCCATCCCATTTCCTTGTTTCCCCACTGCAAAACCCCTGTCCCATCCCTTCTTACCCTGCTTCTAGAGGGTACTTCCCCACCCACCTACCCACCCCTGCCCCTAGCATTCCTCTACAGTAGGACATCAAGCCTTCACAGGACCAAGGGCCTCCCCTCCAATTGATACCAGATAAGGCCCCTTCAGTTCCTTCAGTCCTTCCCCTAACTCCTTTGTTGGGGTCCCTCTGCTCAGTCTGATTGTTGGCCGTGAATTTCTGCTTCTGTATTGGTCAGGATCTGGCAGAGCCTCTCAGGAGACAGCTATATCAGGCTTCTGTCAGCAAGTACTTCTTGGCATCTGCAATAGTGTCTGGGTTTTGTGTCTGTATGCAGGATGGATCCCCAGGTGGGCAGTCTCTGGATGGCCTTTCCTTCAGTCTCTGCTCCATTCTTTATCCCTGCATTTCATTTAGACAGGAGAATTCTGGATCAAAAATTTTGAGATGCGTAGGTAGCCCCATATCTCAACGGAAGAGCCATGCCTAACCTCCGGATATGGTCTCCACAGGTTCTCCCTCCCCTTTGTGGAGTATTTTAGCTAATGTCTTCCCTGTGGCGTCCTGGGAGGCTCTTGGTTTCCTGGCATCTGGGACATTCTGGTTACTACCTCCTGTTCCCCATCCCCCATTGCTCTACACTTCTGTTCAATTTCCTCACTCTATGTACATCTCCTCCATCTCCTCCCATTCCCGATACGTCCCCTCTTTTGTGCCTCCCTTTCTTTTCTTCCTTACAAGTCCCTCCCACCCTCTCCTTCCCTTGATTTGTTCTCCTTTCTAAGAAGGAATGAAGCATCTACTCTTTGATCTTCCTTATACTTGAGCTTTATATGGTATGTGAATTGTATCTTGGGTAGTCTGAGCTTTTGGGCTAATATTCACTTATCAGTGAGTACATACTGTGTGTGTTCTTCTGTGACTGAGTTACTTCAGGATGATATTTTCTAGATTCATCTATCTGCCTGTGATTTCATGAAGTCATTTTTTTTAATACCTGAGTAAAGAAATGTCAAGGGCCAGATGGCTTTAGTGAAGAATTCTATCATACCTTCAAAGAAGAGCTAATATCAACACTACTCAAACAATTCCATAAAATTGAAACAAAAGGAACACTACATAATTCATTCTACGAATCCACAATTACTCTGATAATTATACCACAAAAAGAGCCAATGTGGATAGCTTTTGGAGCTGCTTGGCAAGAACCTGACATTTGGTCAAGGACAAAAAAACAGACTTCGTGCAGGAATCTGACATTAGGCCAAGGACAAGAAAGTAAGTTCAGGCTGGAATCTGATTTTAGGGTAGAACAGAGAAGTAAGTTCAGGCAGGAATCTGATTTTAGGGTAGAACAAAGAAGTAGACTTCAGGCATGAATATGACATTGGGCTGGGATGGGGAAATAGGCTCAGATATCTTGGCTATCCTGATAAGCCTTTAGAAACAGTGATGTCAGAAGTAACCACGGGACTTTGTTTACAGCCTTGTTTGTTCCTTGACTATTTGTGTTTATCGTATTGCTTGTTCCTCAACCTAGAACTGACCTTATTGCTTGCATGTAATTAAAATTGTATAAAAGCAGATTGGGAAAATATAAACCTGCCTTCAGTCTCAGAATTGACTGAGGTTATGCTGCAATGTTGTCTAATTGTCTTTTTTCTCTTTAATCCTCACGGCTGCGCTGGAGAACCTGCTGACTGAAAGAGCAGGCTTTGTCAACCCAATAAAAAAAGAGAACTTCAGACCAATTTTGCTAATACTCAGTAAAATTCTTGCAAACTGAATTCATCAACACATCAAAATGATCATTTACCATGATCAAGTAGACTTCATTCCAGGGATGCAAGGTTGGTTAAATATATGAAAATCCATTAACATAATACACTGTATAAACAAATTTAAAGGAAAATCACATGATCATCACATTAGATGCTGAAAAAGCATTTGATTTTTAAAAGTTGTTAGGAGATATTAGCTGGCTAAGACCTCCTCTTCAGCTTTCTACAGGAGAACTTAAATCTCTGTTTCATTTTACATTTTTTAAATTTGGATGTTCATGGACGTTCAGCAGCTGAGCGTTTTTTGGCATCTTCAAATTTCCACTGTATATGCTTCAGTGAAATGGAAGAATCCTATGACAGGAAAATGGCATGGACCGTTTTCTCTGACTTCCATACTGATGATGATAATGATCCCTGCACACAGTGAAGTCCACTGGGCCTATGTTCCTGACCCACCACTAATATATCCAGCAGTGTGGTTCAGACCAGAGATCCTGTGACCAGCAATAATACTCAACTTCTTGGACCTCCCTGGACAGGGGAGTCAATCTATAATAAGACCATGACTTTCAATGCACTTGGGGATGGGATCCCTGTTTGCTTTGTGAAAAATAGTACAAACGATGGGTGTATTTCAGTGTTTCTTCAAACATGGAAGAAAAAGGTTTCACAAACTGTAACTCAAAGCATAGAGATAAGTATGCCTAAACATTATAAGGGATTTGCCCCTGATCCTGATGAGCTATGACCTTGTGGATCTGTACCCACAGAGAATGTGGAACAGGCATTTAACAAAATTATTAGTTGGAAAGAATGTTTTAATCAACCCCTGACGTGGTTTAATGGTTCCAATAAAGTGTGAATTATTGATTGGGCAGGGAATCAGTCAAACACTGGGCAAAAGGAGATGTCCATAGGCCTTTGGCAATTGGAAGCAGGCTATTTCCAATGTCATATCTGGAAGTTATCTGCAGCTCTCTATGAAGTTACACTGGCTATAGATAGAATTGAGGCAGAATATGGACTTTGAACAAGTGTTAGCGCATGTGTTAAGGCTCCCAATCTTTTACTAATTGGTCATGTTAGAATTACTTTTGTTTCTTCTACAATATTCAATGTAAGTTTTATTGATTGTACACATTCTAATTGTGTAAGTGTATTGAAATCTGGCATGTCTGTTATGTTGGTCTATCAACTAGCTTTTGTTCTATTTCCTGTATCTTGGTATTCTGAAGAAGGCTTGCAAGTACTGAAAGAAGTGAATCAGGCTTTAAGCAGAAGCAAGAGGGTAATGGGCTTGATTATTGCTGGTATAGCAGCTTTAATTACATTAATAGCTAGCACCACTGCTTCTACAATTGCTTTGACACAAGAAGTTAAGACAGCTACTTTTGCTAATCACTTAGCAAAAAAATGTTGCTAAAATTCTGAACACTCAAGGGGATTTAGATAGGCATTTGGAACAACAGATTGATGCCCTTTACGATACTATTTAAATTATTGGAGAGGAGGTTCAGGGTTTAAAAATAAGAAACAATCTTGAATGCCATGCAAAATACTAATGGATTTGTTTTACTTCTAAAATGTACAATGGCAGTCATTATAACTGAGAAAAAGTTCAAAGACACTTGCAGGGTATTTTGCATAATTCTAACACCTTTCTGCATGTTTAAACTTTACATTCTGAGATTACGAATTTAAAGAATGCTACTCCACTGAGCTTTGATGCTGCTGATATTGCTGGTAATATTGCCAATGGCCTGAGGTCAGTATTTTCATCTTGGTTAAGCTTCAAGAATGGCCTATATTAGCTTGATCATGCTGGCCCTTCTTGTCCTGGGAATACTTTTATCCCTGCCCATCATGTTAAAGCTTGCCTTTAACAACATCAACACGTTGGCAGCCAAAGTACATGGCTTGAAACTAAGAATGGACCCCCAGAAAGAGTTATTAATTTAACAGGCTGGCAGTCAGAGATGGGTAAGTTCTGCACAGAGCCTTACCAACCTAAGACAGAAGTACATTGCTTTTGATAATGTATATTTCATGACAGGTAATTAAAACATTCTTGTCAGAACAACCTAAGACAGATGAAGTCTTGTTTATGAAATATAAAAGGGGGGAGATGTAGAGAACTTTTAGGGTTGCTTAGCAAGTACCTGACATCTGGCCAAGGACAAAGAAGTTCAGACCAAAATCTAATTTTAGGCTAGAACAGCGAAGTAATTTCAGGAAGGATACAACAGAGAAGTAGGCTTCAGGATAGGGAAGTATGCTCAGATATCTTGGTCATCCTGAAACAGTGATCATGGGAGTAATCACAGGACTTTGTTTACTGCCTTGTTTGTTCCTTGACTATTTGTGTTTATTGTATTGCTTGTTCCTCAACCTAGAACTGACTTTATTGCTTGCATGTAATTAAAAAGAATAAAAGCAGATTGGGAAAAATAAACCCACCTTCAGTCTCAGAATTGACTGAGGTCATGCTGCAATGTTGTCTAATTGTCTTTTTTCTCTTTAATCCTCACGGCTGCGCTGGAGAACCTGCTGACTGAAAGAGCAGGCTTGGTCAACCCAATAAAAAAAGAGAACTTCAGACCAATTTTGCTAATACTCAGTAAAACTCTCGCAAACTGAATTCATCAACACATCAAAATGATCATTTACCATGATCAAGTAGACTTCATTCCAGGGATGCAAGGTCGGTTAAATATATGAAAATCCATTAACATAATACACTGCATAAACAAATTTAAAGAAAAATCACATGATCATCACATTAGATGCTGAAAAAGCATTTGACAAAACATGAAACCCCTTCATGTTAAAGTATTGGAGATATAAAGAATTCAAGGCACATACCTATACATAACAAAAATATACGAAAAACCATCTGTCAATATTAAATTAAATGGAGAGCTTTGAAGCAATCTCACTAAAATCAGGGACTAGACAAGGCTGCCTACTCTCTCTGTATGTATTCAATATAGTACTCGAAGTATGAGCTAGAGCAATAAGACAAAAACAGAAGACCAAGGAGATACAATTTGGAAAGGAAGAAGTCAAGATATCATTATTTGCAGATGATATGATAATATACATAAGAGACCCTAAGAAATCCACCAGAAAACTCCTATAGCTGGCAAGTAACTTCAGCAAAGTGACTGGATATAAAATTAACTCAATCAGTAGCATTCCTCTACTCAAAGGATAAACAGGTTGACAAAGAAATTAAAGAAACAACATCCTCCACAATACCCAAAATAGTATAAAATATATTGGTGTAAGTCATTTTTTCTCTCTCTTTATTTTTTATTTTTATTTTTGGATATTTACTTTATATATATTTAAAATGTTTTCCCCTTTGGAAACTCCTTATTCCATTCCCACTTCCCCTGCCTCTATGATGGTGCTCCCCCACCCATCCACCCACAATTGTCTTCTCTCCCTAGCATTTCCCTACACTGGGGCAACTAACACTCTCAGGCCCAAGGGCCTCTTCTCCCACTGATGGCCAAGAGGCCCTCCTCTACCATATATATGGCCAGGACCATGGGTCCGTCCAAGCCTGTTCTTTGGTTGGTAGTCCAATCTCCAGGAACTCCAGGGTCTGGCCAATTGACACTGTTGCTCCCTCTATGGGGCTACAAACCCTCTCAGCTCCTTCAGTCCCTTCTCCAACTCCTCCATCCAGGGCCCCACTCTTAGTCAAATGGTTGGCTGTGAGCATCAACGTCTGCATTTGTCATGCTCTGCCTGAGCCTCTCTTGAGACAGCTTATCATGCTTCCATCAGCAAGCACTTCCCAGCATCCACAAGAATGTCTGGGTTTGGTGACTATATGTGGGATGTATTGCCAGGTGGAGGAGTTTCTGGATGGCCTTTATTTGAGTCACTGCTCCGCACTTTGTCTCAATATTCCCCTGTGAATATTTTGTTCACCCTTCTAAGAAACACTGAAGCATGAGCACTTTAGTCTTCCTTCGTCTATGGCTTCGTATGGTCTGTGAATTGAATCTTGGGTATTCCAAACTTTTGGGCTACTATCCACTTATTAGTGAGTACATACTATGTTTGTCCTTTTGTGACTGAGTTACCTCATTCAGGATGATATTTTCAAGTTCCATCCATTTGCCTACAAATTTCATAAAGTCATTGTTTGTAACAGCTGAGTAGGATTTCATTGTGTAAATTAATGACATTTTCTTTATCCATTTTTCTGTTGAGGGACATCTAGATTGTTTACAGCTACTTGCTATTATAAATATGTCTGCTATGAACATAGTAAACTATGTGTCCTTATTGCATGTTGGAGCATCTTCTGGGTATATGACCAAGAGTGGTACAGTTGGGTCCTCAGGTATACTATGTCAAATTTTCTGAGGATCTGCCAAACTGATTTCCAGAGTGCTTGCACCAGCTTGCAATCCCACCAGCAGTGGAGGAGTGTTCCTCTTTCTCCACATCCTTGACAGCATCTGCTGCCACCTGAGTTTTTGATCTTAGCCATTCTGACTGGTGTGAGGTGGAATCCCAGGGTTCTTTTGATTTGCATTTCCCTGATGACTAAGGATGTTGAACATTTCTTTAGATGTTTCTCATCCATTTGCGTTTCCTTAGTTGAGAATTCTCCATTTAGATGCTTTTCCCATTTATTAATAGGGTTAATTTGGTTCTCTGGGGTTTAACTTCTTGAGTTCTTTTTATATAATAAATATTAGCCCTCTATTGGATGTAGGATTGGTAAAGATCATTTCTCAATCTGTTGGTTGTCATTTTGTCCTATTAACAGTGTTCTTTGCCTTACAGAAGCTTTGCAATTTTAGAATGTCTCATTTGTCAATTCTTTATCTTAGAGTATAAGCCATTGGGGTTCTTTTCAGGGACTTTCCCCCTGTGTCCATGTATTCCAGACTTTTCCCCACTTTCTCTCCTATTAGATTCAGTGTATCTGGTTTTATGTGGAGGTCCTTGATCCACTTGGACTTGATCTTTGTACAGGGAGATAGGAATGGATCAATTTGCATTCTTCTACATGTTGAATACCAGTTGAACCAGCATCATTGGTTGAAAATGCTGTCCTGTGCAGTCTAGGACAGGAAGCTTCCAGTTTCTATCTATGGCCTAGGTCCTGAGCCTGTGCCACAAGGCTCCATACCCAACTAGCACTGGTAGAAAGCTAGCCCCCAGGAGTGTGGACAAGCCTGTGAATGGGAGTAAGACCAGCACCTCTGCTCAGAGGTATCCGCCTGGAACCATCAGGTCACCGGGAATGAGGAACAGCCTGGGACAGGAGCCTTCTGGATTATGCCTGTGGCCTGAGCCACATGGCTTCATACCCATATAGCTCAGTGAAAGAGCTAGCCTCCCAGGCATGAGGACAAGCCTGTGAGTAAAGGTAAAACCAGCATGTCTGCTCAGAAGGACCCACCTGGAACCCTCAGGACACAAGATCCAAGGAGTGGCCTTCCAGTTTCCTTCTGTGGGCAATGAACTGATCCTAGGCCACAGGGCTCCAAACCCAAACAGTGCCAGGAGAGAGCTGCCCTCTCAAGAGTGCCAACAAACATTTGAGGACAGGTAAGACCACAATATCTGTTCAAATTCCTGGATCAAGAGGGACACTCACAGAACCATCAGGACACAGAGACCAAGGAACAGCTGAGGAAAGGATCCTTCTGGTTTCTGTCTGCACCCCAGAGCTGATCTTGTATCACAGCTCTCCAAAGCCAAATTCCTCTCAGAGAGAGCTGTTCTCCAAGGAGTACTGACACAGAGGCTTGCAGGAGGACAAGCCACAGTCAGAGAAAGCAAGACCAGCTAACACCAGAGATAACCAGATGGTGAAAGACAAGGGCAAGAACAAAGGAAAAGAATCCAAGAATACTTGTCATCATTAAAACCCAGTTCTCCCACTACAGCAAGCCTTGGATACCCCAACACACCAGAAAAGAAAGACTCAGACTTAAAAATCACATCTCATGATGATGATAGAAGATTTTAAGAAGGAAATAAATAACTCCCTTAAAGAAATACAAGGAACACAGGTAAACAACTAGAAATCCTTAAAGAGAAAACACAAAAATTCCTTAAAGAATTACAGGAAAACAAAATCAAACCGGCAAAGGAAATGAAGAAAACCATTCAGGATCTAAAAATGGAAATAGAAACAATAAAGAAATCACAAAAGGAGACAACCCTGGAGATAGAAAACCTAGGAAAGAGAGCAGGAGTCAGAGATGCAAGCATCACCAACAGAATACAAGGGATAGAAGAGAGAATCTCAGGTTCAGAAGATACCATAGAAAACTTTGACACAACAGTAAAAGAAAATTCAAATTGCAAAAAACTCCTAACCCAAAACATCCAGGAAATTCAGGACAAAATGAGAAGACCACACATAAGGATAATAGCTATAGAAGAGAGTGAAGATTCCCCAATTAAAGGGCCAGTAAATATCTTCAAAGAAATTATAGAAGAAAACTTTCCTGACCTAAAGAAAGAGATGAATATAAGCATTCAAGAACATACAAAACTCCAAATAGATTGGACCAGAAAAGAAATTCCTCCTGTCACATAATAGTCAAAACACCAAACGCACAAAAGAAAGAAAGAATATTAGAAGCAGTAAGGGAAAATGGTCAAATAACATATAAATGCAGACCTATAATAATTATACCAGATTCTCATCAGAGACTATAACAGCTAGAAGATCCTGGGCAGATCTCATATGACCCTAAGAGAACACAACTGCCAGCCCAGGCTGCTATAACCAGCAAAACTCTCAATTACCATAGATGGTGAAACCAAAATATTCTATGACAAAACCAAATTTATACAATGTGTTTCCACAAACCCAGTCCTTCAAAGGATAATAGATGGTAAATGCCAAAACAAGGAGGGAAACTACAACCTAGAAAAATCAAGAAAGTAATCTTTCAACAAACTCAAAAGAAGATAACCACACAAACATAAAAATAATATCAAAAATAACAGGAAGTAACAATCAATATTCCTTAATATCTCTTAACATCAATGGACTCAATTCCCCAATAAATAGATATAGACTAACAGATTGGATAAATAAAGAGGACCAGCATTTTGCTGCATAAAGGAAATGCACCTCAGAGCTAAAGACAAACACTACCTCAGAGTAAAGGACTGGAAAACAATTTTCCACACAAATGATCCCAAGAAACAGACTGGAGTAGCCATTCTAATATTGGATAAAATAGACTTTCAGCCAAAAGTCATCAAAAAAATAAGGAAGGAAATATCATACAGATCAAAGGAAAAACTACCCAGAAGAACTCTCAATTCTGGACATTTATGCTCCAAATGCAAGGGAACCCTCATTCATAAAAGAAACTTTACTAAAGCTCAAAGCACACATTGCACCTCACACAATAATAGTGGAAGACTTCAATACCCTACTCTCATCAATGGCCAGATCTTGGGAGCACAAACTAAACAGAGACACAGTGAAACTAACAGAGGTTATGGATCATATCAATCAAAAGAATATACCTTCTATTCAGTACCTCATGGTACTTTCTCCAAAACTGACCATGTAATTGGTTACAAAACAAATCTCAACATATATAAGAATATTGAAATAATTCCATGCCTCTTATCAGATCACTGTGGATTAAGGATGGTCTTCAATGGCAGCAAAAACAACAGAAAGCCCACATACATATGGAAGCTGATCAACATTCTACTCAGTGATAACTTAGTCAAGGAAGAAATAAAGACATTAGATACTTCCTAGAATTTAATGAAAATGAAAGTACAACCTACCCAATACTATGGGACACAATAAAAGCAGTGCTAAGAGGAAGATTCATAGCTCTGAGTGACTCAGAAAGGAAACTGGAGAAGGCATACACTAGCAGCTTAAGTGCACACCTGAAAGCGCTAGAACAAAATACACCCAAGAGGAAAAGACAGCAAAAAATAATCAAACTCAGGGCTGAAATCAACCAGGTAGAAACAAAAAGAATGATACAAAAAATCAACAAAAGCAGGAACGAGTTCTTTGAGAAAATCAAAAAGGTAGAAAAGCACTTAGCCAGACAAACCAGAGGGCACAGAAGCAGAATCCAAATTAACGAAATCAGAAAGGAAAAGGGAGATATAACAATAGACATTGAGAAAATTTTTTAAAAAATCATCAAATCCTAATACGAAAGCATACAGTCCACAAAACTGGAAAATTTGGATGAAATGGACAATTTTCTAGACCAATACCAAATACACAAGTTAAGTCAGGATCCAATAAACCATCTAAACACTCCCAAAACCTCTAAAGAAATAGAAGCAGTCATTAAAATCTCCCAACCAAAAAAAAATCCAGCACCAGGTGGGTATAGTGCAGAATTCTATCAGACCTTTAAAGAAGACCTAATACCAATACTCTTCAAACTATTCCACAAAATAGAAACAGGAGGAACACTATCCACTTCATTCTACAACACCACAGTTACACTGATACCAAAATCTCACTAAGACCCAGCAAAGAAAGAAAACTTCACACCAATTTCCCTTATGAATATCGATGCAAATATAGGTCAATAAAATTCTTGCAACCTGAATCCTACAATACATCAAAACAATCATTCACCACGATCAAGTAGGCTTCATCCCAGTGATGCAGGGATGGTTCAATACCCCAAAATCCATCAAGGTAATCCACTACATAAACAATCTCAAAGAAAAAAAAAAACACAAAGTCATTTTATTAGATGCTGAAAAATCATTTGACAAAATTCAACATCCCTTCATGATGAAAGTCTTGGAAAGATCAGGAATTCAAGGCCCATACCTATACATAGTAAAAGCAATATAGAACAAACCAGTAGCCAACATCAAACTAAATACAGAGAAACTTGTAACAATCCCACTAAAATCAGGGACTAGACAAAGCTGTCCTCTCTCTCCCTATCTATTCAATATAGTGCTGGAAGTCTTTTGAGGGACATCTGGGTTGTTTGCAGCTTCTGGCTATCATAAATATGGTTGCTATGAACACAGTGGAACATGTGTCCTTATTACATGTTGGAGCATCTTCTGGGTATATGCGCAGGAGTGGTATAGCTTGGTCCTCAGGCTATGCCCAATTTTCTGAGGATCTGCCAAACCGATTTCCAGAGTGGTTGTACCAAGATACTTTAAATTGTTTCTGACTATTGTAAAGGATTTCAATTCCTTAATTTCTTTCTCAGCCTGTTTATCCTTTGAGTATAGGAAGGCTACTGATTTGTTTGAGTTAATTTTAAATCTGGCCACATTGCTGAAGTTGTTTATCTGCTGTAGGACTTTTCTGGTGGAGTTCTTCAGGTCACTTAAGTACTTGATCATATATCATCTGCAAAGAGTGATATTTTGACTTTTTCCTTTCCAATTTGTATCCCTTTGACCTCCTTTTGTTGTCTAATTGCTCTAGCTAGAACTTCAAGTACTATATTGAATAGTATATTGAATAGATAAGGAGAGAGAGGGCAGCCTTGTCTAGTCCCCAATTTTAGTTGGATTGTTTCAATTTTCTTTTCATTTAGTTTGATGTTGGCTACTGGTTTGCTGCATATTGCTTTTGCTATATATCTTTTCATACTATCCCATATTTCCTGTATGGTTTGTGGCAGGAACAATTTAGATTTAAAATTTCTTTGACTGATGGTTCAATTTCTTCTATCGTATCTTCAGTGCCTGGCATTCTCTCTCTCATCTCTTATACTCTGTTGGTTATGCTTGTGTCTCTTCTTCCTGTTCTCTTTCCTAGGTGTTCAATCTCCAAGACTCCCTCAGATTGTGTTTTCCTTTCAGTTTCTATTTCCACTTTCAGGTCTTGAACAGTGTTGTTTACTTCCTACACTCACACAATTAAATAATTGTGCTTTAAGGTATTTCTTTAAGGGGATTTATTAGGTTTCTTTTTTTTAATTAATTTATTTATTTTTTTGATACTTTATTTACATTTCCAATGTTTCCCCTTTTCTGGGTCTCCTCTTGGAAACCCCCTATCCACTCCCCCTCCCCGCCTCTGTGAGGGAATTCCTCCTCCGACCTACCCACCCACCCATCCCCATATTCCCACCTTGACATTCCCCTTTACTGCGGCCTATAGCACCCTCAGGCCCAAGGGTCTCTCCTTTCTCCCTGATGGCCATTGAGGACATCCCCTGCCACATATGTAGTCCGAACCGTGGATCAATAGATGTGTATTCTTTGGTTGGTGGTCCGAACTCCAGGACAACCGGAGGGGGGGGTTCAGGTCCACTGATGCTCTTGCTCCCTCCATGGGGCTACAAATTCCCTCAGCTCCTTCAGACCTTTCTACAACCCCTCTATCTGGGACCTCACTCTCAGTGCAGCGGTTATGGTTAAGTGAAACTTGGACATTCTCAACTTTTGGGCTAATATTCACTTATCAGTGAGTACATACCATGTTCGTTTTTTTGTGACTGAGTTACCTTGCTCAGGATGATATTTTCAAGTTCCATCCATTTGTCTGCAAATTTCATTAAGTCATTGTTTTTTATAGCTGAGTAGTACTCCATTGTGTAAATGTACCACATTTTCTGTATCCATTCCTCTGATGAGGGACATCTGGGTTGTTTCCAGCTTCTGGCTATTA
>CM052704.1:3967752-3980951 GCA_028551405.1 Uromys caudimaculatus
AGGTTAGGGAAGTTTTCCTCTATAATTTTGTTGAAGATATTTGCTGGACCTTTAAGTTGGGAATCTTCACTCTCTTCTATACCTATTATCCTTAGGTTCTGTCTTCTCATTGTGTCCTGGTTTTCATGGATGTTTTGGGTTAGAAGCTTTTTGCATTTTGCATTTTCTTTTACTGTTGTGTTGATGTTATCTAGGGTATCTTCTGCTCCTGAGATTCTCTCTTCTATTTCTTGTATTCTGTTGGTGATGCTTACATCAATGGTTCCTGATCTCTTTCCTAGGTTTTCTAACTCCAGGGTTGTCTCCCTTTGTGATTTCTTTATTGTTTCTATTTCTATTTTTACCTCCTGGATAGTTTTTTGCACTTCCTTTGTCTGTTTGATTGTGTTTTCTTTCACTTCTGCCTGTTTGTTTTTGTTTTCCTGTAATTCTTTAATGGATTTTTGAATTTCCTCTTGAAAGGCTTCTCGTTGTTTATCCCTGTTCTCTTGTATTTCTTTAAGGGTGTTATTCATTTCTTTCTTAAAGTCTTCTATCATCCTCATGAGAAATGATTTTAAATCTGAGTCTTGCTTTTCTGGTGTGTTGGGGTATCCAGAGCTTGCTGTGGTGGGAGAGCTGGGTTCTCATTGTGCAGAGTACTCTTGGTTTCTGTTCTTTATGTTCTTGCCCTTGCCTTTTGACATCTTGTTGACTCTGTTGTTAGCTGATCTTACTCTGTCTGGTTGTGGCTTGCCCCTCCTTCAGGTCTCTGTGTCAGTACTCCTTGAAGACCAGCTCTCTCTGAGAGGTGTTTGGGTTTGGAGAGCGTGGGTCTGATCTAGGTCCCTGTGTCTCATGAGTTCGGGGCAGTTCCTGGTGAGGTGTGGGGTGTGTCTTTGGCCCTCTCCCGGCTTTTCTGAGCTCCTGAGAGGGATCTTTGTCCTGGCGCTAATTTGCTATGGAGCCCTGTGGCCCAAGCTGAGGTTCCCGGCCCTCAATGGAGTACTTTCAAGCCAAGGGAATATGGTATGCTGTCTCTTTGATGTAAGTGTCTGTCCACATATAAAGCAACCCAGGTGTTTTACAACATATTTTGCTTGTTATCATTTAATTAAATATGTGGCCTGTTTTTAAATTGTACAGTATAGCATTGTGCATGTGGTGATGGTACTGAGGAAATTGAGGTTCCTTTCTGGTATTTTAATTCTCAATAAATACATTGTTTAGAAATGGACTCAGAAGGAAGCTCGAAAATAATTTTATTAGCTTTTAAGAAAAACAAACAAGAGAACATAGGTGAAATTGACAGCAGCTTACAGGAGGAGAAAAGGTTATGCTTTTTAATTTATATGTGGAGTCAAAGTAGATATTGCTTGTTAAGAAAGGAAAACACATTCTTAAGCATAGAACTAATAATTGAGAAAATAGATGTTATGGATGTACTGCAGTTGGGGTAGAGGTAAGGGGATAGGAACAAGAAACGGAAGTATCAAGTTGGGATGGGGAGGGAAGATGGTATTGAGAGAATGAATGTGGAGAGAGAGAGATAGAATTAAAGGGCATTTGAGGGTCAATATGGAAACTTACTGCAGTAGAAACTTCGTATAATATATGAAGGTAATCTTAATGAAGTCTCCAAATAATTAGAGAAACAGAACCTCTTCTGGTCATCACATGTAACCAAACAAAACTCCAATGCCAGAACTGGATTTCATCCAATTGAGTTGTTTTTCAAAGGGGGTGCCCTGGAAATCCCCAAACAACCCAGGCTTAGCCAAGAAAATAAGTGTCTCTGCTCAAACTAACAGACAGCAAAGACTCATTGCTTCAGACAATAGCCACACAACTTACTGATAATGGTGGGGTAATACCCTCATAGAGGCAGGGGGAGGGGGGATTGGATAGTGGAGTTCCAAACAGGAGACCAGGAAAGGGGAAAACAGTTGAAATGTAAATAAAGTATCAAAAAAAAAAAAGAAATCCACTGGGGGAAGGGGGTTGAGTTGGTGCCCAAATAGATCCTTCACCACCATGTTTTAGTGTCTTTGACTTGGAAAGGTTCTCTGTAGGTTACTTTAAAAAATGAAATTCTAACCCAACCACAAAACTTTTGATCGACCATCTGTCCTGCCTGAAAAACAAACAAACAAACAAAAAAAAACCCAAACAAACAAAACAAAAACTGCCAGGGCAATGGGCAATGGGGGCACAAACCTTGTGGGAGTAACCAATGAATGTCTGGTTTGACTTAAGTTCAACTCTTTGAGATAAAACCCGTACCTGATTCTGCATGAATGACACAGAAGCACAGTTTGGATAGCCCAGAGAGCTAGGATACAACCAAGTACTATTGGTCTTTAAAAAAACCCAGAAACAATAAAATAACTCTTACTGATTATCTGCTATACAATGTCTAATTCAGCCGTCATCACAAAGGATTCCTCATGCAGCAGATGGGAACAGATACAGAGTCCCACAGCTATACATTATACAAAGAAAGAGAGCCTTTGGAATGCGGAGCACTAAATGATATGTCTACATTAAATCCTTCCCTGAAGGGCTCAAGGAACCCCACAAAAGTGGAGGCAGAAGAAGTGGGAAAGACTGAGGACACCTGGAGCCCAGGGTCCTTTAAAAGAACTGAGCAAAGCTCATTTGAACTTCCAGAAACAGAAACAGCAATTACAGAAACTATATGAGTCTGTACCAGGCCCTCTGTATACGAAGGACACTTTTTAGCTTATATTTTTATGTAAAATATGTAAATGAATGGGTCTCTGATACTTATGCCTTCTTTTGGGGCTGTTCTGTTTTTCTGTTGCCTTGGTTTGTCTAACTTCAGTACTACGGTTTTCATTTTATCTTATATTTTATTTTGTTATGTTTGCTTATCTTTTAGAAGCCCATTATTTTCTAATAATAGACAGAAAGGTAGTAGATCCAGACATAAGAGGCAGTGGGGAGCACTTGGGAGAAGCAAAGGGGAAACTGTATTTCGATTATATTGTATGAGAAAGAATCTATGTCTAATAAAAGGAAGAAAAAGAAAAGAAAAAAGGCTAATGATTTAATGGCTGTTTGGCTTATTGAGGCTCCCCAAAATAATTGATTTTAAGTTGTTAATGGCTCAACTTAGTGGAAATGTGGTAATCCCTAGAATTCTGTATCTACACTACAACACTAACAATCATTAGATAAAAATGTGTGAGGTTGCTCCATCCAATGAGAAGAGCTCTATATCATTGGGTCAGTAGCCATATTTATTAGTTTTGTTATACTTTTAATGGATCTTATGTTTTTGTCAAAGATCTTTCAATTTTTCCAATCATGTTGAAAACTACACAAATTTATATGAATGATATATCTCTGAGGTTTCAAGATGTAAGATTTCTGGCAAAAGTATCTGGGAAATTTCAGATAGATGCTCATTGCAAAATCTTACTATATTTTAATAATGCCAAATGTTATGTTGCCTGAATTTACACATATGAGAAAAACACTGCTGCCTGTATTCATCCTTATTATGTGGACCTCTGGTTCTGATTCTAGGCTTATCACTATTTGCACAAGCTATCATATTACTGTTATACCATGCCAGCAAAAATGCTCAAGAACTGCCGTTAGTCCCAATGCTCACTTAAACCTGCTAGTTTTGGGTAATAATGGTTCCTAAATGTGTGTTGGGAAATATTATCATCAGACATAATTTAGTCATTTTTAAAGAAGTCTATATATTAATACAATGTACAGTGACCATTTTCACCTTCCATTTGTCTTTCTAACTCCACTTAGATCCAGCTCCCACCTTTGTGTACTCTGTATGTAGGGTACTGGAACCCACCTAGTCCAATTTGTGCTACCTAACTATTCATTAATTTGGGGTTATCCACTGGAATATAGCTGACCCATCAATGGCTATAACTTTAAAGTAAATAGACCTTCCCTGACCCAATGCCACCAACTGTCAACAGTTCCTCAGCCAATGATTGGAACTTTTGAGCCACCCTTATCCATTTTAGAATGTTGATTTTCTTAATCTTATACAAGACTTTGGGCAGGCAATAACAGCTGCTGTGGTTTAATTTTCTAAATGGAAAATGAATAAAATTATTCCCTCTAAATTTGTATCTCTATACTTGCCCATCAATTAGTTCATATCTCAGCTCTCATCAGTGAAATTTATTTCTGCTGTGGACAGTAGGAGAAGTGAACAAGTGTCTGTAGAGTGTTCAGCCAAAAATGGGACTAAAGTTCAGAAAACATCACAGAAGGGTGAGAGAAGAATTATAAAAGCCAGATGTCGAGAATGAAAGGAGAAAAACAATTTCTTCTGAATATAACAGGAAGTGGTATGGTTTTGATTACTGCATTGACTTACACTTCCGAAGTGGCTAGCAATTATAACTTTTCAGCATGTTGGTTAGTCTTTTGAATATCTTCAGAGATATGTCTGTTCAAACATTTAGCATTTTTCAGATGTATTATTGTTTTCAAAATATGTGTATCAAAATGTGGCTCTATGTGGGTATGTGCACATGAAAATAGTGCCCTTGGGGGCCAGAGAGGAGTATCCAATCCCCTGGACTTGCCATTACACATGTTTTGAACGGTCTGATGTGTGTGCTGGGAATTGAACTACTGTTCTCTGTAAGGTCAGGGTACTCGCTGGTTTTCTGTCTACTTTACACAAGCTAGGGTCATTAGAGAGTAATCCTTAATAGAGGAAATTCCTCCTTTAATCCCAGAACTGAGGGGACAAGGACAAGTCTTTAAATTTGAGGCCATCCTCATCTATAGAGCAAGTTCCAGGACAGCCAAAGTTAGGCAGTAAAGGAAACCACTGAAAATAGAAAGCTGTTAAATGAAATGCCATGTTCCAGGCCAAGAGAGAAGCAGAAATTGGCAGCTTCAGCCATATGGTTTTGGCTTTAGAATCAAGGATAGAAAAAAAAGGGAGTTGCGTAATCTCCCTCTGATACTAAGGAATGCCACTGAGTCCAGGAACTTGTCATGAATATCCCTGCATGGAGGCCCAAAGAGTCCATTGTGTAAGCAGAAAAGGTAAAATCAGGCCAGCCGTGGGATCCACAAAATATTGGAGATAGCAGAGTAATGGGATACCTGCTGAGGAAAGCTGCTAACAGGGAATAGAAACATCCCAAGAGAAAGAAGAGTGCAGGAGTCAACAAAACTGAAAGGAGCAGGAGATCTTAAGACCTCGTTGACATTACACATGGAGAAAGGAGATGCAGAGTTCGTAGATTGCCCAGCTCATTTTCAGATGTGTTTTGGTCCAGTATTTCCTCACTATGCTTCTTTCTCTATCTTTTTGAATGCTATTGTATATCCTGGGCCACTGTATACTGGAGGTATATGATATGCTTTTTCATTTTGATTTTACAGGGGACTACACTTAAGAGATGGCATAAATCTCAGAAAAGACTTTGACCTTGGGACATTTAAACATGGTTGAGACTATTATAGACTATGGGCACTTTTGAAGAAGGGCTAAATGTATTTCTGCATTATGTCATGACTACAAGCCTATGTTGGCCAAGGAATGCAATGTGATTCATTAAGTAGGAATGGTCTCAATAGACTTGTGTTTGAATGCTTGGTCCATTGAGCGTGACATTATTAGGAGGTATAACATTGTTATAGATGTGGCATTTTTTTAGGACATGTATCTCTCAGAGGGTAGGCTTTGAGGTCTCAGATGCTCAAGCTAGACTTACCATTTCTTTCACTTCTTCTGGAGGCCCAGAACTGATGAGTTCAGTGAATTTGAGGCTTGCACCTTGAAGAGAGCCTATGAGAGGCTGTTGGTGAAAGTGCAGCCCAGTTTTAGCAGAAGACCACAAGATTTTGGAGATGCCAGTACCGTGGAATGGCCAACAAGAACAGCAGCAGCAGAGGAGAAGTGAAGCTAGCCAGAGCCTAGAAGACAATTTGCATGTGTGCTGCAGAAAGAAGAGCCAGAGAAGTAACCCAAGCCCTTTGAAAGAGTTCAGAATATTGTGAATGAATCCCATATAATTGTACATTGATACTTATATGTATTTATTGTATTTTAATATATTAATATATTTACTTATTGTACTTGTTATTATATTTATCCTGTTGAATTTTGGTTTTAATTTGCTCAGATTATGACTATGCCCTGCTTCTTTCCTCTTGAATAAGGTATTACATTTAATTTTGATTTTTACAGGAGCAAAGAGCTAGAAGAATTTTAACATTTAAAAGTAATTTTGGATTTTTAGAGAGATGGGATATCTTAAAAGGACTGAAATTTGAATGTGCTTGAATTTGTAAAGAGTAAATTTACTCATGTTTTTAATGTGAAAGCTTAGAAATGAATAAGAAAGGAAGGGTTGTAGCTAAATAATGACACTTTGGTGTTTCAAGTTGACAAGTGGTCAATTGTACTAGCTGGTTTTGTGTCAATTTGAGCCAAACTGTAGTAATCAGAAATGATGGAGCCTTGATTGAGGAAATATCTCCGTGAGGTCTAACTATAAGGTACTTTCTCAATTAGTGATCACTGAGGAAGGGCCCAACCCTTTATGGGTGGTACCATCCCTGTGCTGGTGGTTCTGGATTCTGTAAGAAATCAGGATGACCAAGACAGAGGAAGCATGCCAGTAAGCAGCAACCCTCTATGGCCTCTTTATCAGCTCTTACCTCCATGATCCTTCCCTGTTTGAGTACCTGTCCTGACTTCATTCAGTGATGAACACCAATGTGGAAGTGAACAATGTAGAAGTGTAAGCCAAATAAATCTTTTCCTCCCCAACTGACTTTTGGTCATGTGTTGCATCACAGCAATTTAAATGTTAACTAATACAGGCAGCAAATGCTCTTAAGCATTCAGCTGATTCATTTCACTATGCCTTTCTTATATTCCTCACAAACAAGAAAAATAGCTCCATCATTTGGAAAGCCACCTTTGATACATGAACCTATGAGGGACATGGACATTTCATATTTCTCAATTAACACCCAAATTGTCTTACCATTTGTTTTTGGCTTATTTGAGAATATATATATTGATATACTGATATATTTCTGATTTTCAGTTCATAAGTCCTTCATTATTTTCCTGATTAAATGTAATTGTTCTGTGTGCAACTTATATGTAATTCTTTTATTTTTGCTTGCTAATGGATCAGTTTTAGGGTATAATCATAGATTGACCTCTTTTAAATTTATATTTTTTTATTATTTTACTTATTCGAGTTAGATGTCCCTTACTGCCCCTGTCCCAGTCACCCCTCCCATAATTTTCCCCCCAATCCCCTCCTATGACAGGGTGGGAGGCCCCACGATATCCCCACTCTGGCACATCAAGGCTCTGTGAGGCTAGAGGCATCCTCTCCCACTGAGGCCAGGAAAAGCAGCCCAGCTAGAAGAACATATCTCAAAGACAGGCAACAGGTTTTAGGATAGACCACTTTACAGTTTATCTGGACCCTCATGAAGGCCAAGCTGCACTTTTGCTACATATGTGTGGGGAGATGTAGTGCCTGCCCATATATGTCTTTTGTTTGGTAGTTCAACCTCTCAGAACCCCAAGGGTCCAGGTTAGTTGACTCTGTTGGCCTTCCTGTGGAGTTGCTATCCCTTTCAGGGCAACAACCTTTCCTTCAGTGTTTATATAAGAGCCCCCAAGCTCCATCCACTGTTTGACTGTGGGTGTCTGCATCTGTGTGAGTCAGCCGCTGGTTGGAGACTCTCAGAGGACAGCCATGTTAGACTCCTATCGATAAACATAATATAGTAACATTAATAGTATCAGGGATTGGTGCTTGCCACGGGATGAGGCTGTTATTGATTGACCATTCCCTCAGTTTCTGCTTCATCTCCCATTCATGCATTTGGTTCGACAGTTTTCTAGGTGGATTGGTGTCCTTATCACTCCATTGTGGTTCCTCCATGGCTAAAGGAGGTGGCTTCTTCATGCCACCATATCTCCAATGCTGTGAGTAAGGATACCTCCAATTATTATTGGGTGCTTCCCTTATCCAAGAACTCGGCCTCATCCAGGAGATGACCCCTACCTCTTCACCTCCCTCAGTTCAAGATTTCCATTCATTCTCATGGCTATCTGGTCATCCCTCCTGTCCTTCCCAACACCTGACCCTGAACCACCCTCCCATTCTCCTCCCCATACCCCTCTCCTGCCCTGTTCCCTCCCTTTATCTGTCTCTAATGACTATCTTATACCCCTTTCTAAGTGAGATTTCATCATCCTCAATTGTACTTTCCTTCTTGTTTAGCTTCTTTAAATCATTGAGTTTTAGTATGGGTATCCTGAATTTATGTCTAATACCCACTTATAAGTGAGTACATGCCAAGCAAGTCATTTTGGAACTAAGTGACCTCACTCAGGGTTATATTCTCAAAATACATCCATTTGAATGCAAAATTCATGATGTCTTTTTTAAATAGCTGAATTGTATTCCATTGTGTATATGAACCATAAATTGCTAATAACATAGTTGATCAAGTGTCTTTGTGAGATGGTGAAACATCTTTTCGGTATATGCCTAGGAGTGGAATAGCTAGGTCTTGATGTAGAGCTATTCCAAGTTTTCAGAAAAACTGCCAAATTGATTTCCAAAGTAGTTGTACAAGTTTGCACTCCCATCAGCAGTAGAGGAGTGTTTCCCTTGTCAGTATGGGCTATCACTTGAAATTTTTATCTTAGCCGTACTGACTGATGTAAGATGGAATCTTAGAGTTGTTTTCATTTACAATTCCCTGATGACTAAGGACTTTGGGCATTCTTCAAATGCTTCTCAGCCATTCAAGATTCCTCTGTTGAGTATTCTGTGTTTAGCTCTATGCCCCATTTTTAATTGGGTTTTTGGTGTATTGGTCTTTAACCTCTTGAGTTCTCTGTAAATTTTGGATATCAGCCTTCTGTCAGATGGAGGGTTAATGAAGATCCTTTCCCAACATGTAGGCTGCCATGTTGTTCTATTGATAGTGTCCTTTGCCTTACAGAAGCTCTGCAGTATCACAAGGTCCCATTTATCAATTAGTGATCTTAGATCCTGAGACATTGGTGTTCTGTTCAGGAAATTTTGCCCTGTACCAATGACTTTGAGGTTCTTTCCCACTTTCTCTTTCATGAGATTTAGTGTATCCAGGATTTTGTTGAGGTCCTTGACCCACTAGGACTTGAGTTTTGTGCTGGGTGATAGATATCCATCTATTTGCATTCTTCTACATGTGGACATCCAGTTAGAGCAGCACCATTTGTTGAAGATGCTTTCTTTTTTCCATTGAATAATTTTGACTTCTTTATCAAATCACATGTTTATAGGTATGTGGGTTTATTTCTAGGTCTTTGATTTGGTTTCATTAATCAACTTGCCTGTTTATGTACCAATAACATGCAGTTATTTTCACTATTGCTCAGTACTACAGCTTGACATCAGGGATGATGATTCTGCCCGAAGTTCTTTTACTGTTTAGTATTCCTTTGGATATCCTAGACATTTATTTTTTAATATAAAGTTTCAAGGTCTATGAAAATTCCGTTGGAATCCTGATGGGGATTGCATTAAATCTGTAGATTGATTGGTAACGTGGCCATTTTCACTGTTTATCCTGTCAATCCATGAGCATGTTAGATCTTTCTATTTTCTCATATCTTTTTCCATTTCTTTGTTCCATAGCATGGAGTTCTTGTCATGCATATCTTTCACTTGCCTGGTTAGAGTTACACCAAGATATTTTATAATATTCATGGATATTGTAAAGGGTGTTGCTTCTATATTTTCTTTCTCAGCCAGGTTGTCATTTGTACAAAGGAGGGCTACTAATTTCTTTTAGTTAATTTTACTGAAGCTATTTGTCAGTGATAGGAGTTCTCTGGTAGAATTTGTGGGATCTCTTATGTATACTATCATATCATCTACAAACAGTTATACTTTGACTTTATCCTCCAATTTGTATCTCTTTGATCTCCATTATTTGTCTCATTGCTCTGACTATAACATCAAGCACTATACTGAATATACAGGGGGAGAGTGGTCAGCCTAGATTTGTCCATGATTTTAGTGGAATTATTTTCAGTTTCTCTCTATTTAGCTTGATATTGGATATTGTTTTGTAGTATATTGCTTTATGATAATATATGTACCTTATATCCTGATCTGGGATAGTAGGCTATTCAGGGCTGCTCCTAGATCTACCATTTGAATGTTATTTTATATCTCACAATACTGTTGAATCAATAAATTAACTGTAACAATTCACATATGAGATTTTTAGGTTTTCTTATTTTTGACATTACCTCAGAAATATGGACAATATTTATGTGTAATTATAAAACATTGATGCCCTTTACTTTTTTTAAAGTAAACATTTGATATTCTGTCATAATTTTATATCTTAGGATCCTAACTGTGACAATAGTGGCTATTTACTTTTTTGGGGTGATATCCACCAATTGTTCCCTTACAGTTAATAGAAAGAACATTTATATTCTTATTTCTTTAGATTGACTACAACTATTCATTTAATTTTCATTTTTCTATCAACTAAAAGAATACTTTGAAATTAGTACCAATTAGTATTGTTACACACACACACACACACACACACACACACACACACACACACACACACACACCACAAAACAACCAAAAATGCTCCAAGTTATAGCCTACAACATGTATTAATTTATTTAAATAATAGTGTGAGGGTTTGCTGCCTACCCATGTGATGGAAACAATTTAAGCTGGCCACTGGTTGGCCTTTCCTTCAGTTTCTGCTCTATTTTTGTCCCTGCATTTCTTTTAGATAAGAACAATTCTGGGTCAAAAATATTGAAAGTTAATTTGTATCCCCATACCTCCATTGGGGGCTCTAACTACTGGAGGTGGTTTCTTCAGGTTCCATTGCCCCAGTGTCAGGCATTTAGGCTGAGGATACTGCCATTGAGTCCTGGGAGCCTCTCACATGCCAGGTATCTGGGATTTTCTAGAGGTTCCCCCATCTCCCTCCCTCTAGTCCAAGCCACTGCATATGTCCATTCATTCTCCTAGCCTTCTGGGCTTCTCTCCTGTCTATACCCATACCTGATTCTTCCCACTTTTCCCCTTCTCTCCTCTCTCACCAGGTCCCTCCGGATCTCTACCTTCCATGACTATTTTCTACCCCATTCTAAGTGGTATGGCTGGCCTCTATTAGGCCTTCCTTCTTGCTAAACTTCTTAGGGCCTATGTTTTGGATAATGGGTAGGTATTTTGTACTTTTGGGGCAATATCCAAGTATCAGTGAACACATACCATGCCTATCATTTTGGATCTGATTTACCTCAACCAGAATATTTTCTAGTTCCACACATTTGCCTGTAAAGTTCATGATGGCCTCATTTTTAATTGCTTTATAGTCTTCCATTATGTGAATGAACCACATTTTCTGTATTCATTCTTTAGTAAAGAATGATCTGGGTTGTTTCCAGTTTCAGTCTGTTACAAATAAGGCTGCTATGAACATAATGGAGCATGTGACCTTGTGGAACACATATTTGAACATCTTTTGGGTATAAGTTCAGGAGCAGTATAGTTGATTCTTCAAGTATAACTATTTTCTAAGAAACTGCCAGATGATTTCCAGAGTGGTTGTACCCATTTGCAATTCCACCAGCAATGATGGATTGTTCCTCTTTCTCTACTTCTTTGCCAGCATGTACTGTCACTTGAATTATTTATCTTAGCAATTCTGATTGGTGTAAGGTAGAATCTCCCAGTCATTTTGATTTGCATTTCCCTATTGACGAAGGATGTTCCACACTTCTTTAGGTGTTTTTTTTTTTTTTCTTTTTTACTCCACAAATATTCGTTAATCACTTTTTTATATGTTGGGCTGGGTACTTTTTTTTTTTTGATACTTTATTTACATTTCCAATGTTTCCCCTTTTCTGGGTCTTCTCTTGGTAAAACACCTATCGCTCCCCATCCCGACACTATGAGGGAATTCATTTCCTACCCACCTGCCCACCCATCCCCATATTCCCACCTTGACATTCCCCTTTACTGGGGCCTCTAACACCCTCAGGCCCAAGGGCCTCTCCTCTCTCCCTGATGGCCATCAAGGTCATCCTATGCCACATATGTGGTCCGAACCATGGGTCCATAGATGTGTATTCTTTGGTTGGTGGTCCAAACTTCAGGACAACCAGGGAGAGGGGTCAGGCCCATTGACACGCTTGCTGTCTCCATGGGGCTGCAAATTCCCTCAGCTCCTTCAGATCTTTCTCCAACTCCTCCATCTGGGACCTCACTCTCAGTCCAGCGGTTACTGTTAAGTAAAACTTGGGCATTCTGAACTTTTGGGCTAATATCCGCTTATCAGGGAGTACATACCATGTTCTGTCTTTTGTGACTGAGTTACCTCGCTCAGGATGATATTTTAAGTTCCATCCATTTGCCTGCAAATTTCAAGAAATCATTGTTTTTAATAGCTGAGTAGTACTCCATTGTGTAAATGTACCACATTTTCTGTATCCATTCCTCTGATGAGGGACATCTGGGGTGTTTCCAGCTTCTGGTTATTATAAATATGGCTACTATGAACATAGTGGGGCATGTGTCTTTATTAGATGTTGGAGCATCTTCTGGGTATATGTCCAGGAGAGGTATAGCTGGGTCCTCAGGTAGTATTATGTCCATTTTTCTGAGGGTCCGCCAAACTGATTTCCAGAGTGGTTGTACCAGCTTGCAGTCCCATCAAGAGTGAAGGAGTGTTCCTCTTTCTCCACATCCTCGCCAGCATCTGCTGTCACCTGAGTTTTTGATCTTAGCCATTCTGACTGGTATGAGGTGGAATCTCAGACTTGTTTTGATTTGCATTTCCCTGATGACTAGGGATGTTGAGCATTTCTTTAGGTGCTTCTCAGCCCTGCAAATTTCCTCAGTTGAGAATTCTCTGATTAACTCTGTACCCAATTTTTTAATTGGGTTATTTGGTTTTTTGGAGTCTAAATTCTTGAGTTCTTTGTATATATTGAATATTAGACCTCTATCGGACATAGGATTGGTAAAGATCTTTTCCCAATCTGTTGGTTGCCATTTTGTCCTACTGACAGTGTCCTTTGCCTTACAGAAGCTTTGCAATTTCATGAGGCCCCATTTATCTATACTTGATCTGAGAGCATAAGCCACTGGTGTTCTGTTCAGGAACTTTTCCCCCATGCCCAG
>CM052704.1:3981051-4024467 GCA_028551405.1 Uromys caudimaculatus
TCTTCTATCATCATCATGAGAAATGATTTTAAATCTGAGTCTTGCTTTTCTGGTGTGTTGGGGTATCCAGGGCTTGCTGTGGTGGGAGAGCTGGGTTCTGATGATGCCGAGTACTCTTGGTTTCTGTTCTTTATGTTCTTACCCTTGCCTTTTGCCATCTTGCTGACTCTGATGTTAGCTGATCTTACTCTGTCTGGTTGCGACTTGCCCCTCCTGCAGACCTCTGTGTCAGTACTTCTTGAAGACAAGCTCTCTCTGAGAGGTGTTTGGGTTTGGAGAGCTGTGGCACCGGGTCTGCTCTGGGGTGCAGAAGGAAATCTGAAAGATCTTGTCCCCAGCTGTCCCTTGGTTCCTATGCCCTGATGGCTCTGCAAGGGTCCCTCTTGGTCCAATGGGTTTGCGCAGAAGTGGTGGTTTTGCCTGTGCTCAAAGGTGTGTCAGCACTCCTGGGATACCCACTCTCTCCTGGATTAGGTTTCTTTTTTAAGGCCTCTGCATTTTGATTGCATTTTCTTCTATCTCTTTGAAGAATTTATTCATTTTCTCTTTAAAAGCATTTAGCACATTTGTAAGCTTGGATATAAAGTCATTTTCTTGTGCATTGGGTGTGTTAGGATATCCAGGACTTGTTGTAGGCAGATAGCTTTGCTCTGAAGGTCCTATGTTACCCTTAATCTTGTTGTTTGTGTTCTTATGCATTTAGCTGTCTGTCCCTGGATGTTCCTTGTGTAGCAGTTATTGGGAACACAGGCAGAATTTGGGTCTTTCTCATGCAGCAGGTCCTCATTGCACAGCATTGGACAGAATGTTATTAGAGTAGCAGGCCTGCATGCTCCTTGTGTGTGTGGGTCTAGTGGAAGCCACTGAATTGTGGATGGACAATGAATGGGAGTGCAACTGGGGAAAGGAATCTAGCCTCGATGTTTCTTGTTTGGTTGGACTAATGGAGGCAGGTGGAATGGTGACTAGACAAGAGCTGTCAAATTTGACTATGGTTAGTTCTTTCAACATTTCCCCTTTACTTTCTCTTCTTCATTGTCCTCTCCCTTTCATCCTTTGCCTATTTTTCCTTTTCTTTTTGTCCTTTCTTCTTTCTGAGACAAGGCTTCACTGTGAGTGTCAGAATGGCTTTGAACATCTAGGCTCACATTATTCTCCTATATCAGCTCCCAAGAGTTTGAAGTACAGGTGAGGAATGCCAAGCCTGGTTTCTGATGGTTAATTTTAACAGTCAATTTGGATGATTGCATATCAGCTCAGTTTTAAACTTATTTATCCAAGTCTCTAGTGCATCTTGTTCCATCAGGCACTTGCATCTGTTGTTATTCCTGTTTACTTTGAAATGGAATTTGGGATGGTGTTAGCCCTTTTATCTCAGAAGAACATTGCTTTTGACAAGGGTTGCCCTGTAAGGTGTTTGCAAATGCATTGCCACCAGTGCTATCCAGAAATGTAGGTGCTAGATGAAAGCTGGTTCTCTCTTAGGTGGAGAGTCCCTAGTACACACTGTTGTGTTCTGTTGTCATTGGCACATCAGAAATTCTTTGGCAGAACAGGGATGTCTGGCAGGCTTACGCCTACTGTCATAGTGGAAGAAATTAAGACAAAGAAAGCTTCCTGATCATCCTCCAGAGAGTTTCCACTGCCATGCTGGTGGGTCTTATGTTACTGAATCAGTAAAACACTGGACATGGGAACCAAGTGGCCACAATGCCACTAGCTACTTTTTGACTCCACAAAGTCTATAGGCTCTGCAAAGATCTATAATTTTGCTGCAGTGGTACTCAGAACTAAGTATTAGTCTTTTATTTTGTTTACAACTGATGTCTAATTGAAATAAAATTGCAACATTTGCCTTATATAAGAATGATTTTGCCAAAAAATTTAAAAAATAAGATGTGCTCTTATGAATGTGGGAATTCTTACACATTGCTAGTGGGGTTGTAATTAGTACAACTATTACAGAGAACAGGCGGTATTTTTTTCCTTTCAAGCCAAAAATAGATTTGTTATGTTAGCTGGCTATTCTATTCCTGCATATACAGACAGAGAAAATGAGAGAAACATGTAAAAGTGATACCAGCATATCCATGTCACAATAGTTAAGATGTAGTATCATTCTACGTGTCTAACAATGGATGTATGGGTAAACAATGTGGTATCAATACATAGTGAAGTATTAATCATCTGTAGAAAAATGATAATCCTGCCATTTGCAGCAAAATAGACCTGGGGACCTTGGGCTTAGTGAAATAATTCACCTGCAGAAATATAAATATTACATGTTCTCTGTCATGTATACTGAAAACAAAATTGACATTAAATAGCAAATACTAGAAGTCAGAAAAGTAGTATTGTGGTAAAAGAGAGTGGAAAGTAGTAAAGGGAAGTTGGATAATGCCTGCACAATCATAAGTAGACAGATCTTATCAACTTTCATATTCTATAACACTAGGAAGAATATAGTTGAGAAAAATACATTATATATATTTTTACTGGATATTTTCTTTATTTATACTTCAAATGTTATCCCATTTTCTCGTTTCCCCCCACCCCAAAACCCCCTATCCCATCCCCTCTCCCCCTGCTTCTATGAGGGTATTACCCCACCAACCCACCCATTCCTGCCTCCCCGCCCTAGATTTCCATACACTGGGGCATCTATTGAACCTTCATAGGACCAAGGACCTCTCCTCCCATTGATGCCTGGCAAGGCCATCCTAACCTAGTACAGAGACAAGCAATGAATGACTGTGGAAAGGTAGGCATTTTGAGACAACAAAAGGAAGAGAAACAGGGGCCTGAGGAGGGCATCAATCAAAGTACCTTCTGTGTACTGAAGTTACTACTGGCTTTCCTGTTTAATTGCTTTTCTATTGAGGAAAGCTTCTGTGGGTGTTGGAGAGTGCTTACTGGAATTCCTAAAAGTAAGTAGACAGACCCTCCTCTACTTTTCACTTTGAAAAGACTGACCAGATGGCAAGAATATCTTCCCAGTGTGTTAAATCTGTTGCAGCTAGAAGGAGAGAAGGAGCTGGGTTGGGAATGTCACCCACTTGACTAACATTTTGAGTCTTCACTCAAACCCAAAGCCTCCAACCTACAGCAGCCTTTGTTACATTCATCTCTTGCTGCTTGCTGTGCTGTGGTACAGTCAGATGGGAATTAAAGCTCTTCATTCCCACAAAGAGACTTTTCTCAGACCCTCATTTCTCAGGAGCAGCAAGGGCATATGTCAGTGTGAACAACTTTCTATCATAGACCTGTTTGCACAAATGAGAAGACACATCATGACATACCATGGGCATGCTTGAAGAAATCCCCCAACATCTGTCAGGAGATAGATGTACAACCCCTCTTCAAGAGACTCAATTAGAGGGAAAAAAAATCACAGCAGTCAGAATAGAATCAATTTAACTCAAGGATCAAGGGCTCTTCCCCACAAAATGGAATGAATCTGAAAGCATGAGAACCGGAATTTGAAACCACAGGTCATGGCTGTGTATTCCTATAAATCTGGCATTGATAAACAAAGACTGGCAGAACCTGGGAGCTCTCTGGCCAGCTAGCCTCACTCCAAATGGAAGGTTTCCTGTTCAGTAAGAAAGACCCTTTCTCAAGAAATATGACAGAGAACAACAGCAGTTGACATCCCTGATGTATACATACCCAACACCCATGTACATCCACCACACACACACACACACACACACACACACACACACACACACACACACACACACACGAGTGTAAATCCAGCATATGGGATTTGTAGAACAAGCTCTCCAGATGACTGTTATTTTTGTTGTTTCATCCTTTCTTTGACCTTTATTTCCTATAGAAACTTGATGGTGACTAGCCAGGAAAGGGTCTTTTATCACTAACTATGAAGCTTGTCATTAATAATTCAAAGTTTGCACATGCAGAAAAGTCAAAGCAGGAAAAGAAAAAAGTCAGCAAGCATACTCTGGAGACATAATAATATTAATTCACATCTACTATAAATGTGGGAAATAACCAGGAAAAGTGTTTCAGATGCTAAAACTCTGGAACTCTTGGCTGCAGTCCTTTCTTTCCTCTTTCAAATAAACACCCAATGAACAAAATACAGGAAACAAGCAGCCAGATTTCATTCCACAGAACAATCCCAGGTTGAGGAACACGATGCCACTATTTTCTAATACCATCTTAAAAGAATGTGTGCATAACATTATGGGGTTATTTGGAGGCAAAAATGAATGATTTCTTCAATCTAGATTTTCCTGTTTTCCTTCCCTTTATCTTTTATGTTTTTATTTGTTTGTTTTCTCTCTGTGTGTGTCTATCTGTCTGTCTCTGTCTCTCTCTCCCTGTGTGTGTGTGAGTGTGTGTGTGTGTGTGTGTGTGTGTGTGTGTGTGATGGCAAACAAACAAACCAATATTTCTTATTTGCTGGGCAGACTGTCTCCTTCAGATGGCTTTCACTACCCAATGAATTCAGAAAGTCCTTTCCTTTCCCTTTAATAGTTATACTGTAAATTCTTTTTATCATATATTTTTAATTGATAGAATCATATTTATATGCATAGCATAGTATTTTGAATTATAGAGACACTGTGAAATGACCAAAATAAAAATGGCTAATTAGAAAAAAAAAAGTCAATTTGGATAGGTCTCACAGTGCTCAGATATTTTAGAAAATATTAACCAGGATATTCTTATAAAGATTTTTTGTATGCATGGATGAAATAAGCGAAAATAAGTGGAGTTTGAGAAAACTAATTTCACTTGTTAGTATGCTTGGACCTCATCCTATTAGTGAATAAATTTGCTTACATTGAACAAAGAAGTCTCTCTTATCTGATCCCTTAGCAGGAGAAAAGAGTTAGCAGATGGCTTTGGAATTCCTCCTGGATCTTTAGCCAGTCCCCACTAGCTAGACTTTTCACCCTCCAAAATCCAGCTAGGTTTTTTTTTTTTTTTATATAAATCTCCCCTTTGCTTTGTAGAAATATTAGGGTAAAAACCAGTGAGTAATTTCTGTAATGAACAAAGAAACACAAAGAAAGCAAATTTATCTTAACAAGGCAATTCTTTTGCAAAAGGAGAACACTAGAATCCAAACTGGGTTGCAACACAAAGAGGTGAACATGACTTTTGTCTTTTAGCTCTGATGTAAGTAGTGATTTCTTCTCATGTCATTAGTGGGAGCTCAATGTCAACATCCAAATCCACTGATTAATTGCACAAAGGCGATGCAGAATGTTCAGGAAATATGGCTTCTTACTAAGCTAACTTTCATTGATTAAGAAAACATTTTCTTACTTTAATTATCTATTGTTTCTATTTCTATTGGGTAGCCCTGAATAATATGTCTCACTTTACCTGTTAAATTATATTTCCTTTTGTTGCCAGCTAAAGCCAACTATTTTGGTACACATAATTAAAATTGAAACAGTAATATACTTATGTCATCTTTTCAGATATATATATTCAATATCAACAATTGGTTAATGGGACCACTTCAAATTGAAAAGCTTATGTAAGGCAATGGACAGTGTGAGTAGGACAAAATAGCAACCTACAGATTGGGAAAAGATCTTCATTAACTCTACATCCAATAGATGGGTAATATTCAAAATATATAAAGATATAAAGATATAAAGAAGTCAACAAGTTAGACTCCAGAGAACCAGATAATCCTACTAAAAATGGGGTACAGAACTAAACAGAGAATTCTCAACAGAGAAATCTTGAATGATCAAGAAGCACTTAAGGAAGTATTTAACATCCGTATCATTACATAAATGCAAATCAAAATTCCACCTTATACCAATCAAAATGAGTAATTGTAAAAACTCAAGTGACAGCACATGCTGGATATGATGTGGGGAAAGGACTCCTTCATTTCTGGTGGGTTTGAAAACTGGTACAACCATTCTGAAAACACATCTAGTGCTTCCTCAGAAAACTGGAAATAGTTCTACCTAAAGACTCAGTTATATCACTCCTGGGCATATACCCAAAAGATAATCCACCATACCACAAGAACACATACTCCTCTGTTCATCAGAGTCCTGTTTTTAAATAACCAGAAGGTGAAAACAACCCAGATGTCCCTCAACTGAATAATGTATACAGAAAATATGGTTCATTTACACAATGCAATACTATTCAGCTATTAAAAGTAAGGAATTCATGAATTTTGGAGGCAAATGGATGGAATTAGAAAATCCTGAGTGAGGTAACCCAACCTCCCCCCAAATATGCATGGTATGTACTCATGGATAAGTGGATATTAGCCAAAAACTACAAAATACCTATGATACACCCCAGAGACCCTAAGAAATTAGACAGAAGGAAGGCCCAAGTGAGGATGCTTCAATCCTACTTAGAATGGAAAAGAAAATAATGCTGAGAGATAGAGAGATGGAGGGACTGGGGTGGAAGTGAAGAAGGGGACCAGAAAGGGGGGGCAGGGCGAGGTATGTAGAGAGACAGGAGAGAAGCCCAGAGGGGGAGGAGAATGAATAGAAGTATGCAGCTATGGGGGTGGGGGCAGGCGGAAATGTAGAGAACGTCCCAGAGACCTGGGGTGTGGGAGGGTCCTAGGACTCAATGAGGATGACCTTAGCTGAAATGCCCAACAGTGGGGAGATGAAACCGCCTCCAGTAGTTAGACAGGGAACTGAATGGCATGATAGACAAGCCAACTCACCTTCAAAAATTTTGACCTAAAATTGTTCCTGTCTAATAGAAATGCAGGCACAAAACTGGATCCAAGGCTGAAGAAATGGCAACCAGTGACCAAGCCAACACATTCCATGGAGAGGCAACAAACCCTGACACCATGTTTTGATTGCAGACAGGAGTCTAGCTTGGCTGTTCTCTGAGGGACTCTACCAGCAGCTGACTGTCTTTATATTTTATGTGACATTTTTTAGCTTGCATCTTTAAAATTTGTTTTTGTTTCTGTACATTTAGTGTTTTGATTAATACATAAAAGAAGGAGTTTCTTTTTTTTCTTCTAATCTAATTGGTGTTCTGTAAGCTTCTTTTATGTATATCATCCTTTAGGTTGGAGAAATTTTCTTCTATGATTTTGTTTAAAATACTTTCTGGGCCATGTAGCTGGGAGTCTTTTATGTCATCTATTCCTATCCTTAGTTTTGGTTTTTTCATAGTGCTAGAGATTTCTTGGATTTTTTTTGTCATAAGTATTTTAGACTTAGCATTTTCTTAGAATGGTGTATTGATTTCTTCAATCATACTTTGTATGCCAGAGATTTTCTCTTCTATGTTGTATTTTATTTGTGGTGCTTCCATCTGTAGTTCCTTCTCACTTCCCTGGGTTTTTCATCTCCAGGATTTTATCAGTTTGTGTTTTCTTTATTGCTTCTATTTCCATTATCAGGCCTTAATCACTTACATGCATTTCTTTCACATGTTTGATTGTGTTTTCCTTTATTTAAGGTAATTATTTATTTATGATTTAAAGTTCTCTGTAATTTTTATAAGATTGAATAAGGTCATTTTCTTGTCCTATGGATTTGTTAGTATTTCCAGATCTTGCTGTCACAGGATAGCTGAACTCTGGTGGTGTCATATTGACTTGGCTTTTGTTGATTGTGTTCTTAAGCTGTCCTTTAAGCATCTGGTTGTGCCTGGTGTTGGATGCATATTCTTGATGTCCATATGACTCCTTGTGGGGGGAGGACAATGGATCTTAGGGAGCAGGATACTGCTTATTTCAGCTGGTTGTTCCCCAGGTTTACCCAGAAGGTAGGAGATACATAGAAATGGGTTTAAGGTGGATGCTCCTGGGGACCTGAAGGCCTCCTCATAAAAGCAGGGAGACCAGTGGTCCAGGCCTTTTTTACCACAGAGGTTCCAGTGATCAAATCTTTATTAGGATTAAGATCAGAGTACATGTGTGTGAACAAGGTATACAGACTAAAACCATTTTTACCCTCAGCATGTGATCAATTTAAATCTTTAGCTAATAAGAAAGTAGAAATAGAAGCAATAAATAAAATGCAAACTGAAAAATCCTGTATATGGAAAACCTAGGAAAGATAATAGGAACAATAGATATAAGCATCACCAACAGTATACTTGAGACAGAAGAGAGAATCTTAGCATAGAAGATATGATAGAAGAAATCGAGACATCAGTCAAAGAAAATGTTAAATCTAAAAATTCCTGACACAAAATATCCAGGAAATCTGGGACATCATGAAAAGAACTAATCTAAGAATAATAGGAATAGAAGAAGATGTAGAGTTGAGCTACAAAGACCAGAAAATATTTTCAACAAAATCATAGAAGAAAACTTCCCCAACATGAAGAAAGAGGTGCCTATAAACATACAGAAAGTTTACAGAACACCAATTAGATTGAACCAAAAAATAAGATTCTCCCATCATATAATAAAACCCAGAATATATACAAAAAAAGAATGAATACTAAGAGCACCAAGGAAAAAAGGTCAGGGAACATACCAAGATCGATCTATCAGAATTATTCCTGATATCGCAACAGAGATTCTAAAAGCTAAAAGGGCATGGACAGGTAGGTATCTTGCAACCTCTAAAATAAATAAATAAATAAATAAATAAATAAATAAATAAATAAATAAGTAAATAAATAAATAATAGGTGCCAAAATAGACTACTATAACCAGAAAAACTTTCAATCACCATAGATGGAGAAAACCAGATATTTCAAGAGAAATACAAATTCAAACAATATCTATCTACAAATCCAGCCCTACAAAAAATACTAGAAGGAAAATCTGAAACAAAGGAGGATAAATACATTTAAGAAAACACAGAAAATATGTACTTCCAAACCAGTAAAAAACAAGGAAAGCACACAGAAACACACAAAAACACACAAACACAACCAAAACCAAAATAACAGGAATTAACTATCACTGACCATTAGTCAGTCTCAACATCAGTGAACTCAATTCCCTAATAGAAAGGCATAGGCTAACAGAATATATTTGAAAACAGGATCCATCATCTTTCTATATAAAAGAAATATACCTCAGCAATAAAGATAGACATTACCTCAGAGTAAAGAGCTGGGTAAAAGTTTACCAAGCAAATGGATCCAAGAAGCAAGCTGGAGTATCCATTCTAATAGACCTTAAACCAAAATTAACCAAAAGAGACAGGGGAGAATACCTCATACTCATTAAAGCAAAAATATATCTAGATGATGTCTCAATTCAGAACATCTAAGTCCTAAACACCAGAGAACCCAGGTTTACAAAAGAAACATTACTAAAGTTTAAATTGTACATGAAACCCTACACATTAATAATGGGAGACCTCAAGATTGCACTCTCATCAATCGACAGATCATCCAGACAAAATCTAAACAGAAAAGTTATGAAACAAAAATTATGATTCATGGACCTAACAAATATTTCCAAATATTTCACCCAAACACAAAAGAATATACCTTCTTCTCAGCACATCATGAATCCATCTCCCAAATTAATGCTATAGTTGCTCACAAAGCAAGCATCAACACATACAGGAATATTCAAATAATACCTTGTATCTTCTGAGACATTATGGACTGATCATCAACCACAGAAACACCAGAAAGCCTACACATGATCTTTGTGTCGGGGAAAAAAATAAAGAAAGAAGTTAAATACTTTATAGAATTCAATGAAAATGAAGGCACAACACACCCAAATTTAGCAGTGCTCAGAGGAAAGTTCAGAGTACTAAGTGCATCCATAAAGAAATTAGAAAGTTCTAATACCAGAAATTTAAATGTACACCTGAAATCACTAGAAAAGAGAGTCTCAAGTGCACCAAAGAGGAGTAGAAAGCAGAAATTAATCATAATCATAATCAGGGATGAAATGGATCAATTAGAAACAAAGATAACAAAACAATCAATGGAACCAAGAGCTGGTTCTTTGATACAATCTACAAGATAGACAAACGCTTAGCCAAACAAACTGAAAGACAGAGAGTCAATATCCAAAAATCAGAAATAAAATGTAAACATAACAACAGACATTGAAGAAACTCAAAGCATCATTTGGTCTTACGTCAAAAGACAATACTCTACAAAATTGAAAAATACTAATGAAACAGATGTGTTTCTTGACAGATACCACTTAACAAAGTTCAATCAAGATCTGGTAAACTAAACAGCCTTATAACTGCCAAAAAAAAAAAAAATAGAAGTAGTCATTAAAATTGCCCAATTTAAAAAAAAAAACAAAACAAACAAACAAACAAAAAACAGCATAGGTCCAGATTGTTTTTGTGCAGAATCCTACCAGATTTTAAAGAGAAGCTAATACCAATACTTCTTGAATTATTCCACACCAAAAAAACAAAACAAACAAACAAACAAACAAACAAACCAGAAGGAACTCTATCTAGTAAACTCATTCTATGAAGCCGCAGTCACCCTGAGTGCTAAACCATACAATGACAAAACAATGAAACAGATCATCAGACTGATTAGGCTTCTGAACATTGATGTAAAAATACTGAATAAAATACTCACAAACCAGATCCAGAAACATCAAAAACATCATGATCAAGTAGGACTCATCCTAGGGATGCAGGAATGATTCAATATATGAAAATCCATCGATGTAATCTACCATACAAATAAATTTAAGGAAAGAAATTATATGAGCATCTCATTATAAGCTGAAAAAGAAAGCCTTTGACAAAATCCAAAACCCCTTCTTGTTAAAAATATTAGAGAGATCATCGATACAAAGCTCATACCTAAACACAATGAAAGAAATATATGAAGGCGGTGGCTGGGTCGGGCCCCGACAGGCAGCAGCGTCTGAGGTGGAAGCGGAGGGCAGCGGCGGCGGCGGAGGGGGGAAGATGGCGGCGCCCGTCCTGCTGAGAGTGTCGGTGCCGCGGTGGGAACGGGTGGTCTGGTGTTCAGTGTGTGCTCCCGGGATCCTGCTCTCCATCTACACCTACCACGTGGAGCAGGAGAAGGAGAGGGACCCAGAGTACCGGGTCCTCTGGGACCTGGGGCCCTGGGTGAAGTGCTCCGCAGCCCTAGCCTCCAGATGGGGTCTAGGATTTGGTCTTTTGGATTCCATTTTTGGAAAAGACGGTGTATTAAACCAGCCAAACAGTGTCTTTGGACTTAAATTTTATATACTACAGTTATTACTTGGCATGACAGCCAGCGCAGTTGCAGCTCTGGTCCTCATGACCTCCTCCATTGTGTCTGTGGTGGAGTCTTTGTACCTGGCCTACATTCTATACTTTGTGCTGAAGTAGTTTTGCATCATCTGCATCACCACATATGTGCTGAACTTCCCCCTCCTCCTCCCCCTCCCCCTCCCCCTCCTCCTCCTCAATTACAAAGGACTAGTTTACTTGAATGAGGCCTGGAAGCACCAGTCTAAGGAAGACTGACAGCCAGCGATCTCCACCCAACCATCTCAAACACTTCTTTCATTAAGTTTATTTTGCAAGTTTTTTTTTTTTTTAATTTACAACAGACACTTTCCCTGAGAATCTTAAACTGATTTTTTAAAATATTATAAATTAGAAGGGGCCCTAGCTATTTCCTGTGTCAGTCTTCATTTTAAATCCGGATACAAAAAAGGATACGCCGAGCCAATCAAAGACAAGCTTTAACTTTACCTTGAAGATGTTTCTGAGATAATAAAATGTAGCCCTAGCCCCCGATCCTCAACTGTAAAGTGAGCAGTCATTGCTAGTACTTCTTTAATGTGTATAAATTCAATTCCAGGTATAACAAATGTGATCAAGAACATGAAACTATTTTAGAATAGATACTGTTTAATTATTACCATGTTTACATTATGTAATGTGTTTTTTAGACGATGGATTTAAACCTGTAGGTTCAATTAGAGTCCATTCGTGTGAAATTTGTAAATAAAGGTAGAAACATTGGATCCATCCCTGCAGAACTTACTGTACAGTTTAGTTGAAGTGTAGCAAGGAATTGTCAGCTCATTGTGACTGATAAATAGAGGAGATAGTAGATGCAAACAGAACATCTTGGGAAAAGTGCTGACTGACAGTAGAAACAGTAGGGTGGTTGGTTCCCTTCCATCTCCCACTCTGAGAGGAAGAAACTAAGTCTGAACATCCAAGTCAAGTTTGACTAGTCAGAACTGGATGGATCGTAACTGTACTGGATGTCACATGACTAGACCTTTTAATTCCAAGGCTCTCAGTACACCGATGGTGAGAAGTGGATGTAGTCTTTCAAGAAAAACTGAAACCACTATGGCATTACTGGGCAAAACCTCTTAAACAGTAGCTGAGCTCTCTGTACACATGAGTTCCCTTGATTCTGGTGCCAGTCAGCTCAGCAGCATTATGACTGAAGTAGCAAGAGCCACATGCTCTGAGGTCGGTCCATAGTGTTTCCCCTTCTCGTTTCTTCTTGCACTAAGGATGGTCAGTAAGTGTTTCAGAATCACATACTGAATTTGTAAACCTTAGGGCTGTCGTGAGGAGCTGTTGGCTGACTCGGAAGAAACATAACACGTAGAAAGACCTGGAAGAGAAACGTGGAGACTTTGTCCCACTCCAGTAACCACACAGAGGCAGTGAGAAGAAACCCAGAGGTGATCTGAATAAGCTGCAATGGCATGGTGACTGTGTTTCTCTGGTTAGCATCTTAGAGGAGATGTTAAAAGTGCCTTCTGTCTTAAATCTCAAACCAAATCATTCTGTGTGTTGAACTGGGGCAGAAGTATCCCTCCTTTCCTTCCTTATCACGAAGCAGAGAACTTGCATTTTACCAGAAGGGTCCATGCAGCCATTTTATTCCTCGGTTGAGAAGTGGCAGTGTTTTTGTTTATGATTTGGTTAATATGTTAAAAAAAAAATAGGCAACTAGACAGCAAATTCTGAGATGGCCATCGTTGAGCGGTTTACGACCTTCAGTCGTAACTGATACACTATAGGATTTCTGGCCTGGGGCAGGTATAAAATAGGAATTCTAATGCTCTTTTAGGAGCTTCTAACCAGATTCTTAAAAGACAGCTTAATTCCGATTTCATCAAAGGTTGTGTTTCCCCATGAATGTGAACATTTCCGTGACTATCTTACTATGTTAAAGAATGTTACAAATGTCTAGAAAGTACTGAGTGGTATTTATGGTAAACCAGGTCCTCATTTGAGAACTGTACAGTGAGGTCATCTCATAGTCCTGTGTCTCCCAAGGTCTCCCAAGGCAGTGGAATGGCTAATAGCTAAGACTTCTGCTACTTACTTATCAAGGCTCTGCTAAAAATGTCCCTTGGGTCCCAATTCAAAATGACCTTTTCTGTCTTTTATCACTAAAAAGAGTGTTGTTAAAGCTTGTCTTGACATTACAGATGTCTCCAGCCCTTACCCAAGAAAATGTGAGAGGGTTCTCTCCACCAGACCCTTCAAGACTCGCCTTTGCTTTCCTAAGTCTTGAGAGTACCTCCATTATTGATTGTATGAATTGTTTGTTTGTTACATTCCTGTGACCTAATAGAATGAATACCCCTTTCTCACTGAGAGTTAACAGGTGCTGTTGGAAAAACAGCATTTGCCAACCAGTGTGTTCATGCTTGCCTGTGGTCCTGTCACTTGGGATATAGATACAGGAGGATCAGAAATTCAAGGTCATTCTTGACTACATAGCAAAATAGAGACAAGCATTAGCTACAGGAGACCCTGTCTTTTAAAAACAAATTTTTTTTCGCTAAAATATATGTTCTCTGTAAAAAAAAAAAAAAAAGAAATATACAAGACAATAGCTCATACCTAAACATAATGAAAGAAATATACAAGCTCATACCTAAACATAATGAAATATATAAAATACAACTAGACAAATATACAAAGCTCATACCTAAACATAATGAAAGAAATATACAAGACAAGCTAAATAGAGACAAACTTCAAGCAGTTCCAACTAAAATCAGAGACAAGGCTGCATATTCTCCCTTTATGTATTCACTATAGCACCTAAAGTTCTAGCCCGAGCAACAAGAAAACTAAAGTAAATCAAGTGAATACTTACTGGGGGGAAAAGCCAAGGTATTGCTGTTTGTAGATACTATCCATGAGAAACACCAAAAACTCTACCAGAGAAATCTTATAGCTGATAAACAGCTTCAACAAAGTGGCTGGATACAAAATTAACTCAAAGAAATGAGTAGCCCTTCTTCATCCTAATGATAAATGGGATGAGAAAGAAATTAGGGAACAATATCCTGGTTTAACTCTAAACAATCAAGTGAGAGATATGTATGACAAGAACTTCATGACCCTGAAGAAAGAAATTGAAGAAGATATCAGAAGATGGAAAGATCTCCTACACTCATGGATAGGCAAGGTTAACATAGTGAAAAATGGCCATCTTTTTTTAATTGGTTATTTTATTTATTTATATTACAAGTGTTATCCGCATTCCCAGTTAAACCCTCTATCAATTCCCTCATGCCCCACCTTCTATGAGGGTGCTCCCCACACACCTACCCACTCCAGCCTCAGCACCATAGCATACCCCTATGCTGGGTCATCGAGCCTCCACAGGACCAAGGGGCTCCCCTCCTATTGAGGCTAGATATGGTAATCCTCTGCTACATAAACAGCTGGAGCCATGGGTCCTTCATGTGTACTCTTTGTTTAGTGGTTTAGTCTCTGGGAGTTTTGAGGAAACTGGTGGATTGATATTGTTGTTCTTCCTTGGGGTTGCTAACCCCTTCAGCTCCTTCAGTCCTTCCCCTAACTCCTCCATTGGGGTTCCTGCACTTAGTTCAATGGTTGGCTGCATGCATCTGCGTCTGTATTGGTCACTCTCTGGCACAGCCTGTCAGGGAACAGTTATACCTGGCACCTGTCAGCAAGCACTTCTTGTCATTAGCAATAGAGTCTGGGTTTGGTATCTCCAAATAGGATGGATCTCTAGGTGGAGCAGTCTCTGGGTGGCTTTTCCCTCAGTCTCTGCTCCACACTTTGTCCTTGCATTTTCTTTTGACAGGAGCAATGGGACTTTCTAGTAGCTCTCCCCATTTCCCCATCCCTCACTGCTACATACCTCCATTCAATACCTGACCCTCAGTAATTCTGCCCATCTCCTCCCACAACTGATCCTGGCCCCTTTTTCCATACCCTTCTCTCTCTTCCAGATCCCTCCCTCTTTCTACCTCCCAAAATTATTTTCATCCCCCTTCTGAGTAAGGCTGAAGCATCCACAATTTGTTCTCTCTTCTTCTTGGGTTTCATATGGTTTGTGAGTTGTACCATGGTTTTTCCAAGCTTTTGTGGGCTAATATCCACTTATAAGTGAATATATTCCATGTGTATTCTTTTGTGACTGGGTTTCCTCACTCAGGATATTTTCTATCAATTTCTTGAAATTGATGAATTTTATGAAATTTTCTCCAAATTTCATGAAATCACTGTTTTAAATAGCTCATTAGTACTCCATTGTATAAATGTACCACATTTCTGGATCCATTGCTCTGTTGAAGGACATCTAGGTTGTTTCCAGCTTCTGACTATAATAAAATGGTGGGTATGAATATAATGGAGCAGGTGTCCTTGTTAAATGCTGGAGCACATTTTGGGTATATGCCCAGGAGTGGTATAGCTGAGTCCTCAGGTAATACTATGTCAAATTTTCTGAGGAACCACCAGACTGATTTCCAGAGTGGTTGTACCAGTTTGCAATCCTACCAGCAATGGAGGAGTGTTCCTCTTTCTCCACGTCCTCACCAGCATCTGCTGTCACCTGATTTTTGATCTTAGCCATTCTGAAGTGTGTGTGTGTGTGTGTGTGTGTGTGTGTGTGTGTGTGTGTGTGTAATTTCTCAGGGTCATTTTGGTTTGCATTTCTCTGATGACTAAAGATGTTGAACATTTTTTAGGTGCTTCTCAGCCATTTGAGATTCCCTAGATGAGAATTCTTTGTTTCATCAGGTTATTTGGTTCTCTGGATTCTAAATTCTTGAGTTCTCTGTATATTTTGGATATTAGCCTTCTATTGGATGAAGGATTGTTAAAGATCCTTCCAAATGTGTGGGTTGTCATTTTTTCCAATTGTCAGTGTCCTTTGCCTTACAGAATCTTTTCAATTTTATGATGTCCCATTTGTCTTTTGTTGATCTTAAAGCATGAGCCATTGCTGTTCTGTTCAGGACATTTCCCCTGTGTCAATGTAAATTCAGTGTATCTGGTTTTATGTGGAAGTCCTTGATCTACTTGGACTTGAGCTTGGTACAGGGAGATAGGAATGTGCTTTCTTCTACATGTTAACTGCCAATTAAACTAGCACCACTTGTTGGAAATGATGTATTTTTTTTCCACTGGGTGGTTTTAGGTCCTTTGTCAAAGATCAAGTGACCATGGGTGTGTGAGTCCATTTCTGAGTCTTTCGTTCTAGTCCATTGATCTACCTGCCTATCCCTGTACCAGTAAATTGCATTTTTTATCACTATTGCTTTGTAGTACAGCTTGAGGTCAGGGATGGTGATTTCCCCAGTACTTCTTTTATTGTTGAGAATGGTTTTTGATATCCTGTTTTTTTTTTTTTCTTATTCCAGATGAATTTGAGTATTGCTCTTTCTATCGCTGTGAAGAGTTGAGTTGGGATTTTGTTAGGGATTGCTTTGAATCTGTAGATTGCTTTTGGTAAGATCGCCATTTTTACTAAGTTAATCCAGCCAACCCATGAATATGGGAGATCTTTCCACCATTTGAGGTCTTCTTTGATTTCTTTCTTCAGAGAAATGATGTTCTTGTCATGCATATCTTTCACTTGCTTGGTTAGAGTTAAACCAAGATACTTTATATTATTTGTGATGATTGTGAAGGGTATCATTTCCCTAATTTCTTTCTCAGCCTGTTTATCTGTTGAATAGAGGAAAGCTAGTGATTTGATTGAGTTAATTTTATATCTGGCCACTTTGCTGACCTTGTTTATCAGGTTTAAGAGTTTTCTGGCAGGATTTTTGAGGTCACTTAAGTATACTATTATATCATCTGCAAGTAGTGATATCTTGACTTCCTCCTTTCCAATTTGTATTACTTTGATCTCTTTTTGTTGCCTAATTGCTCTGTCTATAACGTTGAGTACTATATTGATTAGATAGGGGGAGATTAGACAGTTTGTCTTGTTACTGATTTTAGTAGGATTGCTTCAAGATTCTTTCCATTCAGTTTGATGTTGGCTATTGGTTTGCTGTATATCACTTTTATTATGTTTAGGTATGTACCTTGAATTCCTGATCTCTCCAATACTTTTAATATGAAGGGGTGTTGTATTTTGTCAAAGACTTTTTCAGCATCGAATGAGATGATCATGTGTGTTTTTTTTCTTTTAATTTTATTATATAGTGGATTACATCGATGGATATCCATATATTGAACCATCCCTGCATCCCTGAGATGAAGCCTGCTTGATAATATTGAATGATCATTTTGATGCGTTCTTGGATTCAGTTCACAAGAATTTTATTGAGTATTTTTGCATCAATATTCATGAGGAAAGTTGACTTGAAGTTCTCTTTCTTTGTTGGGACTTTGTGTGGTTTAGGTATCAGTATAACTATTGCTTCCTAGAACATATTGGGTAGTGTTCCTTCAGTTTCAGTTTAAGGAATAGTTTGCAAATTATTTGTATTAGGTATTCTTTGAAGGTCTGATAGAATTATGCACTAAAACCATCTGGCCCTGGGCTTTTTGTTGTTGTTGTTGTTGTTGTTGTTGTTGTTGTTGTTGCTGGTTTTTTGGTTGGGAGACTTTAAGTGACTGCTTCTATTTCTTTAGAGGTTGTAGGACTGAATAGATAGTTTATCTGATCCTGATTTAACTTTGGTATTTGATATCTGTCTAGAACATTGTCCATTTCACCTTGATTTTCCAGTTTTGTTGAGTATAGACTTTTATAGTAGGATATGATTTTCTTTTTAATTTCTTCCATTTCTGTTGTTATGTGTCCCTTTGAATTTCTGATTTTGCTTATTGGGAAATTGTCTCTGTACCCTCTGGTTAGTCTGGCTAAGGGTTTAATCTATCTTGTTGATTTTCTCAAAGAAACAGCTCTGGGTTTTGTTGATCCTTTGTATAGTTCTGTTTGTTTCTACTTGGTTGATTTGAGCTCTGAGTTTGATTATTTCTTGCCATCCACTCTTTTTCTTTATGGTAGCACTCAGAGCTATGAGTCTTCTTCTTAGCACTGTTTTTATTGTGTCCTATAAGTTTGTGTATGTTGTGCCTTATTTTCATTAAATTCTAAAAAGTCTTTAATTTCTTTCTTTATTTCTTCCCTGTCCAGGTTATCATTGAGTAGAGAGTTGTTCAGTTTCCATGTGTATGTGGGCTTTCTATTGTTTCTGTTGTAATTGTAGCTATGCCTTGGTCCTTGGTGATACTACAGTATACATGGGATTACTTCAATCATCTTATATCTGTTGAGACTTCTTTTGTGTCTGATTATATGGTAAACTTTGAAGAAGGTACTATGAGGTGCTGAAAAGAGTGTATAATCTTTCATTTTATGTTGAAATGTTCTGTAGATATCTGTTAAGTCCATTTATTCATAACTTCTGTTACTTTCATTTCTATTTCTGTTTCTATGATCTGTCCTTTGGTGAGAATGGGGTGTTTACGTTTCCTACTATTATTTTGTGAGGTTCAATGTGTGCTTTGAGCTTCAGTGATGCTTCTTTTACAAATGTGGGTGCCCTTTCATATGGGACATAATTTTTTCATAATTGAAATTCATTTTGGTGAATTTTTCCTTTAATGAGTATGTAGTGTCCTTCCTCATCTTTTTTGATAACTTTTGCTTGAAAGTTGATTTTATTGTATACTAGAATTGCTACTCCAACTTGTTTCTTGGTACCATTTGCATGGAAATTTTCCCAGCCTTTTACTTTGAGGTACTGTCTGTCTTTGTCAATGAGGTTTTTCCTGTATGCAGAAAAATGCTGGGTCTTGTTTAAGAATTCTTTTATGTAGTTTTATTGGGGAGTTGATTCCATTGATGTTGAGAAATATTAAGGACCAATGATTGGGACTTCCTTTTATTTTTCTTGTAAGAGATGGAATTAAATGTGTGTGGTTCTCTTTTATTGATTCTGTTGTGAGAAGATTAATTTCTTGCCTTTTCTTAGGTATAGTTTCCCTTGTGTTGGAGTTTTCATTCTACTTTCCTCTGTAGGGCTGGATTTCAGGGGCTCAGCATGGTTGACTATCTCCTTTGCAGTGCTGCTGTGCTGATCCTCATTCTATAGGAGCAGATAGTAGATAGAAATTGCTTATTTAATGATTCGTATTACTCAGAAAGAAACTATAATAAATGCCTCCTAAGTTTTGCCATCAGAGGCCTGTCTCAACTGACCTACTCCTAATGTCACATCCTAATATTATATCATCTCCCCAAATCCTACTCTAAGTTGCTTCCAAAGATTACAAAACAAGTCATTAGAATCAATGTATAGAATCTATATTAGATATCTTCCTAATAACCAAATTATCAGGAATAAAATTCCTGAAGCTAATAAAGATAAGTTTTATACTTTTATAACTTTATAATTTTACAGTTTGTAGTTTTATAACTTATGATCTCTCAGTGGTGCACTTGATATTAGACATATGCAAAGGCAGATAAAATGCTATAGGGATATAATGGCAAAGCAAAGAGTGACCACTGCAACACTATAAACAGAAAAGAATATGGATCAGGGATCCACAGTCCCATTAAATGGTATGCACCAAGCCAGCTGAGTCCTTCCTACTCTGTTCCCTCAGAGGTCTCACAATATTCTAGCAAACCTACTCTGGGGACCTTGTTATTAAAACTCATGGCACACTAGAAAACATATCCAAACCATTACATTTGTATTCTCCATCAATAAACTCCTCCTTTCTTCCCATCAATGCAAGGGAAGGCCAAGAGAGTAATTTGCAGAAGTGCAGTGTTGAGCAAAAGTTATTTTACCATGATGAAAATTTGCTTACTGTAAGCATTTAGGGAAGTTTCAAGAGTTAGGAGAGAAGAAGTGGGTGGGGATCACTACATGGTGAAACAGAACCTGAAACTACAGTCCTATGTCAATATTATGCAAATTTAAAAATTAATTTAAGAAACAATAAAGATTTTTAAAGTCATGTTTTCCTGTGTGTACATTGATGCACATACATATAAACACATTATTGTATATATACAAGATACGTAATCTGTGCCTTTCCATGCTATTCCTTAAGGTCATGAAATTTTAACACTGGAAATCTTGGGAAAGTATATGTAGAAAGAGAAAGCAACACATTATTTTTGAGAATGTGAGTATAAACAGTAAGTTTTGGGTGTTGTCACCTAATGTTTAATTCACTTTTCAACATGATTTTAATGAAAAACTTCTTGAAAATAAGTAAACCACACATCTGACTGTGTCTGTGCCTTATAAAGTCAGAAGTCACAGGGGAGAGCAAGCAGGACCTAAGAAAGATTTTTTTTTCTTTTAAAAAGTTGACCATGTTATTCATCATATGAATGCAGAGGGGTATTTATTTCTGCCTGCTTTGATGTATTTTTTATTCTTTCTCCAGTTAATTTATTACCAAAAGCCTAATAGCTTATTTTAGTTAAAATTAAGAAACTATGGCAGAGATCAGATTGGTTAATAACTTAATAGTGAGTGTTAAATTAGCATACATGAGGAAATTATTTCAATCCTTCACTCCAAAACAAAAGGAAGGAAGGAACAAATGAAGTTAAGCATAAGAGAAGAATTCTTAAATTGTTTGTCCTAAATTCAAGTCTGAGCTTCTATTGTGAATAGGATAAGTTATAGTACATAATTCATCTATTTGACTCACACCCTATCCAACCAAGTTAACAGGATAGTAGGAAAATGGAGAAAGCTACCGGAGAGAGATGTGGAACAGTAAGTAAAGAGCATAAGACATTAAATTTTTCTGAACTCATCATTTAGGAATGGCCTTGCATCATGTGAAAATATAATGTTAATGATTTTGAAAGTTAAATGCTGGCCTTGTGTGACTTAACTGGGAATTCTAAGAGCTATTGGGTCCACCTATGGGACCACAGGTTTGGATTCATGACAGGAAAGCATGAGTAGGCCTTGAGTGTACCTAAGACTACATGTCATAAAAAGCAGGAAAATAAAAGATCCTGGAGAAAGTCAAGAGGACCTGGGATGTTTGTATATATTTTGTAGATGATCCAGATCTGGGACATATGTCAGCACCATACTCTGATACTCAGAATGTGACTATATTATTTCTAGAAACATTAAAGTAGAAACTAAGGTAAATTAAGAAAATTAGGGTAGATCTCAAGCCAACATGGCTGGTTTGTTGCATGAAGTAGAGAATATCCTTTCTAGGGGAGATCACGTGGGAAGACAGAGAGAAAATGTAAGCAGCAACTAAAAAAGAGAAGTCACAGAAGAAAGAATCTCTGTGGACAGCTTGACTGTGGGTTTCTAGGCTCAGGAGTTATGAGGGAAAGAATACCTACTATTTTATGGCAACTCTAGCAATGGAACACAGGCATAAGTAAGAAAAAAAATGTACAAACTCTCTGAAATATACCCAGTATCCTGCCCCAGCCTCATTACCCAGGACAGCAAAGGTCACATAGGGCCAGGTCATGCTGCTCAGTGAAGTTAGGAAAATTTTCCTAATAGATGCTCAGAGATAGAAATGAAACTAGTTTTTTTCTTTTTAATAAACCCATTTGGCAATCTTATTGATATACTGATAAATTTATCTGAAGTGAAGTCAAATTGGATGCATAGATGTCTATAAACCTTCACAGAGCAAATATAATCAATTCCTGACATTTTCCAGAGAAAAAACTGGGTGAACCTTGGAAATCATGGTCACAGTGTGGAAATAGAACTTCTGGTCATGGGCAGTTAAAGCATTGTCTTAGTTTGAGATTCCATTGTTGTAAAGAGACACCATGACCAATGAATTACCAATAATGAACTTGAGAACAGGATATCAAAGCTCATCCTACAGTGACACACTTCCTTCCACAATACCAAGAATAGCATACATCCTTCTAGTGTCACTCCCTAGGAGACAAGCATTCAAGCACATGAGTCTATGCATGTCAAACCTACTCAAACCACCACAAGGGTTATATTGGTGTGTTAGTTACTTTTCTACTGCTGTTATGAAACACTGTGAACAAGTCGAATTATAAAAGGAAGAATTTATATCAGCTTACAGGTACAAACGTTGGTGGATCGAAGGCATAGCAGCAGGAAAAACTGAGTGTTCACATGTCAGAGCTTTAAATAGGAGGCAGGTGAAAAGAAGGGAATGACATGAGTCTTGGGAAACCTCAAGGTCACTCCTAGTGACACATCTTCTAATCCTTTCTAAACAATTCCACCAGCTGGGACCAATTATTTAAACATATTAGGACACAGGAACTGTTCTCATCTGGGATAGAAATAGAGCAGACTGTTTCCTGGGGAATGTCATGTGCATTCATATTCATTTCCAAATTCTTCTACATCAAAAGTTTCACTTCTAACCCCACTGTATAGATATGGAAAGATAGATTTCATCTAGCAACAGGGTTACACACACACAGGTGAGGATTTTAAGTTTTACCATGGCCGAATTTGTGATGGATTATTATAATATTGCAATCTGAATAGGGAATACCCACCCCCAAAGTGAGAGGTACGATTTCTTGGTCTTGGGTTCTGAATTGAATGAGACAGAGCAAGGTGGGAGCATTCATTGTTTTCTTCTTTCTGACTGTATAAATACCATGTTACCACCGGGCTCAAGTTCCTGGTACTGTACTTCCTCAGTAAAATGTACTATACTCTCCCACTGTGAGCTAATCTAAAGTACTTCCTTCTTTAAATTGCTTCTATCTGATATTTCATCCCAGCAATATGGAAGGTCTCTTAGGCAATCATTATCTCCGTCCTGGTCTGAACCACATTGTGATCTGAAATCCAGTACTGTGGTTTCTAACTTGCAAATTTCTATATCCTTATCTTGATGGAGGAAGTATTTTACCACAATTTTATATTCAAGTTCCACATAGAACCTGATTTACTTGAAATGAGGGAAACACCCAAATTCAGTTTCTTCTCGTTTTCCTTCACTAGAAATGGAAGAATACACTCATCACACTGTAAACACTACATCACATATCAGTATAGTCTATATATCTATATTATTATTAGATGAGATAGAGATAGATATATACATATCACTATATTATGTATATACATATATGTACATATATGTATACATATGTATATATATGTGTATGTATATATATATATATATATATATATATATATATATATATGACATATCACTATATTGAAGCACAGATACTGTATTTGCAATTTTTTGGCCCAACTCAAAACACAAAATCTCAAAAAATTAACATTTTATTACTTACCAATATTTTTCCATTCATATTTATAGGAATGGTTTATACTACATCTCTCAACTAAATGATACATAACTCCACCAGTGTTTGAAATATAAGGCAGAGCTGAATATTATACTTTGGAATGTAACACATACTTTAAACTGTTGGATCATTGAAATGCTTACTTTTAGTACATGATATCAGGAGCATACTCATGACATTGTCCTTCAGGAGAAAAGATATCTGAATGGTATGCAAATGACGGAAGCAAGCCACAGCATTTTTTATAATTCTGAAAGTTTGAACAGATAGGATGAAAGAATGCATTAAAAATGTTTTTTTTTTCTAGAGTTAGTCTGAAAATGTAAACACACACTCTATAATGAGATTCAAAAACTTGGGTCCAAAAATTTTAACCATCCCTAATATTAAATTAAGAGCTTCTGAGTAGTAAACCTTTATCATTCAAGTGTAAATTATTAAAATAACTAAGTAACATCTCAGGTCTCTTTCTTAGGTCTTCTCACATGCAATGCTTGGTTTTCTTTCTGTAGGAACAGGGGCTGTGATGGAGCTCAGTGTTGCAATAGGTGCTTAGCATGCATGAAGCACTGTGTTCAATTCCCAGCACTACAACAACAACAACAAAAACAAGTCAAAATAGGAAGGAAAGAACAGCATGGACAGAGGGAAGAAATAGAGAGAGGGAAGGAAAGAAGGATAAAAAGATGAAGATAGGATGGAAGAGGGAAGGAAGGGGGAAATAGGAAAGGAATGAAGGAGAAAAGGAAGAAAGGGAAAGGGTCAAGATTTTCCCCATCACCTCAGTTGCTCGCTCTCTATAGGGGTGCTGTTTACCCTACTCTTTTAAGAATTTTCCAAGTGAGCTTCTTTGTAGGTACATTTTGCCCTTTTTATTTCTTTTTTATACTTTATATCCTGACCTCAACCTCCCCTTCCCACACTCTTCCCAGTCCGACTCCTCTCACCTCTTCTGCAATACTGCTCCTCTGTTTTCCTTTAGAAAAGGACAGGCTTCCCAATGGCATGGACCAAACATGGCATACAAAATTAAGTAAGACTAGGCATAAACATTCATATGGCAATCCAGTAGGAGGGAAAGGGTCCCATGAGCAGGCAAAAGGGTAAGGTACTTCCATTTACATTCTTAGAAGTCCCTTAAAAGCCAAGAACTAAATAACTACAATATGTTTGCAGAGAGCCTGAGGCACATACATATAGGCTCTGTGATTTCCACTTGACGTTCTGTGAGACCTTGTGAGCCATAGTTAGTGAATTCAGGGGGTTGTGTTCTTCAGTGTCCTCAAAACTTGAAGTTCCTGTCTTACATATCTTTCACTTGCTTGGTAAGCATTATGTCATAAAAGTTTATATGTAGCTATTCTGATTAGTATTGTTTCCCTAACATCTTTCTCAACCTGTTTTTCAATTCTATGAAGCAGCGCTACTGGTTTCTTGGAGTTGATTTTGTAAGCAGCCACTTTGCTAAAGTTGTTTATCAGCCTTAGGATTCACTCGGTAGAATTTTTGTGGTCAGTTATGTTTGCTATTATATTGTCAGTGAATAAGGATACTTTACTTATGCTTTTCCTATCTGTATCCCCTTGATCTCCTTTAGTTGTCTTAGTGCTCTAGCTAGCACTTCAAGAACTATATATAGAATTGGGAGAAAGTGGCCAGTTGTGTGACAAGTGGATCTTCCCACCAGACAAAACCTGGTAAGTTTGTGTGAACCCAAACACTGTGAAACTCAGACTTGTGAATGGTTGGTATGGGGCCAGTTATCAGTCTAACTCTACCTGTACTGGAACATGTAACAATACCTAGAGGACAATGCCAATCAGTCATGTAAAATATAAACTGGAATTCTCCATGCTAATGAGGTATCTAGATAAGCTCCAAGTATTTAGCGATGAACTTCCCTTCCTGGGCCTTCCTTCCCACAAAAGGTAATTAATTCCTAGTTCACTCTGAGTAAGGTATATGTACTTACATCCACCATGAAATAAAGCATGGTCTGTCTCTTGATCATCAACTGCCAAGGAGAATTGTGTCTGTGTCGGAGGGAGTGCCTTCCTTGTGAATAGCCATGTCTAAATCTTCAGGAGAAGCCCTCTCTCCCAGCCCCTCTGTTCTCTCTGCATTCACTTGGAATCCAACCTGGACCTCTCACACCTGGGGCTCTGCATATGCCTTCCTGCCTGGCCTGTTGGATAGCTTGATGGGAAGAGCAAACCACAACCCTGTTCCAAACTCCCAGCAGTATTAAAGTGCCACCTGGGTACAGAGGAGAAAAGGAACCACAGAAATCATCACAGACTCCACTGTTTTTTACCCAGAAAAACATAGACTGAGGATCCCCCATTACAGACTGTGTTCTGCCTCCTCTGAGCAGCATGCTGGCTGTGCTCAAAGCATCCCAGAGGCGGGGCAAGATGCAGCCATGCCTTATCCCTGATTTTAGTGGAATTGCTTTATGTTTCTCACCATTTAATTTGAAGTTAGCTATTGGTTTGCTACATATTGTTTTACTGTGTTGAGTTAGGTACCTTGTATCTCTGATCTCTTCAACACTCTCAGCATGAAGGGGTGTAGCAGTCTCAATAAACCTGGACCCCTGAGAGCTCCCAAAGACTGATCCACCAACCAGGGAGAATACACCAACCAGAGCTGGCTGGAGGTCCCTAGCACATATTTGGCAGAAGACTCCCTTGTCTGGCCTCAGTGGGAGAGGATGCATCTAAACCTGTAAAGACTTGAAGCCCCAGGGAAGGGGCATGTAGGAGAAGTTGAAGCACCCTCTCACAGGCAAAGGGAAGGAGGAATGGGATGAGTAACTGTGGGAGTGGATCCAGGGAGGGGGCAATGACTGGAATGTAAAGAAATAATTAATTAAGCAAAAGCATGAATGGGTGTTGGACTTTGTCAAAGGCTTTTTCAGCATCTAATGAGATGATCATGCGGGTTTTTCTATCAGTTTCTTTAAATGAGACATTACATTTGTGGATTTTTTATATTCCACCACCCATGCATCCCTACTTGATCATGATGGATGATGTCTATGATGTATTCTTGAACATAGTTTTTGAGTATTTTATTGAATATTTTTGCATTAATGTTCTTAAGAGAAATTGGTCTGAAATTCTCTTTCTTTGTTGAGTCTTTGTGTGGTTGATGTATCAGGGTAACTGTGGCCTCATAGAATGAGTTTGGCAATGTTCCTTCTGTTTCTGTTTTGTAGAAAAGCTTGCGGAGCATTAGTATTAGCTTTTCTTTGAAAGTCATGTAGTATTCTCTGCTAAAACCATTTGTTCCTAGTCTTTTATTTTTCTATTTTTATTTTTTGGTTGGGAAACTTTTAATGACTGGTTTTATTTCCTTTGGTTTTATAGGACTATTTAGATTACCTGATATTGATTTAACTTTGGTAACTAGTATATGTCTCGAAAATCAGCTATTTTATTTAAATTTCCCAATTTTGTGGAGTACAGAATTTTAAAGACATAAAATTCTTCTCCCTTTCCATTTTTGATATTGGTAATATATGTACTCTCTGTAGCCTTATATCTAGTTTGACTAAGGATTTGTCTATCTTGTTTATTTTCTCTCAGAACTAGATCTTACATTCATCGATTCTTTGTATTTTTCTCTTTATATTTGATTAATTTCAGCCTTGAGTTTGATTGTTTTTGTATTTGGGTAAAATACTCTATAGATGTTTTTGTCTAATTGATTTATAATTTCTGTGGGATCCAGTATTTCTCTGTTTTGTTTTTTCTGTATGATCTGGCCATTGGCAAGAATAGAGGATTGTAGTTTCCCATTTAATCATTTCCTCAAAATTTTTGTTTGACTCTTATTTACCTTCCTTAGGAGACTTATTCAGTTTTTTAAGAACCTCTATCTTCTTCATAAATTCAGTTTTATGTCTTTTTCTTATGCTTTGTTCTTTTACTGGCATCTAGGTTTCTAGGTTTGAGATCACTACAGATCTCAGTGTCAATTATGCATTTGTCTTTGGTGGATGAGTTTTTCTTCCTTGGTTTTTATTTCATTTCTGGTCTTCTAGTCTGTTTTCTGAAGTCCCCTTTATACTATTGGCCCTTCCTGAAATTTTTGCTGCCATGGTCACCCTGGTTTTAGCCTCATATGAATATCCTTGTGGTAGTTATCCACTGGGCAATGTATTCACAGTGAATAACAATAATGATGATATCTCAAAAAGCAATGGCAATCAGATACATTAATGATTTAGCTGAAGATTTCATAGAAAATAATATGTGGTTTAATGGATTTAGTTAAAGTGCTTTTCATGTACACTTGATTAAGTCAAGTCAGAGAGGGATTCTGCCAGCTATTTTGTAGCAAAAATACCTAGGGTACAACATAAAAATAAAAACCACATTCTTAGTTACTAAGTGAAAGGTCTGCTAAGTCAGAGAGCAAGAACAATGTAATTTTGGTTACAAAGGACTAGCAAGATTCATCTACAATATCAGGTTAAGATGAAAGACAGTAATTGTGTTTAGTGCTCACTGTTAAGATTGAGCTTCTGTGTCCATTGTAAAATCTATTTTAACTGGTTTTATAACTATAAATTTACTGATGAGTTTTTGTGTGCAACCTGAGGACTTAGTGTTCTGCACTATGTTTTTCTGTTGTCTAAAGGAAAATACTCTCTGACCTAAAATTTTCCAGTTAACTATCCATTTACATTATTATGAAAACAATATAAGAATAGGTAGATGTTGAACTGTGTTTGATGACTAAGAATTCTGCTATATTACAATAACTTGACATTAGTTTCCTTTCTTGAAACTGAAAACTGCTCCCTGTCTGTTTAAAAGAAACTGGCTGTTAAAAATTTTTGGCTTGATAAAATTCTTGACTCTGTAATAGAAAGACTATTACTATAGGATATAGTAGTATTACGAGAATAAACCACATGTGAAACTGACATGGAACCTAGAATAACTAGTTTTCAGGAATAAGAAAATGGGAAAGGAGAAAGTATATGAGAAAGGGAGATTAGGCAGAGAGTGGGGCTGCAATTGGGATGCAAAGTAAATGAAAATTAATTAATTAAAATTATTTCCCTATAGAACAATTGTCAAGTAGTTTAAACATGAGAAATATTTATATATTCTGACTTCATTGAAATAAGAGTAGCATTTAGTGAAGTCTTCTTGTGTATCATATATGCTCAGATCCAGAAGGCTAGCTGATATGCTTATCACATATTCTTTGATTCTATTAACTTTATAATATGGCCAACTAGGATTGAATAGCTTATGGCTTACTACAAGGTGTAAAATATATGCTCCTCATGTGTGTTCTTTTGTGGTTGGGTTACCTCACTCAGGATGATATTTTCTAGTTTCATCCATTTGCTGGCGAATTTCATGAAGTCATTGTTTTTAATAGATGAGTAGTACTCCACTGTGTAAATGTACAACAATTTCTGTATCCATTCCTCTGTTGAAGGACATCTGGGTTGTTTCCAGCTTCTGGCTATTATAAATAAGGCTGCTATGAACATAGTGGAGCATGTGTCCTTGTTATGTTGGAGTATATTTTGAGTATATGTCCAGGAGTGGTAAGGTTGGTTCCTCAGGTAACACTGTATCCAATTTTCTGAGGAACTGCCAGACAGATTTCGAAAGCAGTTGTACCAGCTTGCAATCCCACCAACAATGGAGGAGTGTCCTCTTTCTCCACATCCTTGCCAGCAACTACTGTCACCTGAGTTTCTGATCTTAGCCATTTTGACTGGTGTGAGGGGGAAACGCAGGGTTGTTCTGAGTTATATTTCCCTGATAACTAAGGATGTTGAACATTTCTTTAGCTGTTTCTGGGCAATTCTATATTCCTCAGTTGAAAATTCTTTGTTTAGCTCTGTAAACTCTTTTTAATAGGGTTATTTGATTTCCTGGAGTGTACCTTCTTGAGTTCTTTGAATATATTGGATATTAGCCCTCTATCAGATGTAGGATTGGTAAAGATCTTTTTCCAATATGTTGGTTGCTATTTTGTCCTATTGTCAGTGTCCTTTGCCTTACAGAAGTTTTAAAATTTTGTGAGATTACATCTGTCAATCTTTTTTTTCCTTGCAAAATTTTATTTAATTATTTTTTTAAATTTTTTGATGCTTTATTTACATTTCCAATGCTTCCCCCTTTCCAGGTCTCCTCTTTGGAAACCCCCTATCCATTTCCCCTCCCCTGCCTCCATGAGGGTATTCCACCTCCCACCTCCCACCCAGTTGCTCACCCACTTCCATATTCCCACCTTGACATTCCCCTTTACTGGGGCCTCTAACACCCTCAGGCCCAAGGACCTCTCCTCCCCCTGATGACCAACAAGGCCCTCCTCTGCCACATATGTGTTCCGAACCATGGGTCCCTCGATGTGTATTCTTTGGTTGGTGGTCCAGCCTCCAGGAGGACTGGTGGGGGTCGGACCAGTTGACACTGTTGCTCCCTCCATGGGACTGCAAACTCCCTCAGCTCCTTCAGTCCCTTCTCTAACTCCTCCATCTGGGACCTCACTCTCAGTCCAGCAGTTACTGTAAAGTGAAACTTGGGTATTCCGAACATCTGTCAATTCTTAATCTTAGAGCATAAACCATTGCTGTTCTGTTCAGGAAAATTTCCCCTGTATCCATGTGTTCGAGGATCTTCCCTACTTTCTCCTCTAGAAGTTTCAGTGTATCTGTTTTATGTAGTGGTCCTTGATCCACTTGGACTTGAACTTTGTACAAGGAGATAATCATGGTTCTATTTGCATCCTTCTACATGCTAAACACCAGTTCAACCAGGACCATTTGTTGAAAATGCTGTCTTTTTTTCCACTGGATGTTTTCAGCTACGTTGTCAAAGATCAAGTGACCATAGGTGTGTGTGTTAACCTCTGGGTCTTCTATTCTATTCCTTTGATCTTCCTGTCTGTCTCTGTACCAATACCATTCATTTTTTATGATTATTGGTCTGTAATACAGCTTGAGGTCAGGGATGTTGATTTTCAAAGCACTACTTTTACTGTTGAGAATAATTTGTGCTATCCTGAGTTTTTTGTTATTCCAAATGAATTTGAGAATTGCTCTCATTAGCTCTATGAAAAATTGAGTAGGAATTTTGATGAGGATTGCATTGAAACTGTAGATTGCCTTCTGCAAGATGGCCATTTTTACTCTATTAATTCTGCTAATCCATGAGTGTGGGAGATCTTTCCATCTTCTGAGGTCTTCATGGATTTCTTTCTTCAGAGACTTGAAGTTCTTGTCAGACAAATCTTTCACTTGTTTGGTTAGAGTCACACTAAGATACTTTATATTGTTTGTGACTATTGTGAAGAGTGTTGTTACCCTAATTCTTTTCTCAACCTGTTTATCCTTTGAGTATAGAAAGGTTACTGATTTGTTTGAGTTAATTTTATATCCAACCACTTTGCTGAAGTTGTCAGGAGAAGGAGTTCTCTGAATTCTTGCGGTCACGTATACTATCATATCATCTGCAAATGGTGATATTTTAACTTCTTCCTTTCCAATTTGTATCTGTTTGACCTCCTTTTGTTGTTGAATTGCTCTAGCTAGAACTTCAAGTACTATATTGAACAGATAGGGAGAAAGAGTCCCTGATTTTAGTGGGATTGCTTCAAGTTTCTCTCCATTTAATTTGATATTGGCCACTGGTTTGCTGTATATTGCTTTTACTATGTTTAGGTATGGGCCTTGAATTCCTGATCTTTCCAAGACTTTTATCATGAAGGAATTCGGAATTTTTCAAATGCTTTTTCAACATCTAATGAAATGATCATGTGGTTTTTTTTCTTCGAGTTTGTTTATGTAGTGGATTACATTGATGGATTTCCAGGTATTGAACCATCCCTGCATCACTGGGATGAAGCATACTTGATCTCAGTGAATGATCGTTTTGATGTGTCCTTCAATTCGATTTGCGAGAATTTTACTGAGTATTTTTGCATCGACATTCTTAAGGGAAATTGGTCTGAAGTTCTCTTACTTTGTTGGGCTTTTGTGTGGTTTAGGTATAGGCATAATTGTGGCTTCATAGAATGAATTGGATAGTACTGTTTCTTATGTTTCTATTTTGTGGAATTACTTAGACAGTATTGGTATAAGGTCTTCTTTGAAGGTCTGATGGAATTCTCCATTAAACCCATCTGGTTGGGAGAATTTTAATGACAACTTTTATTTCTTTATTGCTTATGGAACAGTTTAGATGCTTTACATGATCCTGATTTGACTTTAGTACCTGGTAATTTTCTAGAAAATTGTCCATTTCATCCAGATTATCCAATTTTGTTGAGTATAGACTTTTCTAGTAGGATCTGATGATCTTTTTTAATTTCCTCAGTTTCTGTTATGTCTCCCTTTTCATTTCTGATTTTATGAATTTGAAAACTGTCTTTGTACCCTCTGGTTAGTCTGGCTAAGGGTTTATCTATCTTGTTGATTTTCTCAAAGAACCAGCTCCTGTTTTTGTTAATTCTTTGTATAGTTCCTTTTGTTTCTATTTGGTTGAATTCAGCCCTGAGTTTGATTATTTTCTGCTGTCTACTCCTCTTGGGTATATTTGCTTCTTTTTGTTCTATAGATTTCAAGTGTTCTGTCAAGCTGCTAGTGTATGCTCTTTCCAGTTACTGCTTGTAGGCACTTAGAGCTATGAATTTTCCTCTTAGCACTGCTTTCATTATGTCCCATAAGTTTTGGTGTGATATGGTTTCTTTTTTGTTCAATTCTAAAACATCTTTAATTTCTTTCTTTACTTCTTCCTTGAACAAGTTATCATTGAGTAGAGCATTGTTCAGCTTCTATGTGTATGTGGGCCTTCCAATGCTTTTGTTGGTATTGAAGACCAGCCTTGGTCCATGGTGATCTGTTAGGATGCATGGGATTAATTCAATCTTCTTGTATATGTTGAGGCCTGTTTTGTAATCAATTATATGGTCAGTTTTGGAAAAGGTATCATGAGGTGCTGAGAAGAGGTATATTCTTTTGTTTTAGGATGAACATACTACTGTTGTGTGAAGTTCAGTGTGTGCTTGGATCTTTAGTAAAGCTTTTTTTTCTTTTTCTTTTTCTTTTCTTTTTTTTCTTTTTTTTTTTATGAATGTGGGTGCCCTTGCATTTGGAGCATAGATGTTCAGAATTGAAATTTCATTTTGGTATATTTTTTCTTTGATATGTATGAAGTATCCTTTCTTATCCTTTTAAAACTCTTTTGATTGAAATTCGACTTTATTCAATATTTGAATGACTACTCCAGCTTGTATCTTGAGACCATTTGCTTAGAAAAAGTTTTTCCAGCCTTTTACTCTGAGGAAGTGTCTGTCTTTGTCACTGAGGTTCGTTTCCTGTATGCAGCAAAATGCTGGGTCCTATTTACATATCCAATCTTTTAGTCTATGTCTTTTGGGGGGGAATTGAATCCATTGATATTAAGAGATATTATTATAAAAAAATTTTTTCAGCCTTTTGCTCTGAGGAAGTGTCTGTCTTTGTCACTGAGGTCCATTTCCTGTATGAAGCAAAATGCAGGGTCCTATTTACATATCCAGTCTGTTAATCTATGTCTTTTTTGGGGGGAATTGAGTCCATTGATATTAATAGATATTAAGGAAAAGTGATTGTTGCTTCCAGTTCTTATTGTTATTAGAGGTGGAATTATGGTTGTGTGGCTATCTTTTTTTGTCTTTGTTGAAAGAAGATTACTTCCTTGATTTTTCTAGGGTTTTGTTTACCTCCTTGTGTTGGAGTTTTCCATCTATTATCTTTTGCAGGGCTGGATTTTTGAAAAGATATTGTATAAATTTGGTTTTGTCATGGAATATCTGAGTTTCTCCACCTAGGATAATTGAGAGTTTTAGTGGACATAGTAGTCTGGGTTGACATTTATGTTCTCTTAGGGTTTATATGATATCTGCTCAGGATCTTCTAGTTGTCATGGTCTCTGGCGAGATTTTGATAGGTCTGCCTTTATATGTTCCTTGACCTTTTTCCCTTACTGCTCTTAATATTCATTCTTTGTTTTGTGCATTTGGTATTTTGACTAATTTTTGATGGGAGGAATTTCTTTTCTGGTCCAATCTATTTGGAGTTCTGTAGGTTTCTTGTATGTTCATGGACATCTCTTTCTTTAGTTTAGGGAAGTTTTCTTCCATAATTTTGTTGAAGATATTTACTGGAACTTTAAGTTGGGAATCTTCACTCTCTTCTATATCTGTTATACTTAGGTTTTGACTTCTCATTGTGTCCTGGGTATCTTAGGTATTTTGGGTTAAGAGTTTTTTGCATCTTGCATTGTCTTTGTCATGTCAATGTTTTCTATGTTATTTTCTGCACCTGAGATTTTTGCTTCTATCTCTTGTATTCTGTTGGTGATGCCTGTATCTATGAGTCCTGATCGCTTTCTTAGGTTTTCTATCTCCAGGGTTGTCTCCCTTTGTGATTTCTTTATTGTTTCTGTTTCCATTTTTAGATCCTGGATGATTTTGTTCAATTCCTTCACTTGTTTGGTTATGTTTTCCCATAATTCTTTAAGGGATTTTTGTGTTTCCTCTTTAAGATTTCTACCTATTTGCCTGTGTTCTCTTGTATTTCTTTAAGGGAGCTATTTATGTCCTTCTGAACGTCCTCTATCATCATCATGAGATGTGGTTTTTAAATCAAAGTCTTGCTTCTCTGGTATGTTGTAGTATTCAGGGCTTGCTGTGGTGGGAGAACTGGGTTTTGATGATGCCAAGTATCCTTGATTTCTATTGCTTATGTTCTTGCCCTTGCCTTTCACCATTTGGTTATCTCTGGTGTTAGTTGGTCTTGATATCTTTGACTGTGGCTTGTCCCTCCTGCAAGCCACTGTATCAGTACTCCTGGGAGACCAGTTTTCTCCGGAAGGAATAGGGGTATAGACAGAAACCAGAACAATCCTGTCCCAAACTGTTCCTTTGTTCCTGTTTCCTGATGGCTCTTGGAAGGTCCCTTTTTGGCCAGGAATTTGAACAGAAGTGGTGATCTTACCTGTGGTTTGTAGGTGTTTAGGCACTGCTGGGAGATCAGCTCTCTTCTGGTGATATTTGTATATGTAGCACTGTGGCACAGGATCAGCCCTGGGTACACATGGAAACTGGAAGGCTCCTGTCCAAGGCCACTCCTCTGTTCCTGTGTCCTGAGGGCTCCGAGCAGGTTTCTCTGAGCTGCAGTGGTGGTTTTACCTGTGCTTACAGGCTTGTCCACACTCCAGGGTGTCTCACTCTCTCCCAGCACTATTTGGGTATGGAATCCAGTGCACAGGATACTCCTGTATTTCTTTAAGGGAGTTATTTATATCCTTCTTAAAGTCCTCTATCATAATCATAAGATGCAATTTTAAATCAGAATCTTGCTTTTCTGGTGTGTTGAGGAATCCAGGACTTGCTGTATCTTTCTCACCACATGTATGCTCTGTTCTCATATCCTGTCCTTGGAGGATTTTTACCCTCCCATTAACAGAGTAATGATGGGACTGAAATAGGAATAAAAATGGAAAAGAACCTGAGGAAAATGAGGTCCAGTGACAGTCCCAAATGGGATCCCGTTAGGACAAGGTCCTATGGTCTGACACCAGTACTGATGCTGTGGTGTGGTTACAAGCAAGAGCCTAGCATGGTATGAGAGGCCCAATAAGCAGCTGAAAGAGTCAGATGCAGATATTTACACCTAACCAATTTAAAGAAGCTGGTGACCCATGTGGTTGAATTAGGGGAAAGCTGGAAGAATCTGAGGAGGAGGGCAACCTTATAGGTGGATCAGCAATTTCAACTCACCTAGACCCCTGGATCTCTCAGACACTGAGTCACCTACCAGCTGATATGAGACCCCCAACACACAGGACTGCCAGGTCTGGTCTCAGTCAGAGAATGTGCACCTAACCATTGAGAGACTTGTAGCCCTAGGGAGTGTGGAGGTCTGTTGGGGTGGGGTTGGGGGCATCCTTTTGGGGACAGGGGGAGGAGGTATGAGATATGGAACAGCCGGATGGTGAACAAGGAAGAGGATAAAATCTGTACTGTTTTTTTTTTTTTTAAGATTAAAGAATGCATTTTTTAAAAAAAGAAATTCAAAGTAAAAGTCACTGCCATTCATATGGTGGTCACATCACCAGAGCAACACCAATCCATCTTCCTGTTTTTCAATATTGCCACTGAAATGACTAAAATGAGCAACAAAAAAGTAATTCAGAGCAAAGAAAAAATGTTTAGTTAAACCACTATCAGCTGCAATCATATGCTCTGTTAAATATCCCAATCTTAATGTCTTTTTTAAAAGTTATATGTTGCTTAAAAGTCTTCAGTCTAGCCCTCTAATATTCCTCTGCAGAAAAGAAAGTAACAACCACAACTAGCTGTTCTATAATATAACCAAATATTATGAGCAGAGTGTTCTTGGAAAATGTTTTACTTCTGCTTTCCCTTCTTTATCTTGAGCTTTTTCTCAGTGCTGCTTGTAACACATGCTTCTGGAGCAAATGATAATAATCTGTTTTGACCTCAATAATATAAAACAAGGAGAAGTTTGATTTTCATAGAAAAAAAGGAAGGAAGGAAGAAAACATAAAGAGTCATTACAGAAACTGTGAGTCCTGGGTAAGGATGTAAAAGTTGTTGTAGATTTTTACCCTTCAGTAACACCGGGCCAAGTGTTGTGTTACGCTCCTCTCCCTCCTAGTAGATTTCCTTACTATCCCATGGAGCTTCGGCATGTATTGCTTTAACTACTGTCAGTAGTGCTCTTTTTATTATATTTTTAATTATTTCAAACAAGTTTCAAATATCTTTGTCTGATCAAAATTTTCCCTCTCACAAGTCCTTCCAAAGTATCTACCCTGTGGTAGATCTTCAATAAAACCACCTGTCCCTTGAATTTTTAGATTTCGAACCTTTTAATAGCATTGTCTACTTCACTTGGTGTATGGGTCTGTTTAAATGGCTCATCTGATCTTGATTTAACTTTGGTAAGTTGTACTTACTGAAATAATTATCAATTTCTTTTCAATTGTCCAATTTGGTAAAATATAGGTTTTTGAAATATTCTACAGATTTCCTGGGTCTGTTATGTCCCCATTTTCATTTCTAACTTTGTCAATCTGGATCTTCTCTCACTAACTTTTAGTGACCTTGGAGAGGAGTTTGTCAATCTAATTGATGTTTTCAATGAACCAAATGGTTGTTTTGTTGATTCTTTGTATTGTTTCTTGTTTGTATCTATTTTACTGATTCCAGCCTTGTTTGATTATTGCTATCAGTATTCTTCTTATGGGTGTGATTTCTTCTTTTTATTCTAGATTCTTAAGGTAGACTGTTAATTTACTACTATAAGACCAATCCATTTTAATAAATATATTTAATGCTATAAGTTGACACCTTAGAATAACCTCCATTTTGATCCATTAGTTTGGGTATGCTGTGTATTAATTTTTCATTCTGTTCTAAAAGTTTATTTCTTTTTAATTTCTACCTTGACCCATTTTCATTAGATAGTGAGTTGTTCAGTCTCCATGAGTTCCTACGCTTTTTTTTTCTGCTGTTATTGTTGATTGATAGCTTTATTCCATAGTGTTCACTTAAGATTCAGAATCTTATTTCAACTGTCTTGAATCTGTGAAACTTTACTTTGTGTCCAAGCATATACTCAATTATGGAGAAAGTTCCATTAGGTGCTGTAATTAATGTATATTCTTTCTTGCTTGAACATAATGTTAAGTAAACATTTGGTTTGTGTGTTTGTGTGTGTGTGTGTGTGTGTGTGTGTGTGTGCGTGCGCGCGCGCACGAGCGCTAGTGTGGGATCTCTATCATCTTCTTTCTTAGGTTAGGTAAAATTTTTTCTTTGATTTTGTTAGAATATTTTCTATGTCTTTGAATTGTGTTTCTTCTCCACCTATTCTTAATATTCTTAAATATTTTCCTTTCACTGTATTCAAAATCTCCTAGATGATTTATGCTAGGAATTTCTGATATTTAAATTTTCTTTGATCAATGTATTAATTTCTTCTGTTAAGTCTTCAATGTCTGAGATTATCTTTTGTCTCTTCTATTTTCTTAGTAAAGCTTGCCTCTGATTCTTGTTTCAGTTCCTAAATTTTTCATTTTGATACTCCCTTCAGTTTGGAAATTCTTTTTCTTTTTTAATTTTATTTTTGATACTTTATTTACATTTCCAATTTCTCCTCTTTGGAAAACCCCTATCCCTTCCCCCTCCCCACCTCATTAGGGAATTCCACCTCCCACCCACCCGCCCACCCATTCCCATATTCCCACCTTGACATTCCACTTTACTGGGGCCTCTGACAACCTGAGGCCCAAGGGCCTCTCCTCTCTCCCTGATGGTCAATGAGACCATCCTCTGCCACATATGTGGTCCGAATCATGAGTCCATAGATGTTTATTCTTTGGTTGGTGGTCCTAACTCCAGGATGACCGGGGGGGGGGGGGGTCAGGCCCATTGACTCTCTTGCTCCCTCCATGGGGCTGCAAATTCCCTCTGCTCCTTCAGACCTTCCTACAACTCCTCCATCTGGGACCTCACTCTCAGTCCAGCGGTTACTGTGAAGTGAAACTTGGACATTCTGAACTTGTGGGCTAATATCCGCTTATCAGTGAGTACATACCATGTTCGTTCTTTTGTGACTGAGTTACCTCGCTCAGGATGATAATTTCAAGTTCCATCCATTTGCCTGCTAATTTCATTAAGTCATTGTTTTTAATAGCTGAGGAGTACTCCATTTTGTAGATATACTACATTTTCTGTATCCATTCCTCTGATGAGGGACATTTGGGTTGTTTCCAGCTTCTGGCTATTATAAATATGTCTGCTATGAACATGGTGGAGCATGTGTCTTTATTACATGTTGGAGCATCTTCTGGGTATATGCCCAGGAGAGGTACAGCTGGGTCCTCAGGTAGTATTATGTCCAGTTTTCTGAGGGTCCGCCAAACTGATTTCCAGAGTGATTGTACCAGCTTCCAATCCCACCAACAGTGGAGGAGTGTTCCTCTTTCTCCACATCCTCTCCAGCATCTGCTGTCACCTGAGCTTTTGATCTTAGCCTTTCTGACTGGTGTGAGGTGGAATCTCAGACTTGTTTTGATTTGCATTTTCCTGATGACTAGGGATGTTGAGCATTTGTTTAGGTGCTTCTCAGCCCTGCGAATTTCCTCAGTTGAGAATTCTCTGTTTAGCTCTGTTCCCCATTTTTTGATAGGGTTATTTGGTTTTATGGAGTCTAACTTCTTGAGTTCTTTGTATATATTGGATATTAACCCTCTATCGGACATAGGACTGGTTAAGATCTTTTCCCAATCTGTTGGTTGCCGTTTTGTCCTATTGATAATATCCTTTGCCTTACAGAAGCTTTGCAATTTCATAAGGTCTCATTTGTCTATTCTTGATCTTAGAGCATAAGCCCCTGGTGTTCGGTTCAGGAACTTTTCCCCCGTACCCAGGTGTTCGAGAGTTTTCCCCACTTTCTCTTTTATTAGATTCAGTGTATCTGGTTTTATGTGGAGGTTCTTGATCCACTTGGACTTGAGCTTTGTACAAGGAGATAGGAATAGATCAATTTGCATTCTCCTACATGTAGCCTGCCAGTTGAACTAGCACCATTTGTTGAAAATGCTGTCTTTTTTCCACTGGATGGTTTTAGGTCCTTTGTCGAAAATCAAGTGACCATAGGTGTGTGGATTCATTTCTGGGTCTTCAATTCTATTCCACTGATTAGCCTGCCGGTCACTGTACCATTACCATGCAGTTTTTATCTCTACTGCTCTGTTGTACAGCTTGAGGTCAGGGATGCTGGTTCTCACAGAAGTTCTTTTGTTGTTGAGAATATCTTTTGCTATACTGGGTTTTTTGTTGTTCCAAATAATTTTGAGAATTGCTCTTTCTAAATCTATGAAGACTTGAGTTGGAATTCTGATGGGGATTGCATTGAATCTGTAGATTGCTTTTGGCAGGATGGCCATTTTTACTATATTAATCCTCCCAGTCCATGAGCATGGAAGATCTTTCCACCTTCTGAGATCTTCTTCGATTTCTTTCTTCAGAGACTTGAAGTTCTTGTCATACAGATCTTTGACTTGCTTGGATAGAGTCACACCAAGATACTTTATATTGTTTGTGACTATTGTGAAAGGTGTCATTTCCCTAATTTCTTTCTCAGCCTGTTTATCCTTCGAGGATAGAAAGTCTACTGATTGGTTAGAGTTAATTTAATATCCGGCCACTTTGCTGAAGTTGTTTGTCAGCTGCAGCAGTTCTCTGGTGGAGTTTTTCAGGTCACTTAAGTATACGATCATATCATCTGCAAAGAGTGATGTTTTGATTTCTTCCTTTTCAATTTGTATCCCTTTGAATCCTTCTGTTATCTAATTGCTCTAGCTAGAACTTCAAGTACTAAATTGAATAGATAGGGAGAGAGAGGACAGCCTTGTCTAGTCCCTGATTTCAGTGGGATTGCTTCGAGTTTCTCTCCATTCAGTTTGATGTTGGCTACTGGTTTGCTGTATATTGCTTTTACTATGTTTAGGTATGGGCCTTGAATTGCTGATCTTTCCAAGACTTTTATCATGAAGGGATGTTGAATTTTGTCAAATGCTTTTTCAGCATCTAATGAAATGATCATGTGATTTTTTTCTTTGAGTTTGTTTATGTAGTGGATTACATTGATGGATTTCCAGGCATTGAACCATCCCTGCATCCCTGGAATGCAAGCCTACTTGATCATCATGAATGATGGTTTTGATGTGTTCTTGGTTTGTGAGAATTATATTGAGTATTTTTGCATCGATATTCATAAGGGAAATTGGTCTGAAGTTTTCTTTCTTTGTTGGGTCTTTCTGAAGTTTTGGTATCAGTGTAATTGTGGCCTCATAGAAGGAATTGGGTAGTGTTCCTTCTGATTCTATTTTGTGGAATAGATTGAAGAGTATTGTTATAAGGTCTTCTTTGAAGGTCTGATAGAATTCTGAAGTGAACCTATCTGGTCCTGGGCTTTTTTTGGTTGGGAGACTTTTAATGAGTGCTTCTATTTCTTTAGGCATTCTGGGATCATTTATATGGTTTATCTGATCCTGACTTAACTTTGGTATTTGAAATCTGTCTAGAAAATTGTCCATTTCATCCAGATTTTCCAGTTTTGTTGAGTATAGGCTTTTGTACTGGGATCTGATGATTTTTTTAATTTCCTCAGAATCTGTTGTTATGTCTCCCTTATCATTTCTAATTTTATTAATTTGGATACTGTCTCTGCCCTCTGGTTAGTCTGGCTAAGGATTTGTCTGTCTTGTTGATTTCCTCAAAGAAACAACTCCTGTTTTGTTGATCCTTTGCATAGTTCGTTTTGTTTCTACTTGGTTGATTTCAGCCCTGAGTTTACTTCCTGCCTTCTACTCCTCTTGGGAGCATTAGCTTCTTTCTGTTCTAGAGCTTTCAGGTGTGCTGTTAAGTTGCTAGTGTATGCTCTCTCCAGTTTCTTTTTGGAGGCACTCAAAGCTATGAGTTTTCCTCTTAACACTGCTTTCATTGTGTCCCATAAGTTTGGGTATGTTGTACTTTCATTTTCATTAAATTCTAGGAAGTCTTTAATTTCTTTCTTTATTTCTTCCTTGACCAAGTTATCACCGAGTAGAGCATTGTTCAGCTTCCATGTGTATGTGAACTTTCTGTTGTTATTGTTGCCATTGAAGACCAGTCTTAGTCCATAGTGATCTGATAGGAGGCATGGGATTATTTTAATCTTCTTGTATCTGTTGAGGTTTGTTTTGTGACCGATTATAGGGTCAGTTTTGTAGAAGGTATCATGAGGTGCTGAGAAGAAGTTATATTCTTTTGATTTAGGATGAAATCTTTTAAACCCATTTGGTTCATAACATCTGTTAGTTTCACTATGTCTCTGTTTAGTTTGTGATTCCAAGATCTGTCCATTGATGATAGTGGGGTGTTGAAGTCTCCTACTATTATTGTGTGAGGTGCAATGTGTGCTTTGAGCTTTAGTAAAGTTTCTTTTATGAATGTGGATGCCCTTGCATTTGGAGCATAGATGTTCAGAATTGAGAGTTCTTCTTGGTGGATTTTTCCTTTGATGAGTATAAAGTGGCCTTCTTTATCCTTTTTCATGACTTTTGGGTGAAAGTCAATTTTATCCAATATTAGAATGGCTACTCCAGCCTGTTTCTTGGGACCATTTGCCTGGAAACTTGTTTTCCAGCCCTTTACTCTGAGGTGGTGTTTGTCTTTATGCCGGAGGTGTGCTTCCTGAATGCAGCAAAATGCTGGGTCCTCTTTATGGATCCAGTCTGTCAGTCTATGTCTTTTTATTGGGGAATTGAGTCCATTGATGTTAAGAGATATTTAGGAATAGTGATTGTTAGTTCTGGTTATTTTTGATGTTGCTTCTAGGTTTGTGTGGCTGTCTTCTTTTGAGTTTGTTGAAAAATTACTTTCTTGCTTTTTCTAGGGCGTGGTTTCCCTCCTTGAGTTGACATTTACCATCTATTATCCTTTGTAGAGCTGGGTTTGTGGAAACATATTGTGTAAATTTGGTTTGATCATAGAATATTTTGGTTTCACCATCTATGGTAATTGAGAGTTTTGCTGGGTATAGCAGCCTGGGCTGACATTGTGTTCTCTTAGGGTCTGTATGAGTTCTGCCCAGGATCTTCTAGCTTTCATAGTCTCTGGTGGGAAGTCAGGTGTAATTCTGTTAGGTCTGCCTTTATATGTTACTTGACCTTTTTCCCTTACTGCTTTTAATATTCTTTCTTTGTTTTATGTTTTTGGTGTTTCCACTATAATGTGACGGGACAAATTTCTTTTCTGGTCCAATCTATTTGGAGTTCTGTAAGCTTTTTGTATATTTATGTTCAACTCTTCCTTTAAGTTAAGGAAGTTTTCTTCTATAATTTAAGATATTTACTGGTCCTTTATGTTGGGAATCTTCACTCTCTTCAATACCTATTATCCTTAGGTTCTGTCTTCTTATTGTGTCCTGGATTTCATGGATATTTTGCGTAGGAGCTTTTTTGTATTTTATGTGTTCTTTTACCTTTGTGTCAATGTTATCTATTTTATCTTCTGCTCCTGAGATTCTCTCTTCTATCTCTTGTATTCTGTTGGTGATGCTTGCATCCATGACTCCTGATCTCTTTCCTAGGTTTTCTAACTCCAGGGTTGTCTCCTTTTGTGATTTCTTTATTGTTTCTATTTTTGTTTTTAGCTTCTGGATAGTTTTGTTCATTTCCTTTGTCTGTTTGATTGTGTTTCCTGTAATTCTTTAATTGATTTTTGTGTTTCCTCTTTAAGGGCTTCTAGTTGTTTACCTCTGTTCTCTTGTATTTCTTTAAGAGTTTTAATTTCTTTCTTAAAGTCTTCTATCATCATCATGAGAACTGATTTGAATCTGAGTCTTGGTTTTCTGGTGTGTTGGGGTATCCAGGGTTTGTTGTGGTGGGAGAGCTGGGTTCTGATGGTGCCACGTAGCCTTGGTTTCTGCTCCTTATGGTCTTACCCTTGCCTTTTGCCATCTTGTTAACTCTGATGTTAGCTGGTCTTACTCTGTCTGGGTGTGGCTTGTCTATCCTGCAGACCTCTGTATCAATACTCCTTGAAGACCAGCTCTCTCTGAGAGGTGTTTGGGTTTGGAGAGCTATGGTACGGGGTCAGCTCTGGGGTGCAGACAGAAACCAGAATGCCCTTTTTCCCAGCTGTCCCTTGGTTCTCATGTCCTGATGGCTCTGCAAGGGTCCCTCTTGATCCAGTGAATTTGAACAGAAGTGGTGGTTTTGCCTGTGCTCAAAGGTGTGTCATCACTCCTGGGGTACTAGCTTTCTCCTGGAGCCTTGGGGTGCAGGCTGAGGTCCCCAGGCACAGATGGAAACCAGAAAGTTTCTGTCCCCGACTTTACCTCAGTCCCTGTGTCCAGAGGGTTCCCGGCGTGTCCAGGTG
>CM052704.1:4024967-4038471 GCA_028551405.1 Uromys caudimaculatus
TCCTCCTGGAGTTTGGACCACCAACCAAAGAATACACATTGATGGACTTATGGTTTGGACCACATATGTGGCAGAGGATGACCTCGATGGCCATCAGGGAGAGACGAATGGCCCTTGGGCCTGAGGATGTTAGAGGCCTCAGTAAAGGGGAATATCAAGGCGGGAAAATGGGGATGGGTGGACGGGGGGGTGGGGTGGGAGGTGGAATTCCCTCCTAGAGGCGGGTTGGGGAGTGGATGGGCGGTATACAAAGAGGAGACTCAGAAAAGGGAAACATTGGAAATGTATATAAAGTATCAAAAATAAAAAAGGAGGAAAAAAAAAAAAGATCCCTTCTAAATTATGGCTCAGGGCAGGAGAGTTAATATATCCTTGAAGTAAAATTGTAAAAGTATACTGCTGGCCTTGCCAGCTAAAAGCAAATTGCTTCTGGTGGTCCTTATGGACAGGTACTGAGAAGAAGGCATTTGTTCAATCAATAGCTGCATACCAGGTAGGAGGAGATGTGTTAATTTGCTCAATTAACAAAACTACATCTGGTACAGCAGCTGAAATAAGAGTTACTACCTGATTTAGTATTTGACACTCAACTGTCATTCTCCATGATCTTCTGCACTGGCCAGATAGGAGAGTTAAAGGGAGATGTGATGGGAACCACCACCCCTGCATCTCTCAAGTCCTTGATAGTGGCAGTAATTTCTACAATTCCTCCAGGAATACAGCACTGTTTTTTATTCACTATTTTCTTTGGCATTGGCAACTCTAACAGATTCCAGTTAGCCTTTCCAACCATAATAGTCCTCACTCCACAAGTCAGGAAACCAATGTAAGAATTCTTACAATTTCTAAGTATATCTATCCCAATTATACATTCCGGAACTGGGGAAATGACCACAGGATGTGTTCGGGGACCTACTGGACCTACTGGACCTACTGTGAGTCAGACATCAGTCAAAACTCTGTTAATCACCTGTCTTCCATAAGCCCCTACTTTAACAGGAGGACCAGAATATTTCTTGGGATCTCCTAGGAACAATGTCAATTCAGAGCCAGTATCTAATTGACCCCTGAAAGTCTGATTATTTCCTTTACCCCAGTGTACAGTTACCCTTGTAAAAGGCCATAGGTATCTCTGGGGAAGGACTGAAGGAAAGCTAACAGCAAACCTTTTAGATGACTGATCAAATCATTCCTCAGGAGAATCTGGACACCCCTTTATTCAAGGGGTCCTGGATCTGCAAACTGACTCAAGACTGGAAATTGATTCATTGGCCAAGATTGCCTTTTGCCAGGATCCAATGTAGCCTTTCTTTCATTCATTTGAGAATTTTTCTGTTTATACTGCAAACAGATATGCAGTAGGCTTCCTATGTATTTCATACCTGGAAACACCATGACTGATTAGCCAGAACCAAAGGTCTGAACAAATCATGCCATTATAAATTTCACTTCTCCTGTGCTGACCATCATGGTATATGTCATTATAAATGTTGTTTTGTCTACGATGTCCATTATAATAACTATGACCACCTTGTCTCTGGCGATTCAATTCTCCCACCTGGCCCTTGTTACCTCGAGGCCCAATTAAACCCATTGCATTTAATTCATCTAATTGAGCAGCAGCATCTCCAACCCTAAGGTCTGGCATAAGGAAAAGGGCAAGAATAAAACTCTTCAAATGTGCTGGTGCCCCTCTCACCAGTTTTCATCTTATAGGATTGGTGAAGGGCATATCTTCTGGGCCTTCCTTCGCATTGTGGAGAATTAGGTTTTACACAACGTATCCACTCTAGCATTGCAATTTCCCTGAGCCTTAAAATACCTTCATCAACACCAAATCAAGGGATATCAGGAATCTCCAACTCCTTTTCAGTAGGCCATCTTTTGATAAATGCTTCAGCCAACCATTCAAACAAACTTCTGACACCTTTTTTTAACTGCACAAGCTTCTATATTAAACCTTGACTCTCCACTCAGAGGACCCAAGTCAACAAACTCAGCCTGATCTAGTTTTATGTTCCTACCACCATTATCCCACACCATTAAAATCCATTCCCACACATATTCTCCAGACTTCTGCTCGAATGAATTAGCAAACTCATTAAGCTCTTTAGTAGTGTAGTGCACTTCTTCCTGGACTACACTTTCTACCTCCCCTCTAGGGGCCTGTTTTGCCTTGAGTCTGGTTATAGGTCTAGAAGAAACTATTGGTGGGCCTTGAGAAATATCAATATTATCTTGTCTGGCAATTTCTTTAGTGAAAGTCACTGCTGGTTTATCAGACTCTGGGGAATTAATTTCCTGACATGGAGAAGGCATTATTTGAAGGGGTGGTGCTGAGGATACTACTTCCTCAGGTGGGATAAACTACTGAGAATCTGAAGATTCAGAATTCTCAGCTTCAACAAGGTCTTCCCACACATCCCCATTCCAAGTTATAGGATCCCATTCTTTGCCAATTAATGTCCTTACTTTAACTGCTGACACCCTCTGAGGCTGAGACCTGAACTTTTCAGCCAACCTTATAATGAGGGCTTCAGTTTGATTTTCTGCAACTTGAGCTCTATGACTGCTGGAGAGAAGATTCTCTTCAAGGACACACTTACCAACTTTTAGATTGGTCACTTGCATCTGGATCCATTCAATTTTATTATACAACTCCTTCTTTTCCCTTATCATCTTTTCCAGAGATACTAAGAGCAACTGGCAGCAAAGTCATTTTCAATTTTTTTTTCCCATTTTGCAAAAGGTTTTGAGCACACAATCACCCAATTCATCAAGATGCTCAATGTCATTAGCTTCTTTAAATTTAAAATATATTTCCAACCATGGGTCTTCAATATCCTCCAAGCTCCCAGAAGAGGTTTCTGGAGAGGTTTCAGCAGGTGAAGGTGCTGGTGAATTATTAAACCAACTCCAGATTCTTGTGGGGTTTTTTTTTTTTTTTTTTTTGGTTTTTCAAGACAGGGTTTCTCTGTGTAGCCCTGGCTGTCCTGGAACTCACCTGTAGACCAGGCTGGCCTCGAACTCAGAAATCCATCTGTCTCTGCCTCCAAGTGCTGAGATTAAAGGTGTGTGCCACCACTGCCCGGCTCCCAACTCCAGATTCTTAAAAGATTCATCCTTATACTATTTTCTGCTCCTCTAGAGCCACACCCAGTATCAACTTCTGTATTAGTAAGGGTTCTCTAGAGTCACAAAACTTATAGGTAGTCTCTATATAGTAAGGGAATTTGTTAATGACTTACAGTCTGTAGTCAAACTCACCAACAATGGTCAGCAGTAGCAGTAGCTGTGAATGAAAACCTGAGGATCTAGCAGTCGCTTAGTCCCACAAGACTCACAGGCAAAGAAGATTGAATCTTCCTCCTTCCAATATCCTTATGTAGATCTCCAGTGGCAGGTGTGGCCTAGATTAGAGGTAGCCTACTACCACATGTGAAACTTGTGTCTTCCAGACTCAAGATCTAGATCACAGGTGAGCCTTCTAATTCTGGATTGTAATTCACTCCAGATATAGTCAGGTTGACAATCAGAAATAGCCACTGAGAAAGAGATCAGATAGAGGGACCCAAGCTTCAATGCCCCACCCCTCCTCCTGGAATGTGCCCAACCCCCCTTCCAGTAATTGTTCTAGGCTCCAATATACCAGATCACAAGGCGTGGCTCCAAAGCACTACCCGCCTCTTGCAATGTGCCCAACCCCCCTTCTGGTAATTTTGGCAGACCCCAATGCACCAGATCACAAAGGAGCTGCAAGAACAAGATAACCATCTCACAGGCCTGAACCAATGAGTTTAAAGGTTAAGAGTGCTATCCAGTGAAAATGCGCAGGGTTACTGCCCTCTATTCTGCCCTCTAAAGTGTATAAAAATACTTGTGTAAAAGCCCAGGAGGTCACCTCACCTCACAGTGCAAGGCAGGTCCAGAGCTCTGGTTAATAAACCTAAACCTCTTGCAAATTGCATCGACAGCTGCCTCCATGTCTCTTTGAGAGGGGTCCTCCCTGGAAGAAAGGCTGATCCAGTCTTTCAGCTGAGAGGTCAGCTCATAAACTTTGAGATATTCCACCAGGAACCCCTCCCCCCTCCAAGCACATGAAAGAAACAAGTTAGAAAGCACATAGGCTGGAAGAGAGGGGCTGATTAACCCCTGCTACCTCATTCCCTAAAGACCAATCTGATTAAAAGTCACACTGTTCTGCCAATAACATTGTACCTAATGGTGGCTGCTGCTCTAAAATCCTATATAAGGTTCCTGAACGGGCTCCATGAGGTCACCCTCCTGTCTTGCTATGTAGAGCGACCTCAGCATGCTGTTGAGTCAATAAATTTCTCTTGCATTTTGCATTAATCCCCGACTCCATGTGTCCACTCAGAGAGTCTTCGGTAAGTTAAGACTTCCCAGAGTCTTACGTTTGGTGCATTGGCTGGGAATCGACCCTCTATGGGGATGCATCGGAGAGCAGGGGATTGGAGAAATGGCTGCTTGAGCAGGTAACCATGGTTGGTCATCTCAATGTTTGTCTGTTTGTATTAGTCTGTGTCTGTAAGTCTCGTTAAAAGTCTTGCTTGCAATTTGGCAGGGCCATCTGGTTTCCTGCCTGGGCACTTCTGTGCCACCAGTCTGGTGGCACTAGTGGCAGGTAGATGTACCTGAATGCCATGGCCACGGAAATACCGAGGGATGCCTCGGACCCTCAGTTTGCCTGAGTATGTGGTTTCTGCAGATGCGGCAGGGCCACCTGGTTTCTGAGTCTGTGGAAGGGACAAACTGTTAGTTTACACCCACCATCCAAGGCAGGGGTGGCAGGGTCTGAACTGTCTGTAACCCAGCGCTGTTGGAGCTGGCTGGGAAAGTGTACTACATCTGTAGAAGGGACAAATCTGTTCTGTGTCCATGGCAGGGATGATCTATGTATTGGTTGTTTGTGCTGGCCGCCCAAGGCAGGGGCGAGCTGGGGCGAACTGTTGTTTTCATTTTGTGTTCTGTGCTCTTAAGACTGAAACTGACTGACGACAGGGTTGTTTGTTTGTTTGTTTGTTTGTTTGTTTGTTTGTTTGTTTGGAAGTCTGAAAGATTCATCCAGTTAAACATGGGAAAGTTAGGGGGAAAAAAAAAAGAGGGGAGAGGTTGTTGCTCAGTGGGAGGAGGAGTCACATGGTGGCTCAAGCATGGCTCTGTGGTCCCCTGCTGTGAACAAAGATAAGATGATTGCCCAAAGGCAAAAAGCCAGACTGTAAAAGCTTCCTGCTTCCTACAGGCGACAGAATTCATGAGGCAGAATTTTAAAGATTGATATAATAAAGTCCTGCAAGATAATTCATATTCTTTGAATATGGGCTCCATGGGAATTTTGGGTTAATATGCTGGCATGACAAATTTTAAAAAGTCTAGGAATAGGTCCATACAGTATTTGTGTAGCTTACTTCATTTGTTTTAAATTGTTTTATTATTCCTCTGGGAGAGAGATCAAGCTGTTTTTCTAGTTACTGGCTAAAGGACATGCTGACTTGAGAGAAAGGCTTTGTCTTTGTGGTTTTAGAAAAGGTGATTAGACTCGACACATCTCCCAGAGTTATATGAATCAGATTTGATAGAGGGAGACCCCCTAAAGAACTAAATTCAAGAGAATCAAAAAAAGATAAACATTCTTTGTGTCATCCTTCACATGACACAAATAAAAACTTATTATTGGTTATTATTAAAATTGACTCATAAAAAGAAACTGCCTTTACAAACTGATTTTAGATTATTAAGCATACGAGCTAAGGTCCAGACAGCAAATTCATAGCTCTGAGTTAATTATTAGGATGTTTTCAAGATAATTTAATTAAAAATAGCTCAGAATAGTTAAAAGACAACAGTATAGATCACTGTGCATAGATAGATAGCTTTCAATAATGTCAGAAATCCACAGAATATGCTCAGAATTCTGACGGGATTAAAGATTGATTATAGTCTCATAGCCAACCCAAGCTGTTTAATATTAAGAAAGATGATATAGACTTGAAAGTATGGTTTTCAGATAGTATACAAGCTAAACCAGGACATAACAGGTGTAGAACTATAAGACTTTTAAAGTTAGGATATATAGATGGATGGCAGACGGACTGGGTGTTAGGTGTATCTTATACTTTATAAATTATAGACTGTTAATAGTTGTGCTCAATTTATATCTGAGAGAAAAGAGCCTTTTAATTGGACAAAAAGGAGCTGTCTGTAGGCAGATGAGGCAGGTGAAAGATAAGGCTAGAGCCTGTGATTTGGTAGTAAAAAAAACAGCAGGCTGAGAATTTTAGAGTGGGGACAGAGACAGACAAGGAGGGAGAAAATCTAATAGAAGGCCCCCTCTCAACCCTCATAGATAAAGGCCTTTCTTTCCCCAAGATCTTCCTCACAGGTGCTGGCCATCAGGAAAATAAAGAAGCCTGGGAGGAGAGATCCAGACCTAAGAAGAAATCGATCCTCCAAGAACCTTCAACAGCGAACCTGTTACTCCAAGACTCTCCTCCTCTATATCCTCTTACCCTGGTCCCTATGGCCCTACCCCTTTTTATCGGATGAAAGAGCAGGAGGAGATCCTATCTCCCTTTCCAAGGGGCCAATTAATCTCTCTAAAACTGTCTTACTTACTCATCAGCCCACCTAAGATGAAGTTAGAAAGAATGCCCCCTAAGACACCCATCTATTGACCAGGCTGTCATCGACATCTGGCTTTTCTTGACTGTGGCAGAAGGTAAGGAGCACCTGACCTGAAGGTCCATCACCAGACTCCATTGGCAGGTCTCAGGGGAACCACCTGAGATAACAGAAAAAGCTTCAGAGGCTAGAAAGACAGAGTGGGCCATCAAGAGAGTTAGTTCAGGTTGCTGATAAGGTCTGCCATGGCAGGGAGACAGGAGAGGAGAAGGAGCAGAGAAAGAAAAAAAAAAGGTAAGAAAGAAATCCACAAGAAGTCCTGAAACAGGCTTCAGGCAGGAATCTAATCTTAGGCTAGAACATGGAAGTAAGTTCAGGTAAGAATTTTAATTTTAGGGTGGAACAGAAGAAGTAGGCTTCGGGCGAGAATCTGATTTGGGGCTTGGACAAGGAAGTAGGCTCACACATTTCAGTCATCCTCACACTCACTCAGAAACAGAGATCACAGGAATGATCACAGACTTTTGCTTATTGCCTTGCTCATTCCTTGGGTATTTGCGTTTATTGTATTGCAACCTAGAACTGATCTTATTGCTTGCATGTAATTCAAATGGTATAAAAGCAGATTGGGAAAAAATATACCTGCCTTCAGTCTCAGAATTGACTGGCGCCATTGGGCTTGAGAGTGTCCTAATGGGAGCTGGGAACAAGAAATTCCCAGCCTTGGGAAAAGCGCCCCCAAGGGACAAAAGGTGTTAGCCCTGAGTGAAGACAGTGATTAGGGGAGAGAGAGTTTGGATCCCCTCCCTGAACCCAGGGTAACACTGAGAGTGGAGGAGAAACCCATTCAATTCTTGGTGGACACAAGGGCTTGACACTGGGTCCTCTAAGCCGATATCCCCATTTTCAAGAAAAGATCTTGGGTCCAAGAAGCCATTGGCACCAAAATATCTTCATGGACTACTCGAAGAACTGTGGACCTAGGGATGGGCCGAGTATCTCATTCATTTAAGGTGGCCCCAGACTTCCCTACCCTCTGTTAGGGCAAGACATACTCTCCAAAATGGGGCCTAGATATATTTCCTGCCCAACAGGCCACAACTAACTGGTCCAAAAGGAGAGACATCTCTGACTGACCCCCGCCAAAAGCCAAGGCTACCTGGTATACAGAAGGGAGCAGTTTTCTCCATGAAGGTCAGAGACAAACAGATGCTGCTGTGGTGGACAGCACAAATGTCATCTGGACAGAACCTCTATGCCCTGACACATTGATCCAGGAAGGGGAGCTAATTGCTCCCACCAAGGCCTTAGAACTTGGAGTCCACAAGAAAATCAACACGTATATGGATAGCAGATATGCCTTTGCCACATCCCACAACCACTATATGAGCTATATGCCAAAAAAGAGGACTGCTTATACCAGAGAAAACAAACAGGAAATCCTGGATCTTTTGGATTACCCAATGAAGCCAGTAACCATGAGTATTATTCACACCCAGAACAACAGAAAGGAAGAAAATCAGTGGCCCAGGGCAATAGCCAGGCAGATCAAGAGGCTCAAGAAGTGGCAATGCAGGTGTCTATCCTGGTTATGGGCCTACAAAAAACACCTGCTGGGAATTGGGACTAGACTAAGAGATGACCTCACTTAAAATACACTGAAGAAAATAAACGACTCAGATTGCTAGCCACTCTACCAACTATTACCTAGAAAAAGGAAATGGCACACAAGAAAGAAAACTATCCTCCCCAGAAAGCAAGCAAAAGACTAACTAGGCCAAATGCACAGATGGACTCGTGGGATAAAAAGCTTGTCCAAGCAGTTAAGGGAACTAGAGTACATATAATAAGATTCAGATTTTGGGCCAGAAAGATAGTAGAACAGTGTAAGGTATGCCAGAATTGAGTTTTTATGCAGCCAAAAACAAACAGGGCAAAAGACCAAGGAGAGAACAGCCTAAAGTATATTGAGAGGTCAATTTTACAGAAATTAAGACAGGAAAATGTGGTTACAAATATCTTCACGTGTCTGTAGATACTTTCTCTAGAATGGTTGAAGCATTCCACACCAAGCAGGAAACAGCTGCCATGGTATCCAAGAAGATATTAGAGAAATTTTCCCCAAGGTTTGGAGTGCCCAAGGCAAGTGGATAGGACAATGGTTCTGCTTTTTTCTCTTAGATAAGCCAGGGAGTGGCAAAAGTATTGGGGACAGATTGGAAACTTCATTGTGAGTACCATTCCCAAAACTCAGGGCAGGTAGAGAGAATGAATAGAACCCAAAAAAAGAGACCTTAACTAAATTGACCTCAGAGGCTGGCTTGGACTGGGTGGCGCCACTCCCCTTGGCCCTTTTCCGAGCTCAAAAGACCCCCTACCATTTTAACCTGACTGCTTTTGAGATCCTGTATGGTACCCAAACTCCATTGGTGTACACTGGGCCCTCCCAGGATGTATACCACAGCATGAAATGTGGCCCAAACTGTCTTCCTTAAATGCTCCAAGGAAGCCAGAGACCCTTCACTGCTTCCAGACTGGTGACAGGATCTATGTAAAGAGGCATCAGACACAGTCGCTGGAACCCACTGCTAACCACTCCCACACTCCTCAAGGTAGATGGTATTGAAGCCTGGATGCATGCTCCCTGTATGAAACCTGCAGATGCCCCACTCCCTAGAGACCCTCTCTGGACAGTACAGAAGATGGACAATCTGCTCAAACTCAAGATCACTCAACCTTGATCATGACTGTTTGTGGTACCTTTGGACAGCACTCACTATCTCCCTTCTGTTGTGGCTGGGAGTAGCTGGGGCACAGTCACCAGGACCTCCACTTTGGTCTTACAAAGGGAAAATTATGACAGTCTGAGGGCAGTCATTGATTTAGATATAGAGAGAATAGAAGCTTCCATTAGTCATCTTAATCACTGACTTTGTTATCAGAAGCAGTACTACAGAATAGGAGATTAGACTTAACTTTTCCTCCAGCAAGGAGGACTATGTGCTGCCTTAGCTGAAAAGTGTTGCTTTTATATAGACCATTCTGGGGTTGTTAAAGATTCAATGGCCAAGGTGAGAATGGGTTAGCCAAGAGGAAGAGAGAGAGAGAGAGAGAGAGAGAGAGAGAGAGAGAGAGAGAGAGAGAGAGAGAACAGAGTCAGGGTTGGTTCAAGTCTTGGTTTAACCTCTTAGTTAACCTCCCTCATACTTACCTTGTTAAGACCTTAATTGTTCTCCTGCTATTGTTGACTTTTGGTCCCTATATTTTGAACTGCTTGGCTGCATTTGTTAAGGAACACATAGGTGCAGTACAGCTAATGATCTTAAAGCAGAAATACAAAGAGCTAGATGCAGACCAGGAGTATGAGCTTCATAGCTATCAACAATAGCTTCAGGATTGAGGCATGCAAAACAAAAAGGGAGGAATGAGAAGTCAGCTCGGGAACTTTGAGATATTTCACCAGGGTCCCCTCCCCCCTCTGAGCACATGGGCACCCCTCCCCTTTTGGAAGAAACAGGGTCAAGTAGGCTGGAAGGGAGGAGCTGATTAAGCCCCTGCTACCTCATTGCCTAAAGACCAATCAGTTAAAAAGTCACACTGTTCTGCCAATCATATTGTGCCTAATGGCTGCTGCTCTAAAATCCATATATAAGGTCTCTGAATGGGCTCCACATGGTCGCTCTCCCATCTTAGTATGCAGAGTAACCTCAGCATGCTAAATTAATAAATTCCTCTTGCATTTTGCATCAATTTTCACTTGGAGGGTAAGTTAAGGCTCCCCTAGAGTCTTACAGTTGGTATCGTGGGTATTCCAAGCTTTTTGAGTGGTATACATTTATGTGAGTACATACCATGTGTGTTCTTTTGTGACTGGGTTACCTATCTCAGGATATTTTCTCCTTCCATCCATTTGCCTGTGAATTTCATGAAGTCATTGTTTTTAATAGCTAAGTAGTACTATGTTGGGTAAATATACCACATTTTCTCCATCTGTTTTTCTTTTTCCTTTTTTTTTTTTTTTTTTAGAGATATCTGGGCTGTTTCCAGCTTCTGGTTCTTATAAATAAGGCTACTGCAAACATAGTGGAACATTTATCCTTGTTATATGTTAAAGCATCTTTTGTGTATGTACCCAGGAGTGGTATAGCTAGGTCCTCAGGTAGAACTATTGCCAATTTTCTGAGAAACTACCAGAATGATATCCATTGTGGTTGTACCAGCTTGCAATCACACCAGCAATGGAGAAGTATTCCTTTTTCTCCACATCCTCACTAGCATCTGCTGTCACTTGAGTTTTTGGTCTTAGCCATTCTGATTGGTGTAAGGTGGAATCTCAGAGTCATGTTGAATTAATTTCCCTGATGCCTCAGGATATTGAACATTTCTTTAGGTGCTTCTCTGTCATTTGAGATTCTTCAGTTGAGAATTCTCTGTTTAGGTCTTTTACCCCATGTTTCGATAGGGTTATTTTTTTCTCTAGAGTCTAGCTTCTTGTGTTCTTTGTATATATTTGATATTAGCCCTCTATCAGATCTGGGGTTGGTAAAGATCTTTTCCCAATCTATAGATTGCCATTTTATTCTATTGACAGTGTCCTTTGTCTTAAAGAAGCATTTCAGTTTTATGAGATCCCATTTGTCTGTAGTTGGTTATAGAGCCTGAGCCATTGGTGTTCGGTTCAGCAACTTTTCCCCTGTGCCCATGTGTTCAAGGGTCTTTCCCACTTTCTTTTCTATTAGATTCAGTGTATCTAGTTTTATGTGGAGGTCCTTGATCCACTTGGACTTGAGCTTTGTACAGGGAAATAAGAATGGATCAATTTACCTTTTTCTAGATGCCAACACCCACTTAAACCAGCACCATTTGTTAAATATTCTGTCTTTCCCACTGGATGGTTTTGGTTTCTTTGTCAAAAATCAGGTGACCATAGTTGTGTGGGTTTATTTCTGGGTCTTTAATTTTATTCCATTGATCTACCTGTCTGTATCTGTACCAATACCATGCAGTTTTTTACATTATTGCTCTGTAGTACAGCTTGCGTCAGGGATGGTGATTCCCCCAGAAATACTCTTATTGCTGAGAATAATTTTTGATATCCTGGGTTTTTTGTGCTTCCAGAAGAATTTTAGAACTGCTTTTTCTATCTCTGTGAAGAACTGAGTTGGAAAGTTGTTAGGGATTGCATGGAATCTATAGATTGCTTTTGGAAGATGGCCATTTTTACTATATTAATCTTGCCAATCCATGAACACTGACATACCTTCTTCAACATAATCTTTCTCCAATAGTTTCATGAAATATTTAAATATAACTTTAAATTATAGGGATCATTCACATTCAAACTACTCTCATCAATTTTGTATGTCAATTTACTAAAAGAATTTAATTTGCCTCTTATAATTATTCTAAGAGCCTAAATGTTACCTTTTTCCTCCTTCCACTCCATTCCTTCTTTCTTATCTTCTATCCTCATCTTAAAGGTTTTTTAAATATTCACTTAAGAACAGATAAAAATGAAGCAATATCCATTTGACTAGGGCAAAGACTAGAAATATAGAAAAATGAAAACATAAGGACTAGGAAGGATCCAAATATCTGGTTGTTTTACAAGCATTGAAATTAAGGTTCTTATTATTTAAAAACCAAATGGTTAGGAAATACAAAGAATAAGCCACATATTTTACTCTCTGTTTTCTTGCAATTCCTTGATAAAAGCAAACAGTCACATCCCTAAAGTATCCATAAATCTGAGAGGATATTTCATTTAGTTGTAAGGGATACCTTACATAAATTTCAAATAATATTAAAGAACTCTGTCCATCAGTGGTGCCTACCTGGACATCAGAACATTTTTGTGAACTTTTGTAATTCCTACCCTTTCTTCACAGACTCTTCATGTACTCACATACCATTCCTGTTCCTACTACTGAAAAATCCACACTCCTTTTGTTCCTTAAGGTAGTTTTACAAGCATTTTGTCTTCCAGAGGATTGGTTTGAATAATAATTAGCAGCCATATACAACAAAAAACATGGAAGGATGATGAATGAGAATATGTGAAGATAATGAACTCGGGGTTGATCGTAGTGCAGGACACAGCATAAATAATAAATTATAAGTTGGTATTACAATCTGGGAGAATCCTTTTAACTCTATTAGAAATAAATAGAAAACTATATAATGATAGTATTAATAAAGAAACTTATATAATGAATATGATGTTTACTGTGCTTATTAATCTGGGTGTTGTTTTCCATAAGATTAACCTATTTACATGAAGAAATCTAAAACTACAATTGTAATATCCAATTTCACCAGAAGATGGTAGTGTCAAAATGTCAGCAATTGCTACTTTTCTTCTCACAGTCCTAAACAATCCTGAGAGGTATGTCTAATCAACAGAACATTCAAGACAAACTTAGTGGTTGGAGAAATGGCTCAGCAGTTAGAAGTGCTTGCTGCTGTTGAATGATGAAGACTGAAGTTCAATTGCAATCCCCACACTGGGGAGCTCAGAGTACCATAATTCCTACTTCAAAGAAACCTATTCCTTCTTCTGACTTCTGCCAGGACCTGTTTACACAAACACACACAAATACACACACACACACACACACACACACACACACACACACACACACAATGACTCAATGAAATTTGCAGGCAAATGGATGGAACTTGAAAATATCATCCTGAGTGAGGTAACTCAGTCACAAATGAATGAACATGATATATACTCACTGATAATTGGATATTAGCCCAAAAGTCCAGAGTAGCCAAGTTTCACTTTACAGTAACCACTGTACTGAGAGTGAGGTCCCAGAAGGAGGAATTGGAGAAGGGACTGAAGGAGCTGAGGGAG
>CM052704.1:4038571-4051444 GCA_028551405.1 Uromys caudimaculatus
TGGAGGGAGAAACAGTGTCAACTAGCGTGACCCCCCAGTCCTCCTGGAGGCTGGACCACCAACCAAAGAATACACATGGAGGGACCCATGGCTCAGACCACATATGTGGCAGAGGAAGGCCTTGTTGGCCATCAGGGGGAGGAGAGGCCCTTGGGCCTGAGGGTATTAGAGGCCCCAGTAAAGGGGAATGTCAAGGTGGGAATACAGGAGTGGGTGGGTGGGTGGGTGGGTGGGTGGGAGGTGGAATACCTTCATAGAGGCGGGGGAGGAGGAGGGAATAGGGGGTTTCCAAAGAGGAGACCTGGAAAGGGGGAAACATTGGAAATGTAAATAAAATATCAACAAATAAAAATAAATTTTAAAAAATTGGGCATATCCAGAAAAGTGGTAAAGGAAGATGGCCAAGTGACATATAAAGGCAGACCTATCATAATTATACCAGACTTCTCAACAGAGACTCTAAAAGCCAGAAGATCTTGGCAAATGTCCTACAGACCCTAAGAGAACACAAATGTCAGTCCAGGATACTATATCCAGAAAAACTCTCAATTACCATAGATGGAATAACCAAGATAATCCATGACAAAACCACATTTAAACAATATCTTTCCACTAAGCCAGTCCTATAGAGAATAACAGAAAGAAAACTACTACAAAAGGAGGGAAAGTATACCCAAGGAAAACAAAGAAAACAATCTTCTCACAGTAAACACAAAAGAAGAGAACCATACAAACATAATTCCACCTCTAACAACAAAATAGGAAGCAACAGTCATTGGTCCTTAATATCTCTCAACATCAATGGACTCAATTCTCCACTGAAAAGACATACATTAAGAGACTGGATACATAAACAGGACCCAGCATATGACTGCATACAGGAAAGACACCTCAGTGACAAAGACAGACACTAGCTCAAAGTAAAAGGCTATTAAAAAAAAAAAAAAAAAGATCCAAGCAGCTCTCTAGCTTCTCTTGCATCTCTTACCTCTTACCTCTCTTACTTCTCTTACCTCTCTTGATCCCTCTCCCCCCCCATGTGGTCATGGCTGACCTACACACACCTCTCTCTCTCTCTCTCTCTCTCTCTCTCTCTCTCTCTCTCTCTCTCTTCCCCCTTCTATTTTTGCTGCCGCCTTTCACCCCCCCCCCATTTCAATAAACCCCATGTGGAACTCTTCGGCCTGGTGTGATTTCTGGAGATGTGCGGCCATCACAACATTGGTGGTCTGAGAGCAGTGGTGTTTACATCTAATTGATCACTTCATTGGTGCCGAGACTCAGATTAGAAACACTGCAGGTTTGCATCCCACCTCGGCCACCATCAGAGATCCACGCTCGCTAGCTCAGAAGAACTGGTAAGCCCCCATCTCCCACTGGTCAGAGTAACTGTCCACATGGTCCCCAGGGAGAGTTCTTGAGTTCGGAGCTATCCCTGTGTTGTCCTTGAGGATGGGAGACATTCAGTCTTTCACCGACCCTCGTTTTAGGACTTATTCCCTTGGGTGAAACATTCCTCTGTCATTTTGAGACAGTTTCTTTCTCGACAGTGAGAATTCCAGGCCAGGCCTGGACAACTGCTCTCTCAGAAGCACCACCTCTGAGCATTAGTCTCCAGCCCGAACGTGTCTCACCCAGGAGTCGGTTTTTCCCAGTGGGCTCCCTTTGTCCCTATTTAATGGGATGTCTTGGTCTCAAACAATCTCTCTCCATCTCTGCTAAACTAGCACTTTCTCACTAAGGACCCATAGTGCAGACCCCTGTCTCATTTTCGGCTTGCTGCAACCACTAGTTCAGCTAGCTTGCCAGAAAAGCAGGTCTGGCCATACCCCCTGCCGGGGACCCTACTTGCTTCCCTTCCCCCTGTGCTCCTTTGCTCTGCTCTCGGTTCTCAGCAGGAAAGGTGGGTTTGGCCCCACCCCTTGCCTCCTACCGGAGGCCCCCTCCCATGGACTTGCTTTCCCATGTCTGTGACCACCTGCTGCCCTGGCCAAAGCTTACAGCCATGGGAAATGCAGCTTTGGCCCTGCCCACCCCCTATCTGCCCCTAAAACAGTTTTCACCTTATCTGAGAAGCAAGCGGCTCCTGTACATATGAGGCCCTTCTGGCTCTGCCCCCTGCCAAGGATTCTGCTGCCTCCCCTCCATAGCTCTGCCAGTCCCTAATCCCTGATCGCATTCCCACCTTCCAACACATGTGAGGGACCCCCTCCCTCTCTTTCTATGCCACTGCTGCCAGCTTTCTTATTCTGGTCCTTGCCATATGTCTCTTTGCTACTGCTATTAAATTTTATTCAGTTATAACCAATCTATATGGTTCTCAATACTGTCAGAGGTTTGTTAATTCTTAATATAACTGCTTCTATTGGACCTGTTTCTTCTGACCTATCCTCAGATGGCTCCACAGAACCTGAACAGCAAGGAAACAGCCAACTCTCCTAAGACTGGACAAACATCCCCCACATCCATTCTTCTAGGTTCCCCAGAGACACATCGCCCCCAATGCCAGCATGAAGCAGTCAGATATTATGAAGACCCTATTCCTGCTTTGCCATTGCCTCTTTCTAATTTTTCTTTTTAATTAAACCAAAACAGGGGAACGTTAGCATTCTGTCTAAACAAGACAACAGCCAGGTATGCTCCTCCTCACAATTGCCTGGCAACAGCCAGGTGGGCCTGGCCCCCTATAAAAGGGGCTGCTTGCTCCCTCTTCTCTCTGTTGCATCTCTTATCTCTTACCTCTCTTGTTCCCTTCCCCCCCCCTCCATGTGGTCATGGCTGGCCTCCACTTCTCTACTCTCTCCCTCTCTCTGCCTTTCTCTGCCTCTATTACCCATTTAACTCCCCTCCCCATGCCCTGAATAAACTCTATTCTATACTAAAATAAAATCCAAGCAAATGTCTCAAGAAACAAGCTAGAGTAGCCATTCTAATATTGACTGAATATAGACTTTCAACTAAAATTATCAAAAAAAAAAAAATGGGCAAAGACATTTATTACTCATCAAAGAAAAATCCACTGAGATGAACTCTCAATTCTGAACATCTATGCACCAAATGCAAGGGCACCCACATTTGTAAAAGAAACTTTACTATCCCTAACCTCAAGCTACACTACAGAGCAATAGTGATAAAAACTGCATGTACAGTGACAGGCAGGTAGATCAATGAAATAGTATTGAAGACCCAGAAATTAATCCACACACCTATGGTCACTTAATCTTTGACAAAGGATCTAAAACTATCCAGTGGAAAAAAGCATTTTCAACAAATGGTGCTGGTTCAACTGGTGGTCAACATGTAGAAGAATGCAAATTGATCCATCCCTATCTCCCTGTACAAAGCTCAAGTCCAAGTGGATCAAAGACCTCAAAATAAAACCAGATAATAGAATCTGGTAGAAGAGAAAGTGGGAAAAAGTCGTGAACACATAGGTACAGTGGGAAAGTTCCTGAACAGAACACCAATGACTTATGCTCTAAGATCAAGAATAGACAAATGGGACCTCATAAAATTGCAAAGCTTCTGTAAGGCAAAGGACACTGTCAATAAGAGAAAATAGCAAACAACAGATTGGGAGATGATATTTACCAACCCTACATCTGATAAGAGTGTTAATATCCAATATATACAAAGAACTCAAGAAGTTAGAGTCCAGAGAAACAAATAACCCTATTAAAAATGGGGAATAAAGCTAAGCAGAAAATTCTCAACTGAGGAACCTTGAAGAGCTGAGAAGCACCTAAAGAAATGTTCAACATCCTTAGTCATCAGGGAAATACAAATCAAAACAACACTGAGATTCCACCTCACACCAGTCAGAATGGCTAAAATGAATAACCCAAGTGACAGCAGAGGCTGGCAAGGATGTGGAGAAAGAGCAACATGCCTCCATTGCTGGTGAAATGCAAGCTGGTTCAACCACTCTGGAAACCAGTCTAAAAGTTTCTCAGAAAATTAGACATAGTACTACCTGAAGACCCAGCTATACCAATCCTGGGCATATACCCAGAGATGCTCCAACATATACTAAGGACACATGCTCCACTATGCTCATAGAAGCCATATTTATAATAGTAGGAAGCTAGAGACAACCCAATGTTCCTCAACAGAGGAATGGATAGAGAAAATGTGGTACATTTACACAATGGAAAACTACTCAGTTATTAAAAACACCAACTTCATGAAACTCGAGGGCAAATGGATGACTTGAAAATATCATCCTGAGTGAGGAACTCAGTCAAAAAAGAACATACACAGTATGTACTCACTGGTAGGCAGATATTAGGCCAAAAGTTCAGAATACCCAAGATTCAATTCACAGACCATATGAAGCTTAACAAGAAGGAAGACCAAAATGTGGATGCTTCAGTGCTTTGTATAAAAGTGAACAAAATACTCACTGGAGGAAATATGGAGACATTGTGTGGAGCAGAAACTGAAGGAAAGGCCATCCAGAGACTGCTCTACCTGGGTATCCATCCCATATACACCCACCAAACCAAGAAGTGCTTGGATACCAAGAAATGCTTACTGATAGAAACCTGATATGGCTGTCTCCTGAAAGACTCTGCCAGAGCCTGACAAATACAGAGGCAGATGCTCACAGCCAACCCTTGGACTGATTGTGTGTATCCCCAATGGAAGAGTTGGAGAAGGTCCTGAAGGAAATGAGGGCATTTGCAGCCCCATGCAGGGAGCAACAGTGTTAACAGGCCAGACCCCCCCCCCCAGAGCTCGTGGGGATTGGACTACCAACCAAAGAATACACATGGAGGGACCCATGGCACTGTCTGCATATGTGGCAGAGGATGGCCTTGTTGGACATCTGTGGGAGGAGAGGCCCTTAGTCCTGTGCGTGTTTGGTGCCCCAGCGTAGTGGAATGCCAGGGTAGGAGGATGAGGTGGGGTGGGTGGGTGAGGAAGCACCCTCATAGAGGCGGGGGAGTAAGGGATGGGATAGGGGGTCTCTGAAGGGAAGACCTGGAAAGGGGAAAACATTTGAAATATAAATAAAGGAAAAAAAATATATATATATACATATACATATACATATATATATCCCAACCAAGAAAAGCCTAGGGTGAGATGGTTATAGTGCAGAATTCTATCAGATATTCAAAGAAGACCTAACTCCAATACTTCTCAAACTATTCCACAAAATAGAAACAGAAGAAGCACTGCCTAATTCATTCTATGAAGCCACAGTTACGCTAATACCTAAACCACACAAAGACCCAACAAAGAAACATTCAGATGAATTTCTCTTATGAACGTCAATGCAGAAATACTCAATAAAATTCTCACAAACCGAATCCAAAACCACATCAAAGATGATCATTCACACTGGCCAAGTTGGCTTCATCCCAGAGTTGCAGGGATAGTTCAATATATGGAAATCCATCAAGTAATCCACTATATATACAAACTCAAAAAACAAAAACATATCATCATCTCATTAAATGCTGAGAAATTCTTTGAGAAAATAAAACACCCCTTCATGTTAAAGGTGTTGGCAAGGTTAGGAATTCAAGGCACATACCTAAACATAATAAAAGGAATATACCCCAAACCAACAGCAACCATCAAATTAAATGGAGAGAAACTTGAAGCAATCCCACTAAAATCAGAGGCAAGATAAGGCTGCCCACTCACTCAAAGTACTCGAAGCCTTAACCAGAGCAATTAGACAGCAAAAGGAGATCAAAGGGATACAAACTGGAAAGGAACAAATCACTATTTGCAGATTATATATATATAACAGTCACAAATAATAAATTATCTTGGTGTGACTCTAACCAAGCAGGTGAAAAATCTGTATGACAAGAACTTCAAGTCTCTGAAGGTATTGAAGAAGACCTCGGTAGTTGGAAAGATCTCCCATACTCATTGATTGACAGGACTAACATAGTAAAAATGGCCATTTTACCAAAAGCAATGTACAGATTCAATGCAATCCCATCAAAATTCCAACTCAATTCTTCACAAAAGTAGAAAGAGCAATTCTTCAATTCATCTGGAATAACAAAAATCCAGCAAAGCAAAAACTATTCTCAACAATAAAAGGGGGGAAAAACAATCCCTGACCTCAAGCTCTACTATAGAGAAATAATGATAAAACTGCATGGTATTGGTACAAAGACAGAAGGGTAGATCAATGAAATAGGATTTAAGATCCAGAAATAAACCCACACACCTAGGGTCACTTGATCTTCGACAAAGAAGCCAAAATATCCAGTCGAAAAAAAGAGCATTTTCAACAAATGTTGCTGGTTCAACTGGAGATTAGCATATAGGAGAATGCAAATTGATCCATTTTCATCTCTTTGTACAAATCTCAAGTCCAAGTGGATCAAAGACCTCAATGTAAAACCAGATACACTGTGTATACTAGAAGAAAAAGTGGGAAATAGCCTCAAACTCATTGACACAGGGTGGAAATTTCCTGAATAGAACACCAATGGCTCAGGGTCTAAGATCAACAATTGACAAATGGGACCTCATAAGATTGAAAAGCTTCTGTAAGACAAAAGACACTGTCAAAAGTCAAAACAGCAACCTAAAATTGGGAAAAGCTCTTTACCAATCTTACATACAACAGAGAGCTAATATCCAAAACAGACAAAAACTCAAGTGGTTAGACTCCAGAGAACCAAATAACTGTATTGAAAAATGGATACAGAGCTAAACAAAGAATACAGAACTAACTCAACTGAGGAATCTCGAATACCAAAGAAGCAACAAAAGAAATGTTCAACATTCTTAGTCATCAGGGAAATGCAAATTAAGATGACCAGGAGATTCCACCTCAAACCAATCTGAATGGCCAAGATCAAAAACTCAGGTGACAGCAGATGCTTGCAAGAATGTGGAGAAAGAGGAGCACTCTTCCATTGCTGGTGTGATTGCAAGCTGGTAAAACCACTTTAGAAGCCAATCTGGTAGTTCCTCAGAAAATTAGAAATAGCTCTACCTGAAGTCCCAGCTGTACCACTACTGGGCATATACCCAAAAGATGCTTCAATATATAACAAGAGCACATGCTCCACTATATTCATAGTGGCCTTATTTTGTAATAGCCAGAAGCTGGAAACACCCAGATGTCCCTCAACAGAAGAATGGATATAGAAAAGTGGTACATATATACAACAGAGTATTACTCAGCTGTTAAAAACAATGACTTCATGAAATTCTCAGTCAAATGGATGAAACTAAAAAATGTCATCCTGAATGAGGTAACCTAGACACAAAGTGACACATCATATGTATTCACTGATAAGTCGATATTAGCCCAAAAGTTCAGAATACCCACAATACAACTCACAGATCATATGAAGCTTAACAAAAAGGAAAGTCAAAGTATGGATGCTTCAATCCTATAATAAGGGGGAACAAAATCATCAAGGAAGGTAAAGGGAGGGAAGGACCTGGGAGGGAGAGAGTAGGGGTAGAGAAAAATGGCGGGCAGGATTAAGTTTGGGAAGAGACAATAAAGAAGTTCAGAGGATCAAGAAAATGTATAGAAATATAAAGCAGAGGGGTTTGAGCAACTGGTGGTAGCCACTAGAAACTCCCAGATGCCTGGGAATCAAGAGGTTCCCAAGAACCAATGTGGTTGACTTTAGCTGAAATACCTAACAAAGGGGAGAAAGAACCTGTGGAGATGACCTCCAGTTGATAGGCATGGCCCCAAGTTGACAGATGGGGCCACCCACACATCTCAAAATTTTTAACCAAGAATTGTTCCTGTCAAAGGGAAAAGCAGGAACAAAAAACAGAGCAGAGACTGAAGGAAAGACTATCCAGATATCACTCCACCTAGGTATCCATCCCATGTGGAGATAGCAAACCCCAACACTATTGCTGATTCCGAGAAGTGCCTGCAGACAGAAGCCTGGTATAGCTAGCTGTCCCCTGAGAAACTCTGCCAGCACCTGACTAATACAGATGTAGATACTTACAATCAACCATCCGATTGAGTCCAGGGAAGAGTTATGGTTAGGACTGAAGGAGCTGAAAGGGATCGGAACCCCATAGGAAGATCAACAATATCAACTAACCACCCCTCTCCCCCTAGAGCTTCTAGGGAGTAAACCACCAATCAAAGTGTATACATGGATAGGTCTGTGGCTCCAGCTACATACATAGCAGAAGATTGCTTTATCTGGCATCAGTGAGAGGTTAGTCTCTTATTCCTGTGGAGGATTGATGCCCCAGAGTAGGAGAATGCTAGAGCGATGAGGTGGGAGTGGGTAGGTGGGTGGTGGAGCAGCCTCTTAGAGACAAAGAGGAGGGGGATGGGATGGGTGGTTTGTAGAGGGGAGACCAGGAAGAGGGACAATATTTGAAATATAAATAAATAAAAGAACAGAAAGAAAGAAAGAAAGAAAGAAAGAAAGAAAGAAAGAAAGAAAGAAAGAAAGAAAGAAAGAAAGAAAGAAGGGAGGGAGGGAGGGAGGGAGGGAGGGAGGGAGGGAGGGAGAGAGAGAGAGAGAGAGAGAGAGAGAGAAAGAAAGAAAGAAAGAAAGAAAGAAAGAAAGAAAGAAAGAAAGAAAGAAAGAAAGAAAGAAAGAAAGAAAGAAAGAAAGAAAGAAAGTAAGTCAATACTGGGGTGATCTGACTTAAAGAGGAGGTACGAACACTGGCCTGCTATTGCCTAATTAGTTCAACAGACAAAAAGGAGCAAGGGGGGAGGGAAAGAGCAAGGGAGGGAGGGAGGAAGGGAGGGAGGGAGGGAGAGGGAGAGGATGGTAATGATGGGAATGACTTTGCCTGCTCTACTTTCACAGGTTTCTGCTGCCATCATCTGCACAGCCAGCCTTCCCTCTTTGGTCTTCACAAGGGTCAACCAACCATCAGATGCAGTGAGCTAGAAAATTGGGAAACTCATGGAGATTTTCAACTGAGGCATAGGCATGTGTCCTTGGGAAAAAGTGAACAACAGGTGGAGGTTCTAGTGGTTGGTAAGGAGGAGTTAGCATGTCCCTGATGGTGGGAGTACATACATTCTGGCTGCCCTTGCAGGCCATTTGTTCCTAGCTTAGAGAGTTCCAGGTCCTTCAACTTGATATCAATGTGCAAGGGAGCAAGAAGTGAACTGTCTCTAAGAGACCAGAAGAGTCAGGCAAGGAGCATAGAGCCTATGAGACAGTGTGCAAGTGTTGTGGGGAGGGCTCTCAATTCTTCTGATCACCACCTAGCATTGATTTGGGTTATTTTGCTCTCGAAATAGGAGGATCAAGCATCCAGAATGTAATGAGAGAGAGAGAGCAAACAAGGGAGAAACAATATAAACATTTAAAAAGCAAGTGGTTAGTCAGATATGGAGAGTGGGATACAACCCCATGTCTCCTGTCCCTGCTGTCCTTTTCATGTTGTGCCTCCTTCAGCATGGGCACACACAGCTAGGAACATGTTTCTCCCAAAATCCTGTTTTCTACTGTGAACTCAGTGTATATAGGGAATTAACTATCCCCAAACATAGAGAGCTTGTTAGAGGAAGGAACACGAGTTTACTGCATTCTTCACATGAGGAACAACACCAAAAAAGCATATTGGGATTTGTAAATTTCTTATGCCCTTGATCCATGGCCACCACCATTACTTTTAGCAGGCAAGAATGAGGTCAAAATCCCTAATCTCTGAATCTATGTCTTCAGTGAAATAGCTACTCATGTAATAAGTCATTCTAGTCCCTTATTCTCCAGGATTATGAAACATCCACTGCTGCTGTTTTTCCTAATATCCCCTCCATAGTCTACTAAGGAAATATGCTTGGAAGGCTGTTAATTGTTTAAAATATCCATGTATCTTACATGGTGAATCCACTGATTGAAAACAAAATTAATTGCTTTTAAGTGGTCCAAAAATCCTCAGGGATTCACACACAAATTTTACTTTTAGATGAGGCTTTGACAACAGCAAGAGTTCAGTGGACCCTAGTCCTTCTGTCTTTTTCTAAACTTCTCCCTCTCCCTCTCCCTCTCCCTCTCCCTCCTCCTCCCCTCCTCCTCCCTCTCCCCTGCCCTCCCTTCATCTCTCTCCCTCCCTCCCCCCCCTCTCCATGGTATTTCCAGACAGAGAATCTCTGTGTAGTCCTGAAACTCAATCTGTAGACCAGTCTGGATTCATACTCTCAGACTCACCTTCCTGTGCCTCCCAAGTGGTAGAGTTTTTGTGTTGTGTTATGTTGTGTTGTTTTGTGTTGTGTTGTGTTGTGTTGTTTTGTTTGGGTTGGGTTGGGCTGGGTTGGGTTGGGTTTTAGGTTTTTTTTCTATTTTTTCATACAGGGTTTTTTTTTTCTTTTCTGTAATAGTCCTGTCTGTCCAGCAAATTCCTCTGTAGACCAGTCTGGCCTTGAAACAGATACCTGCCTGCCTCTGCATTTAGAGTGCTAGGATTAAACATGTGTACCACCATGCTTTGGCAATATTCTCATCTTTTATGATTTCAGGTTCCAGCTTTTGCCAGGCAGTGGTGATGATGGTGTAGATGGATCTCTGTAAATTTGACGCTAGCCTAATCTACAGTACAAGCTCCAAGGTTGCCAGGACTACACAAAAAGAAACCATATCTAGATACAAAGCAAAATACAATAAAAATTTTTCTGGCTTATATTGCATAGAGACATATCCCCTCTAGCCCTATTGTCTACAGTGATTTGATCACAAAAGCATGTTGGATTTTTATTGAAGAAGTTTTCTGTGTTTTGTGTTTCTATTCCTGCACAAACATCATGACCAAGATGCAAGTTGGGGAGGAAAGGGCTTATTGAGCTTACACTTCCATGCTGCTGTTCATCACCAAAGGAAGTCAGGACTGGAGCTCAAGCAGTTCAGGAAGCAGGAGCAGATACAGAGGGCATGGAGTGTTGTTACTTACTGGCTTGCTTGCTTTCCCTGGCTTGCTCAACTGGCTTTCTTATAGAGCCCAAGACTACCAGTCCACAGACGGTGCCACCCACAAGGGGCCCTTCCCCCATGATAATTAATTAAGATGTCTTACAGCTGGATCTCATGGAGGCATTTTCCCAACTGAAACTCTTTTCTCTGTGATAACTCCAGCTTATGTTAAGTTGACACAAAACCAGCCAGTACAATTGACCCCTTGTCAACTTGACACACAAATACATCACTACTAAGCCTCAAACCTTACTTTCTTATTCATCCCCAAGATCTAAGTAACTTTAAAAATCCCACAGTCTTTGCAAATTCTTACATATTAAAATTTCAATCCCTTTAAAGATATCTAATCTCTTAGAATTCAAAGTCTTTTTACCATCAAAAAGTCTCTTAACTGTGGGCTCCACTAAAATACCTTCTTTCTTCAGGAGGGAAAATATATCAGGGCAAAGTCACAATCAAAAGCAAAATCAAACTCTAACCATCCAATGTCTGAGATCCACTCACAATCTTCTGGATTCCTCTAAGGGATGGAGTCAATCTCCAACTCTGCCCTTTGTAGCACACACCTTGTCTTCTAGGCTCCAGATGCCTGTACTCCACGGCTGCTGCTGTTCTTGGTGGTCATTTCATGGTACTGGTATCTCCAAAACACTGCTGTCTTCTGCTGCAACTAGGCTTTACCAACAGCCTTCCATAGGTTCCTCCCATGGTGCCAAACTTCAACTCCCCTGCATGACACCTTTAGTCCTGTGTCATCAACTGCCACTAAGGCTGCACCTTCACCAATGGCCTTCCATGGCCTTTTGCAGCACTGAGCCTCAACTCCTTTGCATAACTCCTTCAGTCCTGGGCTGTCAATTGCAACTTCACCAATGGCCTTCCAAGTCCTCTCACAGTGCCCAGGCCTCAGCTGCTCTTCATGACTCTTTCATGCCTTCAAAACCAGTACCACCTGGGTGACTCTTATACATTACCAAGTCCAGTCACAGCACAAGGCCCAACTCTGGCTATTTCTGGAACACAACCTTTGTGCTCTCAGAAAACACTTCTCAGAAGATTTCACCTCAATGATGCTGGTCTCCTCTCAATCACCACCAATATCCCAGCTCCACCCAACCAGCATCAATAGTCCCAGCAATGCAATGGTTTTGCTTAAATGTTCTGGTATCTCGTAATTCACAGTTGATCCTTCAGCCCCAGCTAACCCAAACCACAGAATCTTTACAGTCAAAATAGCAATATCCCTGATAAGAGTCTTTAATCTTCCCTCTGAAATTTCACAAGCCAGGCCTCCATCTTCTGCACTGTTCTCAACATTATCTTCCAAGCTCCTACACAACATCCTGTCCCGCGTGCTCTTTGGTCTTGCCAGCAAGAACCCACGCAGACACACGGATCCTTCTGCAGCAAAGCGTTTATTGCATCATGAAGAGGAAGACCCCGGGCCCCAAAATGGCGCTGCTTATATAGCCCTGAGGCAGCGTGTCCTCCACTGATTGGCGCGCCCTGGGAGTGGGCGGTGATTAGTCATGTACACCCTTAATGCACAAGCGCTTCAGGGTTTCCCTGCGCTATCCGTAAGTTTCCTTAGAGTGACAGCGGAAGTCAGCGCCATCTTGTAATGGCGAATACTCTAACCGCTCTCTACATCTCCCCCCATTCTTTCAAGTAAGAAGGAGAGGGGGGTTAGCTGGGTTAAATAGGCCACACCTCCCTACAGTGGTATCAAAACACAGAACCAGGCTCGATCAAGCGAATTCGGTCATGGGCGAATAGGCGATCAAAGGCCAATATTCTGAGAGCATTCCATCCTTACCCTTCCAGGTGCAATGGTACAAGACCCCTGGGTGCAAGGGCTAAGGAGGCTATGCTATGAGTAACACCCATCCCCGTGCAATGGAGCATATCTCCTAGGGGTGCAAGGGCTGTTAACCCACAAATGAAAACCACGCTTGAGGGGAGGGGGCGA
>CM052704.1:4051944-4076413 GCA_028551405.1 Uromys caudimaculatus
GCGAGTGCGGCCGATACGATAAAGATAGCTTCTATCACGTCAGCCGATTGTGGAGGAAGATCGGGGAAAAGCTCGCGGACAGACATACCTCTCAGAGCTTGCCTTTAGTCCTGCAGTTCTGAATCTACTCCGCAGAAGCGGAGGGTCTCCTCGGTGCCGGCGATGATGAAGTCGCTACGTTCCCGGGTTTCGGCACCAGTTGTCCCGCGCGCTACTTGGTCTCGCCAGCAAGAACCCACGCGGACACACGGATCCTTCTGCAGCAAAGCGTTTATTGCATCATGAAGAGGAAGACCCCGGGCCCCAAAATGGCACTGCTTATATAACCCTGAGGCAGCGTGTCCTCCACTGATTGGCGCACCCCGGGAGTGGGCGGTGATTAGTCATGTACACCCTTAATGCGCAAGCGCTTCGGGGTTTCCCCACGCTATCCGTAAGTTTCCTTAGAGTGACAGCGGAAGTCAGCGCCATCTTGTAATGGCGAATACTCTAACCACTCTCTACAAACATCCCACAGAGCAGCCCAAAGTTCCAAAGTCCTTCCGCAGTCCTCCCCAAAACATGGTCAGGTTGTCACAGGAATACCCCACTACACTGATACCAATTTGTCTTAGACAGGGTTTCTATTCCTGCACAAACATCATGACCAAGATGCAAGTTGGGGAGGAAAGGGTTTATTGAGCTTACACTTCCATGCTACTGTTCATCACCAAAGGAAGTCAGGACTGGAGGTCAAGCAGTTCAGGAAGCAGGAGCTGATGCAGAGGCCACAGAGTGATGTAGCTTACTGACTTGCTTGCTTTCCCTGGCTTGCTCAACTGGCTTTCTTATAGAGCCCAAGACTACCAGCCCACAGGTGGTACCACCCACAAGGGGCCCGCCCCCCTTGATCACTAATTGAGAAGATGCCTTACAGCTGAATGTCCGGGAGGCATTTTCTCAACTGAAACTCCTTTCTCTGTGATGACTCCAGCTTGTGTCAAGTTGACACAAAACCAGTCATTACAGTTTTGTACCTCAGTTTTGACTGTTTTTCTTTCTTAAGTTAGGCAATTAGAACTACAAATTCGAGCAGTACACAAACAACTGGGGTGCAGCTATAGTACACAGAACAAAGCAATTTCAGGGTTGTTCGGGGTTGGGATAGAAAGAGAAAAATCATGGTTGCCTTTTTCAAACTATTTCTTCTCTCTCTCTCTCTCTCTCTCTCTCTCTCTCTCTCTCTCTCTCATGATTATTGAAAAGTTTTGAAGTGTGTTTTAGAAAGTGTCTGAATCATAGCTTCTTTGTCAACACATCCCCTCCCTAAAGAAAGACAGACAGAAAAGTAAACAATCTGAAACTCTTGACACACACACAGAGACAGAGAGAGAAAGAGACAGACAGACAGAGACAGGGACAGAGATTTGGAAATTAAACTAATTATACAATAAAGTAAGAGAAGGAGAAATGAAAAATAAACAAAAATAAAAATAAAAAAAACCTTTCTGGAATTAAGAAAGAAAGGGCAGGCAAGTTGGGTGTGATGATGTACCCCTGTACTCCCATCATTGTGGAGGCAGAATCAGGTGAATCTCTTAAATCAAAGTCTGCCTGGCAGAGAGAACCCTTTCCACACATACCCTGATTCAAATAAATGAAACTAAGTAAGTAACTACTCACATGCATACATACACACATACATACATAAGTACATTAAATAAATACTGACAACTGAATGGCATGGAGCTGCCTTTTTTGCACCCAAACCCACACAGAGTTTAAATGCCACCTACCCAACCCACCTACTTCACATGCCTGCACTGTCATATACAATCATACAAGTTCTTACTCTCACACCAATGCACACAGACAAACACACATACAGGTGCATGCTCATGCATGCACATGTGCACAGACATACACACACATAGACACACACACAGGGATACATTTTGAAATTAAGTTAAATAGAGACTAAACTAACAAGAAATAAAAAACAAACTTTCGGTGGTCAAGATTCTGCTGCCAATCTGGTTTATGTTTCATGGTTGGTTTCATCAACTGGGATGACAGTGAAGTCACATTGTTGCTTCCATCATGTTGGTGTTACCACAGAAGGTGACTGTCATTCCATGGTTGCTTCAATCTTGGTGAGGACAGTGTAACATAAATTCGCAGAATGAGAAATTAAAAACAACAAACAAAAAACCAAAACCTTCCTGGATTGAAAGAAAGAAAAAGGAAAGGGAGCGTGGTGATGTGTGCCTTTAATCTCAGCCCTGAGGAGGCGAAGGCAGAGGCGCTACTTGAGTGGCCAGTCTAGTGTGCTTCGGAACCATGTAGAGAGACTTTGTCTCTAGTAAATAAATGAATACAGAAAAAAAATGTCTATCCATATATACATGTATGTCTGGTGGCTCAGAGGGTAGGACTCCTGGCTTTTAAGGACTATGTAAGATATTAGAAGGAACGTTCCATTTTGAGTAGGGTTCAAGTAAAGTATAAGTTCCCAAGACCGTCCTGGGAACCGACATCCTACTTGGCAGAAAGAGACATGTAAGTGGGTAACTGACATCCTGGTTGCTAAGTTAAGACAGAAATGTTACACAAGTTCTCTGCCACAGTTGAATACCCCAACTAATGGGAGAAGTGTAAGTATACAACAAAGACATGTTTTTAAGGAAATCCTCTATCTCTAAATCCAGATTGGTGAAATAACTTGATACAGATGTTTGGGAATTTTAGGCATGAAATTCCTGTAGGTTCATAATTCAAAGGCAGAGTTCAGCTCTAGAACCTGAATTGTGTCCCTGATTGATGAGTCCTAGGGCATATGCAGTCCTGGAACCCAATGCTGACCATTAAGCCTGACAACCTGATTTTATTATTTATTTTCTGGGGGGGGGGGGGGGATTGCCTGTCTGATTGTCTGCCTTCTGGCTACCCTGCCTGCCTTTTGTTCTGTTTTTCTCTCTGTGAACCCTGTGCATGTCTGGTGCTTTCATATCTTGATGAAGGGGTCAGTTCTTCTGAAATTAAAGTTATGGATGGCTGTCAGCTCTTTCTTGCCTTCCCTGTGGGTGGTGTGACTTTTGGCCCTGATCTATAATTCCCGGGGCATATGCAGTTCTGGAACCCAATGATGGCCAACATGCCTGTGGACCTGATTTTATTATTATTTTGTGTGTGGGGGGGGGTGCCTGCCTGTGGGGCTTCCTGCCCTCCTATAACCCTATGCATGTCTGATACATTCAGAAGCCAGATGAAGGGCTCAGATCAGCTGAAATTAAAGTTATGGTTGGATGTCAGCTGCCTGTTGCTTGTCCTCTGTATGGTGGGACTTGAACCCATGAAAGATAAAAACATAACAGGCAGAGGTGGAAAGAAGCTATTTGTTAAGATTCTGTCAACCATTTTAGAATTACAGAGTTATGTCTCAGGAGCCTCCTAGTCACATTAAACAAAAACAACAGTGGGAAATACATCACCATAGCCAGACAAATAAATAAACAAACAAGAAAAAAGATTCTAGAATTTGTCTGGCTATGGTGGTGCAAGAAGCTCTGTGGGTATGAGGCTAGCTAAATCTACAGAGCAAATTCCAAGGCAGCCATGGTTACACAAAGAGAAACACTATCTCAAGACAAACTAAAACAGGGCAATAGAAGATTGTGACTTTTGTTTTACAGAAATATGTTCCCTCTAGTCTTCTTGTCTGTTGAACTTACATGATGAAGGCATGTTGAATTTTATTGCAGTTTTTTTCTGTTTTGAATTTCAGCTGTGATTGGTGTTACTTGCCATCAGGTATAGGTGTGTCTTTGATTTGTTTAAGTTTTTTCTAATTCTTGACCTGTATACAGAAGACAATTTTTTGTGTTCTTTCTTTCTTTGTCTTATTCTTCCTTCCTTCCTTTCTTTCTTTCTTTCCTTCTTTCCTTCTTTCTTCCTTTCCTTCTTTCTTTATTAAGGTAGGCAATTAGAGCTATACATTACCTCATAGACTTATTTTACTGTGTGGCAAGGGTTGTATAATGTTGTGTTTCTCACATGTCATCTTCTAGCTTTGTGTGGTCTGAGTGTATTCAAAAGACAGAACAAAGAATTAGAAACAAACATGCAAAAACAAAAACTTCCCTTAATCCCATCATTGTGGAGGTAGAGTTGGGCAGACCTCTGAATTCAAAATCTGCCTGGCAGATGGAACACTTTCCCAAGAATCCTTGTTTCAAATAAATAAAAACTAAGTAAGTACACACAAACATACACATGTACATATATACATATATACATACATACATACATACATATATACATACATATATACATACATACATACATACATTAAACAACTAATGAGAACTGGATGGCATGGAGCTGCCTTTGTTGTGCTTACCCCCCACAGACTCTGGAGGTCATATATGCACCTCCATCACATGTTTGCACTATCATACATGCACATATACAGATGCCTGTTCCACAACAGTACACAGGCAGAAAGATACACATGCAGACATGTATGCACATACACACCCACACACATGGATACATTTTGAAATTAAATTAAATGAACAATAAACTAACAATAAATCAAAACCAAACAAACTTTCTGGGGTCAACATTCACTTGCCATTCTAGTTTAGGTTACACGGTTGATTACATCCAGTGAGGTGGCAGTGAGGTCACTTGGTTGCGTCCATCTTGGTGGGGTCAACAGAGAGAATGACCGCCATTCACATGTTGGATTTGATCTTGGTGAAGTCAGTGTACACTAAATTTACAGAACAAGAAATTAAAAACAAACACAATACATGCAAATAACACATAGTGCTGGGTTGTTACAAGCTGCCCAGAGAGTACACTCATACAAGTAAACAAACCCAGAAAGCAGGAATCCTAAGCAGATGTATCTTCAGGAACTGTGAGCTAAAAGAGCAGAAAAACAGGTGGTCAGACAAGTCCACAGCCTTGAAGGGCCCTGTCCTTTAATGTCACCTACCAAAGAACAGTGTGTCAGCATATATCTCCAGGTACAATATGGACAGATTGCAAATACCAAAATAATCACAGATACAGGAAAAAAATTACTGGCCATATGGAACACCTAGAAGTCATGCCTGGTGAAGTGTTCCAAAAATGTTCCCATGAGCAAGAAAGCCTGCCTTCAAAGGACAACTCGTCAACATTATGAACCTGAGTAAACACATAGAACAAAGGCCATGCTAGAATGTGGGGGGGGTCACAGCTTCCTCAAGGCCTCAGAAATCCGGAGCCCTGACTCCAGGACCGGAGGGGCCCTAGAGAAAAAAACAAATAAACAGGTAAGGCTCCCAAGCTTCAGAGACACTAGGCTGGGCCACTTCTCTTGGAACCCGGCACCACAGCATCCTTTTGGTTTCAGAAATCCAGAGTCCAAGCCCCAGGAACTGACAGCCTCCTGGAGGAAAAAAGAAACAAAAACCAGTAAGGTTCCGAAGTTCCTGTGAGGCCAAGTTGGGCAACATGGCCTTGGAATCCTGGGCCACAGCATCCTCTGGTCCTCAGAAATCCAGAGCTGACCTAGGGGCTCATGGAGGGGAAAAAAAAAAAAAAAAAAAAAAGATCTGAAGCTCCATAGAGACCAGGCTGGCCACATCTGCTGAGAGGGGCTGGGGCCACAGCATCTTTTATGCCTCAGAAATTCAGAGCCCCACAGCGGGGACCAAGAGCATGTGTCAAAAAAAAACAAAAAACAAAAACAAAAAACAAAAAAAAAAAACTCCAGCTCTGTCCCAGTCCTAACTATGTCACCTTGGGGGGGGGGGGTGGTAGGGTTGGGAGGTAGGGGAGTAGAGGGTCAAAGGTCTTCCCTCTCTGCCTCAGAAATCCAGTGGGGAAGTAGAGAAAAGGCAGGGGTTATCCGCTATCTTTTGGTGTTCTTAATAGGAGAAAGTAGCAAGCATATTGACTCATTTTCTCATAAAAATCAGCTGAAAATATCACATAACTATTATTTTCATTAGTAGGGATTCTTGAAAGAAATGAACTAATGTGATGGATGATTAGATGAGGTGGATATGTAGGACAAAACTAATTATAGAAATTGACTGATACAGTCAATAATAATAAAATAATAATAGTAATAGTAATAACAATAAGTCCTATGACATGTCCTGTCTCTCTTAAGACTTTTCTTCAGAAAAACATTTTTTATCTTAAATAATTAAATTATAATAAAACATTTTGTAAATAATATAAAATCAAATTTCAGGGAGACAGGGACAAATAATAATAACCAAATATTCAAAACACAAAAATTAAAAACTGCTCAATCCATATTTAGAAGATGCTCATATTAGTAACAGTAAGAGCAATATATACCATTTTAACAACATACACTGCTCTTTGAAGCCATGCAAACTGTCATTGTTTATACATTAATAGTGGCCTCTGACAGCTAAATTTGCAAATGAATTTGGACTGTCTCCAACTATCTAGCAAGCCACTATGAACGAATTTGCATTCAGGGAGTTTAGCTCACCAAAGCCCCATTTTGTACCTGGTAAAGATTTTGAAATAAGGCCTAAGCTCTTCCATCCTCTCCATGGAATTAGCTTTTCCCTTATCCTTTACACATTGGCAAGAGTGATGTGGCAGTAGTTAGCCTAATTCTGTTGAATGAAATTACTAGAGTTCTAGATACTCTCTTCTCCCACCTTTTTCTCTACTTAAAAAAATTGATGAGGCTGCCCTCCAAATGTTTTATAAATATTTAAAGTTCTAGTAATCCTTCAGTTTCCCAACTATCTCTCCAGCAGAATATTTCAAGTATTGGATTCCATCTGGGATCAGATGACACTCTTAGGATTGTGTTGGTAAAATATTGAGCCTCCTATGGAAGAATGTCACTGAGGGAGTCTTCGAGTAGCTCATCCCTCTCCTTCTGGGCAGCAGAGAAAGCTGTGGGAGAGCTGCTGGCCTTCTGTCCCTTGTCCTCTCCTGCCCCTTTTCCTCTCCTGCTGCCCCATGATGAAAGTGGGTGGGAGAGTGGAAAGTTGGGGTAGAATAGGATGAGGGAAGAAGTATTTCCCTTCTCTTAAATCTGGGATGCTTTTCTTCCCCATTCTCTCCCCCATCTTTTGGTGTTGCTTCTCTGAACCCAGACTCCCATGCTCTCTTGGGACCCTACTTGGAAGCTGAGATCCAGCATCTCCCCATACTACAACCCAACTGTTGAGGAGCAAAGCAAAGAACAGGGTGGAGACTGCCCCAAGCTCCAGCACAGAGGTGGAGGCTGCTGTCTGAATCACCCACCCTTTTTTTCCACTGAGACAATCAGGAAAATAAGTATTCAGACCAGTTGCCAGCCAGATTTGAAATCCCTATGCCTTTTTTTAAAAAAAGTTTTATTATGAGCAGTTCTGAAGTATTAGATTTCCTTCATTGTTATTTTGCTGTTATGTTTACAACTTGGTCTCTTTCACCCAAAGAACAGGTCTTAAATTGAACATAAACTCCATAAATCTTCATAGAACTCTCTGCATTGTCCTGGAACAGGCCCAAGACCAGACCTTTCTCCATTCAAAGCCTTGATCCTTCTTCCTGCTCTATAGAAGACACTCCTCCTCACCTCCATAGCCAGCCAGCATAGATTAAGTCTAGTGTTACCTGTCAAAACCCACAGACTGGGAAGTAGGAGCAATTCTAACCTTAGAAAGCTCCCAGCTGTGAATTGAGAGTCTCTACTATCAGCCCTCCTTTTTTGTTGCTGTTCACAGAGGTCTTCTGATTATCCATTAGGAAGCAAGGCAATAATGATGTATTAAAATGACCAGAGTAGATTTCAAAGTTCTATATAACTTTAATTTTGGAGTAGAGGTAGAACTAGATTTTTGGTTTTAGTAGCAAATGACATTGGTATTAAGTGCTCATCTTGGATCCCTGAAACCTTGAGTCTGATTAAATACACATTATAGATAGTTATTCTTAGGATTCCAAATTCTACAAAACCCATAAACATGGTCATTTCTCCAGGATCTAAATTGGGAGTCAAAGTGTCAATTTTTAGATTTCAACTTTGTTACTGATTCAATGTGCGGATCTTATGAGATCTTCAACAGTAAACTAGATGTAATTTTAAACATTATTTTAAGCATTGTTTTTAGAACCAAATCTTAAATGCAGCACAATACCTGAAAGGGAAGAATAGGAATCAATTTGAATATTGCAGGAGGGGGGAGGATCAAAGGTTACAAGACTTATACGCTTGCTTTCCCATGCTTTTCTGTAAAGGCCAAACCAGTGTGAAATACTGGCTGTAGTAGATATCTCAAAAATCTAGGCCAGTACTAAGTTAAGAAAAATTTTAATCAGTGGACAACAAAATAAAAACACAAGGAAAATATACTTGCTTTTATAAAACTAAGTGTGACCAGATTTTAGAAATTCACTTTATTCAGAGCCTGTCTATGTAAAATGACAAGCCTACAAAATTGCATTTTTCCCATAGTATAGAACACCATAAAAAATGGCAGCCTCATTTTTAAATGACCATTTCTAAAAGTACACAGATAAAAGTCAGAGGCTATGCTTTAATACAACAGTAGAATCGAAGCATTTGGGAACAGTGATTTGGAGGTTCTGCTAAGTGTCAAGATTACCTGGTCTCCATCTCTGCTTCTACAAATATGCCCCAGACCTCTGAACTCCACCATAAAATTCAGCATCTGCACCCAGCACTCTAGCAGGCCACGCATGCCCTCGGATGAGTTCTGGCACTGTTGCTCTGTTCTAGTTAGGATCAACCCTGAGATTTTTGCCTCATTTTCTTTGCCCTGTTAACATTTTGGCAGTCTTCAATCTCACCTACAATGGACCTGTCCAGTTTTTGCTTTGGTTCTTCATAGAAAACCTGTTATACTGTTGTATGCTAGGAAAATACTCTATCTCTGAGTTACATCCCATTACAAAGCTGACTTTATACACAGTACCATAAAATCATGTTAGTAGGTTCAGTCTTGACATATCAGTTAAGTTGGTTTATTTCTCTGCCTCAATTTTGATCTTTATCAGTAAAATTTTTAAAAATCTTGTAGGATTATTATGAAGACTTAAAACCCCCTTAAAACTAGATTAAAGATTTATTTATTTATTTAATGTATGTGAGTACACTGTTACTGTCTTCAGACATACTAGATGGGGGCATCAGATCCTACTGCAGCCTCACTACATTGCTGAGGCTGGCTTAAGCAATCCTAACACATATTCCAAGAAAGTAGGACTACAGGTGCTAACCATCTGCCAGGTTCAAAACAGATCTTTTAAGATCCTGCTACTTTTGAAATCTGTAATAGCCTAAATAATTCTTGTCTCTTTTTTGTTCAAACTTGAAATAATTTTTGTTGTGTATGATTAGATTTTTTTTAAACCAAATAAAGACTCCTGCATTCTTGGTTTGAAGTGCATTATACTTTTTGAGTTACTAGAGAGTTCAAAAATCAAGGTGTCTGTGGTTACGTTTTAGTAGTCCCTGGGATCAAACTAAGGGCTTTCCCCGTACTAAGCAAGTGTCTCTTTAAATGAATTACTACTAATAGTGAAATAACCAGCTTCTAGAGCTTGCTACATAAAAGACAAGTGTTCTAAGTATCTTCCAAAACGTAATTCTTACAATACTGAAAGCACATACTTTTTATTACTGTTATAAACTACCATTTTATAATAAGGAATAGGTTGCAGAGAGATATTAAATAATTGTCTCTAGCTCACATAACTAGAAAACAAAGGAGCTGAAATTCATACCCAAACTATCTGGCCCGTGAACCTGTGCTTTTAACTATTATGCCATACTCCTAAATTCTAGATACAGGTCTTTGACTGAAACATCACAGTGTCTGTTGGCAGGCTTCAGCAGACAAGCAGAGACCTGGATGAGTTTTACTATCTCCGTTCTTTAGTGGGAGCTGATCTCTGTTTAACCCTTCAAGACATCCCAGACAATTCATATTGTCTATGATTTCACCCTGAGCCAGCTTTGACCTTTGACCTAAACAGTCCCTTCAGTTTCTTCACACTCAAGACAGATGTCTTCATTCCAACTAGAATCCATACTGTTATCAACACGGTTGAGTGTCTATCTGGGAAAACTTGGCTAATGGTAGATAAGAAGCAATCATTTGTTCATCAAGAGGAGATCATTTGCTCATGAAACACTATTTTGTCCTCCTAGTGTTTAGAAAAGTTATTAGATGAATTAATGTGAGGATTTCAGGAAGAGAGTGAGAGAAAGCAGGTAACACCCAAGAGTAGGATGCTGGCCTGACACCTGTAAAGGAGAGAAGGCAAGAAAAAGGACCAGTCTGAACATAGGGATAAGATAGACCAGCCAGTCACTGCAGGTTCTCCAGTCCTGTCTCATATAAAGAGGCCTGTGCTGGTCCTTCTGGCGCTGATGAGAAGGAGTGCTCACCAGGACAGCCTCCATGTGACATCAGGGAGGAAGAGATGCAGAGGCCTGGCTGCCCAGATTGAAAATCAGGTCTGCTGCCCATATTAGATACCAGAGGCAGGGTTTTTGTTTTTGTTGGGTTTGAGGGAGTGGTTTGTTTGTTTTCCTCTTCTTGGTTGGTTTCATTTTTTAAGGACAGGGTCTCATTGTACATCCCTGGCTAGTCTGGTACTCACTATATACACTAGGCTAGTCTCCAGTTCGAGATCTGCCTGTGTCTTCTGGGATTAAAGGCATGTGCCACTATGCCAGCTCAGAGGCCTGTTTTTATGGCCACCACATCGAGGCATCAGAGGTAAAATTGAAACTTTCCAATGTGGCTATATATTCTACTTTTAATCACCACTGACGGAAACCCCTTTCCCACTACCAATCCCCAAACCCCCTCTGCAAGTTATTGATTCCCTGATCAGTCTTTTTCCCCTTTTCTTTTTGTCTGCTCCATCCTGAGAGTTGACCTAGCATGTTTTCAGACCTCAGCTGTGTCCCTGCCTGCGTTGCTGAACTCTGTACTGCATAAACTCAGTAATTCCAGCATTCAAGAGTTGAAAATAAGCAGATGAAGTGGTGGTCAGGTGAGGTTGGGGTAGGGTGGTGCAGAAGGTACTTCTATGCTGCTTTCCCCAAGACAGCCATTTTCAGCTTTCTGAGGAAATTTCATACTTCAGTTTTTAATGATTTAATTTTATCTGCTAGCCAGCTTGGCTCGTCTTTCCTTTATTTTTGGTAGGAAGATATAAATGTAAGATGATGATGATGATGATGATGATGATGATGATGATGATGATGATGGTAACGACGTAGCTCTGGTTGTCCTGGAACAATGCTCAGAGATCACAGCTGTTCTGTTCTGAACAGTCAGTTCAAGGGTAGGTTGGATTCTGTAGAGAGGTCAGTCCTTTCTTGAAAGAAAGGAAGCAAGAAAAAAAGGGCAAATAAATAGGAACATAAATATAATTAAATTGGAACAAGCCAACACACACACACACACACACACACACACACACACACACACACACACACACACAGGAACAAGGGAAAGCAGTGCACAAATGTGGCTTATGTGGGTGAGTGCGGGACCCCCATCCCAGAGGGTCGATGCTGGATGGGGAATAGAAGGGTGAGGGGTTGGCTCCGGTCCCACCCAACTCCTGTTCCCAGGTTCCTGCCGCCCTATGCATCCTTCCCGATAAAGTTCTATTGTCCCATTGGTGGGTCTTATGTCTGCCATGGTGCCTGCGAGTTCTCAGGCCGTGTTTTTTGTTCTTGTTTTGTGTTTGTTTGTTTGTTTTGCCTCACCTCATTCCTCCGGAGAGCTCTCATAGCTGGCAGAAAACTGGTGTCCTCTTCTCATGACCTGGATTGGTCTCTCTGAGATGGCAGTGTGGGGAATGGTGATTGCCTGAATCTGGTGTGTCATCGGACATCGGAAGCCATTTCCCCTCGAGGGTCTTTAGTGGCTGGTTTCATCATTGGTAGTCTCTAGTGTTGTCTTCTGGGGCTCTGGGGACTGGGGGGGAGGGGAGGGAGTAGGCATTGGGGGGGGGGGGGTTGGGCAGTTGGTTTGGAGCTTGCTTAGCAGGACTGCTAGAGGAGAGTGTAGGCAGTTTTCTTCTCACTTGTTTACCTCTCTTCCCCGGTTGTGTCTTGATCGATCTGTGGCACTTTCCAGTTCCTGTCGCCGCTGTTTTCCCCAGCCCTCTTTCAGCTGTGCAGTGGGGTCCGGGCTTCAGGGCTCCCTGTTGGGGGTCGGGGTGACCATTCATTTCTGATCTTCCGCTACCCCCCACCCCCGCGTCTGTGTGGTCTCACCGGCCTGCTCTGGGTCTTCTGACCCCGCCCAGAGTGTCAGGGAGTACTGTTTCCAGACGTTGCATCTCACTGCCCTGTGTCAGGGCCCGCTGAGGCCCCGCCCGCCAGTGAACTCTGCTACACCCACTGGAGCGGTTCTGCTCTGTGGCCAATAGGCCCGATATGTGGCGTCTGGACCACGACGGGTTACTTCGGGTTTTGACGGGTGGCCTTCCCGGTTCTTCCCCCAATATCCTTAGCTGGTCCCTGCTCTCCTCTCCGGTGGTGGTGGGGAATCATCATTCCCGCGGGTGACCATCCTTGGGCGCTTCACTTCCCCCACTCAATTCGTGAGTGAGGCTGATGGTATGTGTGGCTGACATTCTGGCTCTCCTGATGCCACAAAGAAGAGTTGGCAGTGTTGGGGGCAGGCAGATGCGAAGGGCGTTGTGTAAGGACAGATTCCACTACTTCAGAGTTGGTTGCTCTCACTCCCATTTCCACCCGCCCATGCCCCATCCGTCTGCCCCCTTCCCACTCCCCTCTTTTCCCATCTCTGCTTCCCTCCTGCTTTTAGCCTTGGATCACTCTGCTCATGTGTCCATGAACAACACATCTAACTGCGAGAATTAATGTGAATTGTAGGACATATTGATAACCAAGACTTCGAAGACACTTTGGTCCCTGGCTTCCTCCCAGGGCTTCACCTGTCTGAGCTTCACTAGATGCTTCACTAGACTTCAATAACCCACCTCAGCTGTGTGGCCGCGTGGTGGTCATAGGACTGGAGGTTTAGTCCCATTGCTCTCCTTCTCCTTTAAACATGGGTGGTGTCGGTGGCCCACGCCCCGTTTGCGCCTCGTCTCCCCCTGCCCCTCACCTAGCTTTTCCTGCTCCTCTGCCCCTGCCCGCTGGTCGTCTGCCCCTGCTTCGCCTCGGCTTCCTGAGCTGCCTCCCCCCTTCCCCCACCTCCGCTTCCCTGTCCGTGTTTGTGCAACAGCCTCAATGTGCCTTGTAGGCACATGGCAATGAGTGAGGCTGTGTCCCAGGTGCACAAAAAATTAAGCATCTTAAAATTCTAAGGATGTCTATCGGTCCTCTTAACATTTTTTTTTTTTTTTTTTTTTTTTTTTTGTCACCAAAGAAAGCTTTGGTTTTAACAGTGCACACACACCCTGCAGGACCATTGAATTTGTGAGGCTTATCTATAGAATTACCTGGGGCTGAGTATATGTATATGAAAGTATACTTAATATTGATGATGGCTGCACATAACCATATAAGTGGTTTGACCTTTTCTTAACCTTGATAGTCCAACTAAGGCAGAATGGTACACTGTCTAGCTAGTTGGGCATGGTTTGATAGGCAGAGAAGGAACCCTTACATTCAGTAAAATTTTGCTGTTGGTTTGGTTTTTGTTGTTGTTGTTGTTGCTTTGTTTTGGGGGGGTGTTTTTGTTTTTGTTTTTGAGGTGAGCTTTTTTTCCCCCAATAATAGAAGGGATATCTTCTATACTACATTCTGATCTAAGTTTCCCATCTGAAAGCTCCTCATAGATCCTCCTCACCCACCCAAGCATACCCCAGGCCTGCCATCCATTTGGTTTATAAATGCAGTTGAGACTCCATTGGAGAAAAACAAGGTTCCCTTCTCCTGTGGTTGTCAATTGGGGCTCATATCTGTGTTTGAGATTTCAGTTTTGTCTCCATTTTCACCTCTTAGAGCTGTGTTTAAACCTGTTGCAACCCCCGGAGTTTTGAAGAAAGTATTTAAAGCAGGCAACAACTGCCTGCACACAAAGAGGCTGTGGCTACTCTTTGAAGATAATACTCTGTAAAACTTCCTTAATAAAGTAAAATTGTATCCAAACTACACAAAGGGGACACTATAACAAATTAGGTTTGCTTGTGTATATAGAAAACATTCTTCTTTTCCTTTTGTTTTTCTTTTTTTGAGAAATTCAGCTGGTCATGTGGTGTACATCTTTAATCCCAGCACTACACATTTAATAGATTTTCCCTCTCATTTAGAGAACAGCTCTAGTTGAAGGATGATATTACAATTAAGAATTATTCTTTCTTTAATTCTTTCTTTCTTTCTTCCTTCATTCTTCCTGGGGTCAATCGTAAAACCAGACTGTTTAGTGAGGTAAGCTTAAGTAGCCTCTAGCTCAGACTAGAGGGGAGTAAGGAGGATTCCCCCAACCAAATAGAAATCTAAATAATAACAATGGGTATTAGTTGCTCTGCCTTTGGTTCTCTTTGATCTCATGATCATTTTTTCTGTCTGTAAATCCATAAGAGATGGGAAAACACACTCACTGTAATTCTCATTTTATTTAAAGTATATTTTCTAGATCAAAAGAGCCTCCTTACAATTCTCCACATGTAAACTGAATTTGCCTCCTTGTCAACTAAAGGATGGAAAACACGGAAAACAACAACAAAAAAAAAAAAAAAAAAGGCAAAGAACTCCAAGGGTGATGCATCCATCACTTTGGGTCATTTCTTTCCTGTGTGATCGTGACTCAGAGTCCAAACAAAAGAGAACATTAAGAAAAAGCAAATGAAACAAGCAAGGCCTTGTGTTGCTTCCCAGTCCATGTTTTAAAAGAAAGATGTGTGATAATCAGAGAGCTCAATGGAATAAGTGGGTGTTATATGTTTATTGCCATGATGCTTTATCTTAAACAAAGTTACACTATGGCCGGTGGCCACCACACAGTTACTGAAGAAATTGAACTATGACCTACAATTCTTTCATTCTCTCTTTCTCTCTCTCTCCTCTCTCTCAGACATGAATAAAATCTGAAATTAAACTAAATGCACAATGAAAGGAAGTCCGATGTGGTGCTGCATGTCTTTAATCTGACCACTTAGGAGTCAAAGGAAGGTACAACTATGTAAGCTAGAGGCAGGCCTGATTAGGTATTGATCTCCCAGGCTATGTGCAGAGATCCTGATTCAACTATAGAAATAAAGAAATACATATAATTAACTTGGAATAAACAAATTAGGAAAAAAGGGAAGACAGTACTGGGATGGCCTGACTTATAGAGAAGGGGCAAATATTGACCTGCCATTTATTTCTTCCTTAATTCAACAGACAAAGAAGGAGGGAGGGAGGGAGAGAGAGAGAGAGAGAGAGAGAGAGAGAGAGAGAGAGAGAGAGAAAGGAAGGCGATGTTGATGATAATAATCACAGGGCTTTATGGGACTGACATTGCCTGCTCTACCTTCATAGGCTCATGTTGCCATCATCTGCACTTCCCTCTTTGGTCTTGAAAAGCATCAGCCAGCCATCAGATGCAGGGAACTAGAAAATTGGGAACCTCACTGAGATTTTCATCTGAGGCATGGCCTCTTGGAGAAAAGCAAATGGGTATTGGGTCTAGTGGTGGGTAAGGAGGAGTTGAAATGTCCCTTTTGGTAGGAGAACATACATTCTGTCTGCTCTTGCAGACCATTTGTTCCTGGCTTGTAGAGTTAAAAGGCTATCAATCCAGGAGAACAGTATGTAGGAGGAGGAGAGATCCTGAACTGGCTCCATGAGGACAGAATAGTCAGACAAGGAACTTAGAGGCTATAAGCAGTGAAGAGGTTTTATGGGGAAGGCTCTGGTTTCTTCTGCTTACCAGCATGTCAAATTGAGAGACACTCAGGTATGGATAGCAGTATAGACTACCATGTCTCCTACCCCTGCTGTTTCTTTCCTGTTTACTACAGTGAACTCAATTTAGATAAGAAGATTAAGTATCCCTAAAAACAGAGAGCTAACTAAAGGGGGGAAGGCTAGTTTGCAGCATTATTCACATGAGAAACAACAAAAAACATTGGGATTTGTAAATTTCGTATTCACTTTGCCCATGGCCACTGTCCTTACTTTTAGCAGGCAAGGATGGGGTCAGTATCTTGAACATCTGAAACTATTTCTTCAGCAAAATAGCTACTGTTGCTATAAGTCATTCTGGTCCCTGAATTTCTAAGCTTTTGCAGCATCCACTGCCACAGCTTTCCTTAGTCTCTCTTCCACAGTCGGCTATGAAAGGGAGTTGAAATTGTTTCAGATTTGCCTGTGTTCTCTGAGGGGAATCCACCCGTTTAAACATAGTAGCAGTGTTTTAGGTGTTCCAAAAATCCTCAGGGACACAAAGGCAAATTTTCTCCTTAGATGAGTTTTGGAGAATAGCAAGAGAGTTCGGTGGACACCACTCCTTTTTTCTCCTACTAAATCAACCCCCCCCCCCTCTCTCTCTCCCTCCCTCCCTCCCTCCCTCCCTCCTCTCCTTTCTCCCTCTGTCCTTCCCTCCTTCCCTCTCTTCCTCCCTCTCTCCATGGTTTTTCCAGACAGGGTTTCTCTGTGTAGTCCAGGAACTCACACTGTAGCACTGTAGACCTGGCTGGACGCAAACTCTTAGATTTACCTTCCTCTGTCTCCCAAGTGCTGTAATTTTGTTTTGCTATGTTTCAGTTTGGTTTGGTTTGGTTTTTTTGGTTTTTCTTCCCCCCCCCCCCCCCATACAGCATTTTGTTGTTGTTGCTGCTGCTGCTGCTGCTGCTGCTGCTGCTGCTGTTTGGTTTTTTATTTGTTTGTCTTTGTTTTGTAACAGCCCTGGCTGTCCTGAAAGTTCCTCTACAGACCAGCCTGACCTGGAAAAAGATATCTGCGTGACTCTGCATTTGAGTGCTGGGATAAAAACTGGGTGCTACCATGCTTGGCCAGGCTTCTCCTCTTTTATGATTTATGGCTCTAGCTTTTGTCAGGGTTGGGGGTAGTGGTGGTGGTGGTGGCAGATGTTGATGGATTTCTGTGAGTTTGTGGCTAGCCTAGTACAAAGCAATTTTCAGAGCAGCCAGAGCTACATAAAAAGAAAATCTATCTAGATACAGAACAAAACATAGCAAAAATAATTCTGGCTTCTATTTTATAGGGACATATCCCCTCTAGTCCTATGGTCTGTATAATTTTGATCATGAAAGAATGTTGGATTTTATCAAAGAATTTTTCTGCATTTTGTACCTCAGCTTTGACTCCTTTTCTTTCTTAAGGTGAGCAATTAGAGCTATAAACGTTAGCAGTGCACATACCTGGGATGCTGCCAGAGGACACATAATAAAGCAAGTTCTACTTATTGTTAGGGGTTACAATCGGAAAAGAAGCTTGTGTGCTGATTTCAAAGTCCTCTCTCTCTCTCTCTCTCTCTCTCTCTCTCTCTCTCTCTCTCTCTCCTTTAAATGGTTACTGAGAACCTATAAACTGTCATCTAGAAAATGTCTGGCTCATAGCTTCATAGTCAAAACATCTCCTCCATATATAAAGACAGAGAAACACAGACAGACAGAAAGACAGGCATACACTCACACACACACAGAGAGAGAGAGAGAGAGAGAGAGAGAGAGAGAGAGAGAGAGAGAGAGAGATTTAGAAATTAAATAAAAATGCAATAAAATAATAGAATAAGGAATAAAAAACAAAACAAAAAACTTTCCTGGAGTTAAGAAAGCAAAGGAAGCCAAAGTGGGTGTGGTAGTACACTCTATTTCCAACATTGTGGAGGCAGAGTCAGGTGGATCTCTGAATTCAAAGTATGCCTGGCAGATAAAATCCTTCTCCAAGAAAAGCCATTTCAAATAAATAAAAGCTAAGTATGTTACGTAAGTAACTACATACATACATACATACATGAAACAAATAACAAGAACTAAACGACACAGAGCTGCATTTGTTGCACCCAAACCCACACAGAGTTTAGATATCACCAACCCAGCACACCTCCATCACATGCCTGTACTATCATACATATACAACCATACAAGTGCCTGCTCTCACATCAATGCGCACAGACAGACACACACAGAAGCCCATGTGTGCACACGTGCACGCACACACACACACACAAGCACACACACAAATGAATACATTTTGAAATTAAATTAAATAGACAACAAACTAACAAGAAATCAAAACCAAACCAACTTCCTGGGTGAACATTCTGCTGTCATTCTGATTTATGTTACAAGGTGGTTACATCAACTGAGATGGCTGTGAAGTCACATGGTTGCTTCCATCTTGGCGGGGTCACCAGAGAAGATGCCTGCCATTCACATGGTGTGTTCTATGTTGGTGAGGTCAATGTACAATAAATTCAGAGAATGAAAATTTAAAAAAAAAAAAAAGAAGAAAAGAAAAAACAAACACAAAACCTTCCTGGGATGAAAGAAGGAAAGGAAGGAAGAAAAGGAAGGAAGGAAAGAAGGAAGGAAGGAAGGTAGCATTCTAATGCATGTCTGTTCTCAGTACTGAAAAGACAGAAGCAGGACTTGAGAGGCCACTCTAGTATATTTTGATACCAAGTAGAAAGACTTTGTTTCTTATAAATAAATGTATATAGAAAAAGATATCCATCCATATATTTATGCAAGCATGTATGGTGGGTCAGAGTGCAAAGCTTCTAGCTCTTAAGGACTAGGTAAAATATTAAAGGCTAGATGGAATGTTAAGGCCTAGGTAAAATGTTATGGCCTATGTATGATTAGGTAAAGCCTAGGTAATTCTTACCTAGCTAGTCTGACATTTTGTGCTATTTCTAATATGATAAGAAAACTTTCCCATTTGTTGTTTCTGCAGATACTAGTAAACTTTCTCAAGTTCGTTCCATATTCTGATAGGTTCTCTGCCCTTGGAAACCAGTCATGATAGAAGTCATTTGAACTGCTTTGTTTTATAGTTACCCACAATGGGCTTGGACTTTAACAGACTGCCCAGCAACAATTCCTGTACCTGTGTATAAGATTTTATGTATACATTTGCTTTTATAAGCTGCCCCAGGGATGAACCCCAACATAAGAGAGATTCTTGCACCCATATAAAGAACTTTTTGGAATAAGACGTGGATGTTAGACCAGGCATGTCCCCTCCCCACAACTGAATACCCCAACTAAAGGGAAGAGGATAAGTGGACAGTGTTCCTAAGGAATTACTTAATTGCTAAATGCAGATGGGTGGAGTAATTTTGTACAAATCTTTGTGGATTGAAGGCATTAAAACACCCGTAGGATCTTAACTTGAAGTCAGAGTTCTGTCTATGAATGCTGTGAGGATCTCATGCATTCAGAAGCCAGATAAAGAAGGTCAAATCTTCTGAAATTAAAGTTATGTATGACTGTCAGTTGGCTGTTTCCTGCCCTGTAGGTGGTGGGACTTGGAGCCTTAAAAGACAGAAACATGACAGGCAGGACCTGAAATAGGCTATTCCTTAAGCTTCTTCAATCCATTTTAGTGTTACAGAATTATGTCTGAGGAGACTCCTAGTCTCATGAAACAAAAAACAGTGTGGAAAAACATACATATGTAGGTGAGTTTTCCCATTTTAATTTACATATACTTGATTATTTCAAAGTATGCAGATCAAAGGAAGCATATTTCCTAAAGATTCTTAGAAAAACACAAGGAACTACCACAACCATCACCACCAACCTCCACTATCACCAAAAAATACTGTGAGGAACAACAACCAAAAGACGTATTGGGATTGTAACTTTCTTGTGGCCTTCATGCATGACATTTTCCATTACTTTTAGCAGTCAAGGATAGAGTCAGAATCCATATGTGTGTGTGTGTGTGTGTGTGTGTGTGTGTGTGTGTGTGTGTGTGTGTACAGAGAGAGAGAGAGAGAGAGAGAGAGAGAGAGAGAGATCATCAGTGAAATAGCTGCTGATATAGTAAATCTTTCTGCTCCTTGACTCGGCAGGCTTCTGTAGTATCCACTGCTCTAGCATTCCTCAATCTCTCCTCCATAGTCAGATGAAGCAGACAGGCATGGAAGGTGGTTGAAATTGTTTCATGCCCTCTGTCCCCACACATGTGTATGTCTACGGCCTACATAGTGCCCACCACAGCTTTGTGTTTCATAGATCTTTACTTATTTATTTCTTATAACGGCTTATGTAGGCATTAGGCTGCACTTCATAGGGAAAAAAATACAAGGAAACAAACAAATGAGTGTGTATTTGTATGTCAGAGAGATAAAGGAGCAATAGGAACACTGGAATTAGTACAGGAGATGTGAGGGTTGATCTTTGAGTTCAAAGCCTGCCTGATCTAGAGAAGAAGTTTCAGGATAATTAATTATATTTATGTTTACATTTATTTTTATCTATTTACTTAATACATCTTTTATTGTCGGTCAGTCTGTGTGTCTTCCTGTCTGTCTTTCTATCTATCAAGGTTACTCACAGAAGCTCTATCTAAAATACACCAACCAAATTAATTATGGCTGGCATACAGAAGAAGTCCGAAGACAATTAATGATATTTATCTTCTATTATGATATTTTAATTTAAAATATCAAAGTTTAAAATGATTGATTCATCTGGCATTTAAAAAGTGGACAAGAGCAGAAGAATAGCTTGACTGGGGATGTTTTGAGGTTTCTGGATGCTTTTGGGTACCTCCTCTCCATTCTGCAATGAAGTGACTTACCAAGGAATTAGAAACAAATATACAAACACAAACCTTCCAGGGGTTAAAGACAGAAAAGAAGTTGAATGTGGAGGTGTATGCCTTTAATCTCAGTCCCTGGGAGGCAGAGAAAAACCGACTGAGTTCTCAAACAGAGAAAAACTCTGTCTCAAATATACCCCACTACACCCCCTCAAAATTATCCTTTGTAATGTTCCAGATTTATTTCTGAGGAGACTCCTCGCTAAGTGAAACAAAACTAATAGTTATGTGGTAGAAATTTTTAAACCCAACCTGAGGTTTTTACCCTGCCTTGATTATTTAGTTTTTGAATAAAAGACACACAACTTTTATTATTTAAAAACAGCACAGAGAAACCCTGTCTCGGGAAACCAAAAAGAAAAAAAAACAAAAAAACAAAACAAAACAAAAAAAAAACAGTACAAGAAGAGCTGGGCAAATATCTACCACTTATATTATTAAAATTTACTTTTTTATTGATAACCTTGAGTGATTACTTATTATGTTTCATTTTGACTGTTTTTACCTTTAATTGGCCAGGGACGATTCTAACTTTTAGAGGCTGGAGAGATGGCTCAGCAGTTAAGAACTATGTCTGCTGCTCTTTCAGAAGTCTTGAATTCAATTCCCAGGAGCCACATATACTGTCCTACTAGGTTCTGGTGCCCCCTTCTGGAATACCATCACATATGCAGATAAAACAGGCATACACATTTTGAATAAATAAATAAATAAGAAAATATGAAGTTGACCTTCCGGTTTCCATCTGTGGGTGGAGACCGCTGCCTGGACAACAGGGAGTCCCTAGCCAACGAGCGCCAGAGAAAGCTACCTTCCCAGGAGCTTGGAAAAGCCATGAGGTTAAGGGGAGCAACAACCTCTCACCCAGACCCGCCCGGTTCTGCCGGGATCCAGGGCCTGAGAACTCGGGGGCAGGAAACCTCTGAACCTTCCGGTTTCCATCTGTGGGTGGAGACCTCTGCCTGGGCCACCAGGAGTCCATAGCCAAGGAATGCAGGAGAAAGCTACCCTCCCAGGAGCTTGGAAAAGCCGTGAGTGGAGTTAAGGGGAGCAACATCTCTCAGCCAGACCCGCCCGGTTCTGCCGGGATCCAGGGCCTGAAAACCTGGGGGCAGGAAACCTCTGAACCTTCCAGATTCATCTGTGGATGGAGACCTCTGCCTGGGCACCAGGGGTCTGTGCCTCGGGACCTCAGCCTGGGACACAGGGCTCCAGGAGAGACCAGGTATCCCAGGAGTGCTGACACACCTTTGAGCACAGGCAAAACCACTATTTCTGTTGAAACTCATTGGATCAAGAGGGACCCTTGTAGAGCCATCAGGACATAGGAACCAAGGGACAGCTGGGGACAAAATCCTTCTGATTTCTTTCTGCACCCCAGAACAGACCCTGTGCCACAGCTCTCCAAACACAAACACTTCTCAGAGAGAGCTGGTCTTCAAGGAGTATTGACACAGAGGCCTGCAGGAGGGGCAAGGCACAACCAGACAGAGTAAGATCAGCTAACATCAGAGTTAACAAGATGGCAAAAGGCAAGGGTAAGAACATAAAGAACAGAAACCAAGAGTACTTGGCACCATCAGAACCCAGCTTTCCCACCACAGCAAGTCCTGGATACCGCAACACACCAGAAAAACAAGACTCAGATTTAAAATCATTTCTCATGAAGATGATAGAAGACATGAAGAAAGAAATGAATAACACTCTTAAAGAAATACAAGAGAACAGGGATAAACAACTAGAAGCCTTTCAAGAGGAAATACAAAAAGTCATTAAAGAATTACAGGAAAACACAATCAAACAGGCAGAATTTCAAGAAAACACAATCAAAGAGACAAAGGAAATGCACAAAACTATCCAGGAGCTAAAAATAGAAATAGAAACAATAAAGAAATCACAAAGGCAGACAACCCTGGAGTTAGAAAACCTAGGAAAGAGATCAAGAACCATTGATGTAAGCATCACCAACAGAATACAAGAAATAGAAGAGAGAATCTCAGGAGCAGAAGATAACATAGATAACATCGACACAACAGTAAAAGAAAATGCAAAATGCAAAAAGCTTCTAACCCAAAACATCCATGAAATCCAGGACACAATGAGAAGACAGAACCTAAGGATAATAGGTATAGAAGAGAGTGAAGATTCCCAACTTAAAGGGCCAGCAAATATCTTCATCAAAATTATAGAGGAAAACTTCCCAAATCTAAAGAAAGAGATGTACATAAATATACAAGAAGCTTACAGAACTCCAAACAGATTGGACCAGAAAAGAAATTCGTCCCATCACATTATAGTGAAAACACCAAATACACAAAACAAAGAAAAAATATTAAAAGCAGTGAGGGAAAAAGGTCAAGTAACATATAAAGGCAGAACTATCAGAATTACACCTGACTTCTCACCAGAGACTATGAAATCTAGAAGATCGTGGGCAGAACTCATACAGACCCTAAGAGAACACAACTGCCAACGCAGGCTGCTACCCAGCAAAACTCTCAATTACCAATAGATGGTGAAACCAAAATATTCCATGACAAAACCAAATTTAAACAATATATTTCCACAAACCCTGCCCTGCAAAGGATCATAAATGGTAAATGTCAATTCAACGAGGGAAACCACACTCTAGAAAACACAAGAAAGTAATCTTTCAACAAACTGAAAAGAAGATAGCCACACAAACCTAAAAGTTACATCGAAAATACCAGGAACCAAACAGTCACTATTCCTTAATATCTCTTAACATCGATGGACTCAATTCCCCAATAAAAAGACATAGACTGAAAAACTGGATCCATAAAGAGGACCCAGCATTTTGCTGCATTCAGGAAACACACGTCCGGGATAAAGACAAACACTACCTCAGAGTAAAGGGCAGCAAAACAATTTTCCAGATAAATGGTCCCAAGAAACAGGCTGGAGTAGCTATTCTAATATCAGATAAAATAGACTTTCACCCAAAAGTCATCAAAAAAGATAAGGAAGGACACTTCATACTCATCAAAGGAAAAATCTACCAAGAAGAACTCTCAATTCTAAACATCTATGCTCCAAATGCAAGAGCACCCACATTCATAAAAGAAACCTTACTAAAGCTCAAAGAACACATCGCACCTCACACAATAATAGTAGGAGACTTCAACACCCCACTATCATCAATGGACAGATCTTTGAACCACAAACTAAACAGAGACACAGTGAAACTAACAGAGGTTATGAACCAAATGGATTTAACAGATATCTATAGAACATTTCATCCTAAATCAAAAGAATATACCTTCTTCTCAGCACCTCAGGGTATCTTCTCCAAAATTGACCATATAATCGGTCACAAAACAAACCTCCACAGATACAAGATGATTGAAGTAATCCCATGCCTCCTATCAGACCACTACAGTTTAAGGCTGATCTTCAATGGCAACAATAACAAGAGAAAGCCTACATACACATGGAAGCTGAACAATGCTCTACTCAGTGTCAACTTGGTCAAGGAAGAAATAAAGAAAGAAATTAAAAACTTCCTTGAATTTAATGAAAATGAAAGTACAACATACCCAAACTTATGAGACACATTGAAAGCAGTGTTAAGAGGAAAACTCAGAGCTTTGAGTGCCTCCAAAAAGAAACGGGAGAGAGCATACACTAGCAGCTTAACAACACACCTGAAAGCCCTAGAACAAAAAGAAGCTAATACACCCAGGAGGA
>CM052704.1:4076913-4112877 GCA_028551405.1 Uromys caudimaculatus
ATTTATGTTCATCTCTTTCTTTAAGTTAGGGAAGTTTTCTTCTATAATTTTGTTGAAGATATTTACTGGTCCTTTAAGTTGGGAATCTTCACTTTCTTCCATACCTATTATCCTTAGATTCTGTCTTCTCATTGTGTGCTGGATTTCATGGATGTTTTGGGTTAGGAGCTTTTTGCATTTTGTATGTTCTTTTACTGTTGTGTCAATGTTGTCTATGGTATCTTCTGCTCCTGAGATTCTCTCTTCTATCTCTTGTATTCTGTTGGTTATGCTTGCATCTATGACTCCTGTTCTCTTTCCTAGGCTTTCTAACTCCAGGGTTGTCTCTTTTTATGATTTCTTTATTGTTTCTATTTCTATTTTTAGCTCCGGATAGTTTTGTTCATTTCCTTTGTCTGTTTGATTGTGCTTTCCTGTAATTCTTTAATGGATTTCTGTGTTTCCTCTTTAAGGGCTACTAGTTGTTTACCTCTGTTCTCTTGTATTTCTTTAAGGGTGTTAATTTCTTTCTTAAAGTCTTCTATCATCATCATGGGAACTGATTTTAAATCTGAGTCTTGCTTTTCTGGTGTGTTGGGGTATCCAAGGCTTGCTGCAGTGGGAGAGCTGGGTTCTGATGTTGTCAAATAGCCTTGGTTTCTGTTCCTTATGTTCTTGCCCTTGCCTTTTGCCATCTTGTTAATTCTGATATTAGCTGATCTTACTCTGTCTGGCTGTGGTTTGTCCCTCCTGCAGGCCTCTGTATCAATACTCCTTGAAGACCAGCTCTTTGAGAGGTGTTTGGGTTTGGAGAGCTGTGGCACAGGGTCAGCTCTGGGCTGCAGACAGAAACCAGAAGGATCTTGTCCCCAGCTGTCCCTTGGTTCCTGTGTCCTGATGGCTCTGCAAGGGTCCCTCTTGATCCAGTGAGTTTGAACAGAAGTGGTGGTTTTTCCTATGCTCGAAGGTGTGTCAGCATTCCTGGGATACCAGCTCTCTCCTGGAGCCCTGTGGCCCAGGCTGAGGTCCCCAGGTTCCAGTGAGCAGTGGTGCTTGTCTTATCCCCACTCATGACTTTTCCACACTCCTGGGAGGGTAACTTTCTTCCAGAGCTACTTGGCTATGGAACCCTGGTGGTCCAGGCACAGGTCTCCCGCCAGAGATGGAAACCGGAAGGTTCCTGTCCCTGACTTTTCCTCCTCAGTCTTTGTGTCCTGAGAGCCTGGGAGGCTAGCTTTCTCCTGGCACTAATTGGCTATGGAGCCCTGTGGTCCAAGCTGAGGTCTCCCCTTAATCTATACTCTTACGCATGCTCTCTCTCTGCAACTCCCATTAGATCCCTCAATGATTTTTTTCTTAATCTTTCATGTCTCTGTAACTTCTTCCTGATGTACAGCGCTTACTGATTAATGGAACCCAGGGCTACCGTGCTAGAATTCTCTGTTTTCTCAGGGTCTATGTATGTATAGCTTTACACGCATAGCCTTTATGACCCGTACAAGAAATGCCACTGGACTTTTATCAATTTTCTGTCTCATAATATATCTAACTCTTGGGCAAATTATTGTTGTGACCTGTGGAAAGAGCCTGTGGTAAATCTGGAGAAGCTCTCTACCTTCCACCTTGTTGAAGTCCCAGTCTGGGTAGGTTCCCTGTGGGGCCAGGATCCAGTTTCCTGGCCTCTGTCTGTAGTGAAGAGAACCTGTAGGAGCTTTGGGTATGAAGTGCACTAAGTGCCCTAAGGTGCATGAAAGGAGTGGATGTTGTTTCTCAGTGAGCTGAGTGTGGCAGGATGGTGTCAGTGAAGACCCTCTCCTTACAACTCAGAGACCACATCTGTTCAGACTGGGAACAAGCGCTTCACCTGGCAAGAAGGATAGCCATTTATTGTACAAAAAAAGTGACTAGGAGTCTGTTCCAAGCTCTGGTGAGGGATATATCTGCCCACTTGGGGCCTCTCCTGTCTAGTCTGTCCAGCCCTGCTCTCTGGAAACTCACCTCCCAACTCAGGGAGAGCTCAGTTAGGGCTGTAAAACATGAGCCTGTCCTGAGAAAAAGGGAAGTCACCAAGTGTTTACTGGGAACTGAACTTAGGACCTCTGGAAGAGAAGTCTGTGTTCTTAGCCTCTGAACCATCTCTGCAGCCCAGTATCAAGGGACATATTACATCTATTTCTGTGCCCTGCATGGGTCCCCCTCCCAACCCTAAGGCCAAGCCATTTGGAAGGGAGGCAGGGCTGGAGCTGGCTGCTGGGCTGGAGCCAGCTCCTGTTGTTCCTTCCTGTTGAAAAAGAAGCATTAGCAGGGGAAAAGAGAAAAAACTTTTGAAACTGCTGACACTGTGAGGAGTTGAAAGGCCCCTTCCTGTGGTCATCTAACCTAAAAAGCTGGCCACTCCAAATTGTAATAAGTGCTCATTAGCCCTAACTTCTTTAAAATAAGTCAGAATAAGATTAAGATGAGAAACAGTCTGTCCCAGTCCCAGTCCAATACAAGTAAATACCAAACAACACAAGAAACAGAATAAGCAGGCACAAAATAGCCATTCCAAGACAAAAAAAAAAAAAAAAAAAAAATGAATCTAAAGACTCAGACTCACAGATTCATAGGTTCCTGCTTCAGAAACTGAAAGCAGCACAGGGTGGAAAACAACTAATGGTGGAGTTCTCTTTTTCTACGAAAAGTTCCTCCAACTGACAGGTGAGTACTTCATCCACCCTGGAGTCAGAAATGTCTTCCTGACTCCCGTGACTGTGACCCTCCAGCATATCCTCTCTTAGCCACTCCTTGCCACTTATACAGACACCTTGAGGCTTTTTCGAAACAATGAAAGCAAGAACAGACACAGACAATACACAAAGAAACAAGACACTTATCCACCAGTGCCAGACCCTCCTGGTTGGGGATTCCTGGAAATCTGGAGGTTCCTGGTCAATGCACCAAATGTTGTGCCCAGATTGCAAAAACCACAAAGAGACCATCAAAAACCACAACTCCAATGCAAACACAAGAGAATCTTTTTTCAAGCTTGAGTTTGGGCCACAAACCTTCCTGATGGAACAGGAAGGAGATTGAACCCCCCCCCCCACACACACACACACACTCCCGAGCTCTAGGTAGAGGGGGTTTATAAAGGGAAAAAAAACACAAGCAGAGGTTTCTAAGCTTTGGCATTACATGAGAGGGTAAAGGAATATTGGTCTCTTTGCCAGAGTCCAAGGTAGGGGCCATATCACTCCAAGGACAGCAAACAGTAGCTTTCTCCAAGGACAGCAGTTTAAAATAGAGTTTGGAGGACAAGATGGAATCTGTCCTTCTATTTTTTACCTCTTCATTGGCCATGCCTCTCTAAGAGCAAATTAACTTAGAATTTAGTCTTAAGAACAAAATAGAGTTTATTCTGCTACCTCAGTCCTTTCATTCCCACTGGTCAGTGTCTAAAACTACATCTATCAAGGAAAAGTCAGTGCAGCCAGACCCTAGTCCAAGCTTGCTGGGGAGGAACTGCAGGTTCTTGCTGAGCAAGGGAATCACACTGAGATTAGGGCCAGCTCCAACCAGAAGCTGAGACCACTCCCAACTCTGTCCTGTTCAAGCTGTGTGACTCTAGGGGGGGGAAAAATGACCCAAGCACAGTTGAGCAAGATCAAACATGGGAAGTCTAGTCCCAGGCCACTGCTTTCTACTGCCTTGCCATTGACAGACATTGCTAATCAGTCACAGCACCACCGCTTGCTGGTCTCAGATCCTCCACGGTGGTCTCACAGTCATGTACACTACCACGTGGAGCTGACAGTCCAATAAAAAGGCAATTTGCCTCCCTGCTTCCTGAATTACAAACAAGGGTGTTAGAAGATGGCAGAGTAAACAAAACAAGTCAAGTGCATAAATAACAAAGAAGGTCATTTCATTTATTTATTATTAAACTAATAAAATTTATTTTAAAATATACAACTCAGTATTGACATTTTATTATGTTGTCAAAATAATTTATAAGACTTAAATGGCTCTTAAATATACATGATGCCTTCTGAAGCTAAAAGTAATATGCACTCAACCAGTTTTAAAAATCTATTTAGAACATTAAACATGATAGAAGTAGAAAATAATTTTTTTATTTTTGATTTTTTTTTGGATTTTTTTTATTTTTATTTTTTGGTACTTTATTTATATTTCCATTGTTTCCCTCTTTGGAAATCCCTTATCCCCTCCCCCTCCCCGCCTCTATGAGGGTATTCCACCTCCCACCCACCCACCCAAAATTGTTTTCCAGCCCTTTACTCTGAGGTAGTGTTTGTCTTTATCACAGAGATGTGTTTCTTGAATGCAGCAAAATGCTGGGTCCTCCTTATGGATCCAGTCTGTCAGTCTATGTCTTTTTATTGGGGAATTGAGTCCATTGATGTTAAGAGATATTAAGGAATAGTGATTGTTGCTTCCTGTTATTTTCAATGTTATTTTTACTTTTATGTGGCTATCTTCTATTGAGTTTGTTGAAAGATTACTTTCTTCCTTTTTCTAGGGTGTAGTTTCCCTCCTTGTGTTGGCATTTTCCATCTATTATCCTTTGTAGGGCTGGATTTTTGGAAAGATAGTGTGTAAATTTGTTTTTGTCATGGAATATCTTGGTTTCTTCATCTATGTTAATTGAGTTCTGCTGGGTATAGTAGCCTGGGCTGGCATTTGTGTTCTCTTAGGGTCTGTATGAAATCTGTCTAGGATCTTCTGGCTTTTAAAGTCTCTGGTGAGAAGTCTGGTGTAATTCTGATAGTTCTGCCTTTCTATCTTACTTGACCTTTTCCTCTTACTGCTTTTAATATTCTTTCTTTGTTTTGTGTAGTTTTTGTTTTGATTATTATGTGATGGGAGGAATTTCTTTTCTGGTCCAGTCAATTTGGAGTTCTGTAGGTTACTTGTATGTTCATGGGCATCTCTTTTTTTAGGTTAGGGAAGTTTTCTTCAATAATTTTGTTGAAGATATTTACTGGCCCTTTAAGTTGGGAATATTTGCTCTCTTCTATACCTATTATCCTTAGGTTTGGTCTTCTCATTGTATCCTGGATTTCCTGGATGTTTTGGGTTAAGAACTTTTTGCTTTTTGCATTTTATTTGACTGTTGTGTCAATGTTTCTGTGGTATCTTCTGCACTTGAGATTCTCTCTTCTATTTCTTGTATTCTGTTGGTGATGCTTGCATCTATTACTCCTGATCTCTTTCCTAGGTTTCTATCTCCAGGGTTGTCTCCCTTTGTGATTTCTTTATTGTTTCTATTTATATTTTTAGATTCTGGGCGGTTTTGTTCAATTCCTTTACCTATTTGTTTGTGTTTTCCTGTAATTCTTTAAGGGATTTTTGTGTTTCTTTTTTAAGGGCTTCTAGCTGTTTCCCTGTGTTCTTTTGCATTTCTTTAAGGGAGTTGTTTATGCCCTTCTTAAAGTCCTCTATCCTCATCATCATGAGATGTGATTTTAAATCAGAGTCTTGCTTTTCTGGTGTGTTGGAGTATCTAGGACTCCCTGTGGTGGGAGAATTGGGTTCTGATGATGTCAAGTAGCCTTGGTTTCTGTTGCTTATGTTCTTGCCCTTGCCTTTTGCCATCTGGTTATCTCTGGTGTTAGCTGGTCTTGCTCTCTCTGACAGTGGCTTGTCCCTCCTGCAAGCCTGTGTGTCACTACTCCTGGGAGACCAAATCTCTTTGGGAGGAATTTGGGTATGGAGAGGTTTGACACAGGGTCATCTCTGTGTGCAGACGGAAACCAGAAGAATCCTGTCCCCATCTCTTCCTTGGTTCCTGTGTCCTGATGGGTCTGGGCAGTTCCCTCTTGGGACAGAAATTTGAGCAGAAGTCATGGTCTTAGGTGTGTCAGCAATCCTAGGAGACTAGCTCACTCCCTGTGGTATTTGGGCATAGAGTGCTGTGGCACTGGATCAGCTCCAGGTGAAGACAGAAAGTGGAAGGATCCTGTCCCAGGCTGCTCCTCAGTTCCTGTGTCCTGAGGGCTCCAGTCGGGACCCTCTGAGCAGAAGTGGTGGTCTTACCTGTCTTCATAGGTGTTTCAGCACTCCTGGGAGACCAGCTCTCTCCAGGTAGTATTTAGGTATGAAGCACTGTTGCACAGGAATAGCTCTGGGTACAGCCAGAAACCAGAAGGCAGAAGGTCATTTCTTTTTTTTTTTTTTTTTTTTGGTTTTTTGAGACAGGGTTTCTCTGTGTAGCCCTGGCTGTCCTGGAACTCACTCTGTAGACCAGGCTGGCCTCGAACTCAGAAATCCACCTGCCTCTGCCTTCCAAGTACTGGGATTAAAGGCGTGCGCCACCACTGCCCGGCCAGAAGGTCATTTCTTGAGTGGGGAAATTTCAATGGCAAGGTCTACAAGGGACTGTGACAGCAAGTGACTGGAATGATGACATATACTCCGAAACCGGACATGAAGCCTTCTTTCAGGAATGCACTCCAAGGGAGGACATTGTCTGGAATTACTAAGGTGTGAAGTTAGCCGTGCTTGGAGACTGAAAGCAAGCCAATGAGCCTGAAGCTGAATGGATAAGAATCAGACAGGATCCAGTGGTGGGGATGATGGTGGAGTATCAGAGTATCAGAGCAGATGTGAACCTTGTGGTCAGATTCTAAGCATTATTCTAAGTGCAATGGAGAACTTCAGGAAGATTGAAAAAAAAAGGCAAGACTCTCATTAAGACTTTTAAAAGACTCCCTCTGAGCTGGCTGATACAACACAAACCAATAATTGCAACTCTTGGGAGGCAGAGGCAGGCTGATCTCTGAGTTCAAGGCCAGCATGGTCTACAGAGTGAGTCCCAGGATAGCCAGAACTACACAGAGAAACCTTGCCTTGAAAACACAAACAAACAAACAAACAAACAAACAAAAAAGCTAGCATGACTTCTAACCCAACACTCATGGGGCAGAGATGAGAAGACCACTGCAGCTTGTAGATGCCTGCTTAGCTCCAAGTTTAGAAAAATCAGTAGACAGTCTAAGGGAATAAAGGATAAAGTGATAAATCAGAGTCTTCTTCTAGCCTGGGCACAGGCACATACAGCCTATATACTATGTACTACATACTATAGGTACTGTAAACTATACACACACACACAGACACACACACAGACACACACACACACACACACACACACACACACACACTGTGTGGAGTTGAAGATGTATTTCAGGCCCTTCTCTTGGGAAACTAACTCTTCCACATATGCATCTGAGGAATAAATATAAGCACAGTGACACAACACAAGCCCAAATGCCATCCATCAGTGGAAGGAAAAGAAAGGAGTTAGTAAAGTCCAAGAGTCAGCCAACCTCTGCCCTTTATGAAAACACCGCTCAGCCTGTCATTACATCAGTGGGGCTGAGTACTTATGGAAAAACATCCTGTTTAGAGGCTTCTACTTCAATAAAATAAAAAATAAATAAACCCTGTGAGAAGCAGCATTGCCTAGGAGTTACTGGCTACAGTGGTCCAGGATCCTAGATCTGGAGAGATGCCACAGCAGTCAGGAGTACTTGCAGCTCTTCCATCGAACCTGAATTCAAATCCTAGCAGCAGTGTCAGCTGGCTCCCAGGTGCCTGTAATTCCAGCTCCAGGGGACTGAATGCCCTCTTCTGACCTCCAAGGGCACCCATGAACACATGGCATACACACACACATACACACACACACACACACACACACACACACACACACACACACCATACACACACACACACACACACACACACACACACACACACACACACACACCTTTTGTTTTTTTTTGAGGCAGGATCCCAGACTGCCCAGGAAATTGATAAGTAGACCAGGATGTCTGCCTCTGTCTCCCCAATGCTGAGATTAAAGACACATGGCACTACACCCAGCACACAGAGTAAGTAAAAACAAACTCATGAGCATAGTCCAGGACAGCCAAAGCCACATAGTGAGATCCTATCTCGAAAAAACAACCACCTGAACCCAATCCAAAAGGTCACACATAACGTCATTAAAACCTAAAAGCCAAAATACTAGAATAAAACTATAAGAAGGGTAAGATGGCTCATCCTTGTAATTCCAGCCTTCGAGAAACTGATGCAAGAAGATTGTTGAGAATTCAACATTACCCTGAGCTATATAATGAAAACCCATCCTGACAAATAAACAAAAACCTCCAAATGAACCTGCAGAGAAAGGCAAAGAGAAACTAACACAAAAGCAAGGATAAGTTTCCTCCAAGAATGGAGAAAAAGAAATGACATAGAGACCTTTAATATTGCTTCTGCCTTTGTATAGTAGAAGTGTCGGTATTCTTCCTGTTTGGCATATGTTCTTAACACCTATCCTGGGACACTGAGATGGCTCAGCAGGTACAGGCATCATTACCCAATCTGACAACCTGGGACCTACATATTAGAAGGAAAGAACTGACTCTGGAAGTTGACCTCTACCTCCATACACATGTCATGGCATATGCATGTGCACATGCATGCTTACATACAAAATAAATAAAGGTAAGAAAATATTTTTGAAGATGTGTCAACTTTATTTTCCCTTCCATACCAACAGGGCTTTTGCCGAGCACATCACATCCCAGTTAAAAACAACTCCCAGACTCTGCTACAAGCAGTATTCCCATGTGATTAGGCTCTGTCAAGTCTGTGAATGAAAGGACCCTGTGTCCTGACTACCTTTGAGAACTGGAATCATAAATGTAAGTCACAGGCTTGTGAAGATTGTGAAGCACTATCCTGTCCTTAACAGCCAGAAATCTTTGAACTACTACATCCAACAAAGAGAATTAAGAAATTGGCACAATGTGTTGGTTGTGGTGGGGTATGTCTTTAATCCCAGCACTTGGGAGGCAGAGGAAGGAAGATCTTTGTGAGATCAAGCCCAGTTTGCTCTATAGAGTATGCCCCAGGACAGCTGGAACTGCACAGAGAATCCCTGTCTCAAAACAAACAAACAAACAACAGAAATCAATACAAGGGACTGAGGCAGAAGACCTCCCTACTCAACAAACTGGGAGGACTCCATGGTAGCTAGATAAAAAATTTCCACTTGGCCCAGTGTAGTGGCATCCATGTTACTTGGGAGACTGAGTCAGAGAGATTCAGGGTTCAAGGCATGCCCAAGGAACTTAGTAAGACCATATCTCAAAGGGGACAGAGCTGGAGTTGTGGCTCAGATAGGTAGAACAGTTGTCTAGTATACATGTGGCCTCGGACTTTATTCCAGCACTACAATGAATTTAAAAATTTCCATTTTACTGTTTCTATTTTTAAGACAACATGAAGCAGGATCACTAGCTAAGCGTGGACAGATAGGCTATGTGGGACTCCAAACTGCTTTCCAGATCACAGAAGCAAAAATCACTTTTAGGGGTTTTAGGAAATGGAAGATTTGACCAAAAGAGCCCTGTGAGCCAGAAAGCTTACTCTGTGACACACTGTACTGCCTGGGCCCACAATGAACAAAGCAAGGAACTGCAGGTATCAGTAATAAAGAATTTTAATGTTCTTAACCACAGACAAAATAAACTGGTGATGTCATGGGCATGTTCACTGAGTTGACTGAATCTTCATATAGTATATGAAGTAGATAAAGTAAAGCACCACAGTGTGCCTCATAAGTGCAGTTACCCACCAGTTCAAAACAAACAAGCCAAATCAATAAAGACTATTTCTAATCAATAACCAACATTAGACATCATGGTGAAATCCAAGAGACATCCCTGGAGATGGGGAAAACAAGATGACAATGGCCACGGTGTTACTCATTTTGCAGAGGAGCAAAGTGAAGCTTAGGAAGTTCTAAGCAGTTTTCCCAGGGACCTGCTGTAAAGACGCATGGTTGACCGAAGAATGACACCCTAAACTCAAATAGTATGTAAACCCAAAGAGTTCTATTCTGCAGAAGTCCAGCATGCTGTGGTCTCCCCACTATCAAGATAGAGAGACAACCAAATATTTAAAGCACATTGGGGGATCCCAGGGTTGGCAACATCTATCTTACTCCATATCTAAGGACATTCCATTACTAGGGTGTGGGGGCTGGAAATTGTTACTGAGAAGGTCCAGGGTAGGTGGCCTTTATCTTACTCCATCTCTAGGGACATTCCATTACTGGGGCAATGGGGACTGGAACCTGTTGTTGGGGAGGTCTGGAAACTTGCTGACCCATTGTCCTTGCTTTAGGCTGGGTGGTGGGGCACCTTCTAGTTTCTCACTAGCTGCCTGAAGCGTGGGTTGTTTTTGTTTTTGTTTTTGTTTTAACTGAATTGCCTAGTACTTGGAAACAGATTTAGGCCTAGTCTCCTTAACTGCCAATTTGAAGCCTGCTGTAGGGTCAGCCTGTCTCTTGCCTCTCAGGGCTAAATAGTCAAGCAGGAGTATGGCCTGATGGGCTGAACCTGTGATCCGATGCTCTGGGGTCAAATGCCCGGAGTAAATAGGAATACAAATTCGACAGTCAGAAGCAGTCATCTCTATTCAGTCAACACCTGTGCACCCAGATGTCATTGTACCTAGTGTCCAGGAGACTTTGAAAAGACCTTGTGAGCTATCAGATTGGGAGGCGGGAGGCACAGGTGTATAGGCAGAACATAGTTATTAGATGCTGTCCTGTGACATGCTGAACAAAGTTGTTTGTTTCAAAATATTTATATGTTGGAAAAGCAAAAGAATTTCTCTTCCTTCATTCACAAGACCAGAACAGTAGTATTACTGGCCCACATGAGATGCAGAACACTCTGTAAATATAAAGCGATTAGATCCCATGCAGCAAGAACCTGATCAGGGCCCTCTTTTTATTTCCTGACATGAGCTGGCCATGAACTCAATTACCCAGAATCCCTGGAGGAGCTTCCTGCTTTTCCATTGTGCATGAAGAGAGCGAAAGCACATTTCATGACCATCAGCCCAGCTCTCACTGAAATTAAATATCTTTCAGAAAACTCTCAGGAAGAGGCAAGCAGGGCTGAACAGGGAGGAAAAAGCAGGAGTGGCTGGAGGGAGGGCAAGTCAGGTGAATAGAAGGTGGAGCTGGCAAGGACAAACTGGCTAGGCGGAAGTATGCAAGTGCCGAAGTTGAACTGAAGACGGAGGTGGGGGTGCCTGAGAGACTCGGCAAGTGGATTGCTTTTCCAAGTTCTGGCCTGGAGACTAAATCAGTCCACGCCTGAGATGCATGAGTACCATGTCATGGCATTCTGATTCTGGAACTTGGAAAGGATCAGCCTAAGGTAATGCCACCCCCATCGAGTCCCTGCAACAGGTACAAAGGTGATAAATGGGTCCTGTCAACCTCACTCAACTCAGTTGGCACCTGAAGAAAACACAAGTGGAACCTGAGTGAATCTAACTCTAGCTGAATTGGCACCAGGGGGCTGATACACCAAGGCAATGTGAAGAAAGGAGGCTCAGTGAGCATAAGTACAGGAACCACAAAGAGAATGCCAATAATCAGCTCTGAACCAAAAAAAAAAAAAGACTTTCCCTGAAAATGTGAATTGCCATACACCTGATCTGCATGAAGACTATGGGACATCGCCTTCATTCACTGACTGCTCCAGTCATTTCTAAATAGACAGGGCAAAGACAAAGGAAGCCAACTTCGAAACAGGATCCATCTCCAACGACCTGAGGCATCAGACAGGCTTTGATCCTGAAGCAGAGGACACCAAACATCTGACATCATCCCTAGTAATGGCTGGAGCCCCTAAATCATGGATCATCAACAAGACATCTTGAGCTGCTTGGTGAGAAAATATGGTTCTGACATGTAGATGCTGGGGCAGGGGGCAGTGTTTCTATTTCCTACTTCCCTGTAAGATTCAGAAACCCCTGTTGCCCAGCTGACTGTGAGACCCTCACTGAGGAAACAAGCAGCATGGCAGAAAGTTCCATTTGTTTCCAGAATCAAGTCAGAGGCTGAGGAAGACAGAGTGGGGCAGGAGCCCAGGCTGCCCCAGGGACTAGACCTTGCACATGTAAGCAAGGAGGGATATACCCAAACAAAAGCAGGAGCCAAGACAACTGCCAAAACCTCTTCTTGGCAGAGATCCAGACTCCTGAAGGCTCTTCCAAGACTGGTCTCAGTGGAATTTCTGATGCCAGATACCACAGAGCCACACTAAGCCATGGGGACCCACACTAAGCCAAGAGCTCAGCTTGACCCACACTCTGGAGGCTTTCTGTCAGTTTTCTCTTTCAGATACAGGCATGCCAGCACTGGAGGTATGTGGGATGTGCCCTAGTGACTGTCTCTACCTCCCTCAGGTCAAGCTCCCTAATGGCTGAATCAGGCTAAGTATATCAGCCCAGGAGGCTGCCATGGGGGAAGCCACTCCTGGAGGGGAGGCAACTCTGGGGATCACCCTGCAATTCCTCCCACTTGGCCAACATGCATCCTTGTAGCACCCATCCCACCACTGGCTACCTGCTTTCAGGAGCCAGCCCAGGGCTCTCCCTACACTGCCTATCAGTGTGCTTGGTCGGGTCTCTCCTTCGTTGGTGAGATGACAAAAGACCTTTCTGGGGACCACTAGAAAGTATCTTCCTTTCCCAGCCCTGGAAGGACAAAAGCGATTCATAGAGCTAAAGATATAAAATGAAAAAAAAAAAAAACCTGAAAACATGTTGGCTGGAACTAAATAAAGCTCAGCTGGCACTTGTGACACCTACAGCACAGTACAACTCTACAGGAAAAAGGAACAGGGAGTAGAGAACCCGAATAGAAGATGGAAGAGCAGAAACTGGAATAAGGAACACTCACCAGGCAAGAGACATGTCCTGAACTCAACTAGATGCAAGGGCCACTCCTCACCAGCAAGGAGTGTGCAAATGCTCACCTGCAAACCTGAGGGAGGACCAGTGAGTGATTCTAAGGTCACTTGCCAAGATGGATAGGAGGGACAGCTAATCCAAATGAGGACTTCCCAGAAGGACAACCTAACCGTTGAGGCTCCAAATAAGATCCTTGGGACCTCTGGACTTCCACCCTGCTAGTCCACAGCATTCCAAGAGCAGGCTTTGTTACAGCAACTATGATGCCAACCAGCCTGTAAGGGTGTTTACACACGCACTGCCCTTGGGAAGATCCTTGTTGCAGCCCTCAGCCTGGTGGAGGGCTGGATCCTATCCAAGATCCTAGGTGCACAGGCCTGTCTCTCCCCACGAAGACAAACCAAGCAGAGCCCTGACCCTGGCAGTTTGCTGTGGGCCTCTTTTTTTTTTTTTTTTTAACCCATATTTTATTGGCTTTAATAACAGACTTTGTTATTTACAAAGTTAAGGTTTAAATGAAAAGTTTCTAATGTGTTAAAAATAAATAAATAAATAACTACAGCCCAAATTCAAGTGCCCTGGAGCAAGCACATATCACTCAGCTACCAGTCAGTGACTGCATCGGGAACCGGGCAGTACTCTGTGTTACATCAAAGCAGTTTATTTGTGATCAGTGTTGAGACTCTATACATCCTTCAAAAATTTAACTCTACATAGTCTGATACTCTCTTAAAACATCAACTTTGAGCTGCTAGGCTTCCCTACAACAAAGGGGCTCTCAGAAACTGGTGGAAGCCATGACAAGCACTTTGTAATGGAGGTAGAAGTATATGGACAGAAATTCAGAGGTGCAGGTACAAACAAGAGTGGCCAAGGCAAGTGCAGCACTAGCTGCCCTGGAGAAGCTGTTTTCCGGACCCAGTGCGGCAAATAATAAGAAAAAGAAGATCATTCCTCAGGCAAAGGATGTTGTGAATACAGCAGTATCTGCAGCAGTCCAGGCAGTTCGGGGCAGAGGAAGAGGAACTCTGACAAAGGGAGCGTTTGCGGGGGCTGTAGCAGCTCCTGGATATATAGCTCCAGGTTACGGAGCCCCATACGGTTACAGCACAGCTGCCCCTGAAATGGTTTGCCCGAGAGAATGGTTCTGCTACCCGCTATGAAATTCCCAGCATATCCTGTTCCCCAGTACTCATTCCTTCAGCAAATGGCAGAAGCTCATTCCTATTGAACAACAGTACAGCACAGTGCAGACTGTTAGAGAAAAAGCCTGTTCATCTTGCTTTCTTTGAACACATACTTACTTGATCAAAATTATTTGTAAAGAACATCTTTCCTACTTTTTTGATTTTAACAAATGCAAATTCAGTTCTCTAAAACTTGAAAACAAACAAAAGAAACCAGTTCTGTGAAAACGGTACCTCATTCCTGGAAATAATTTATGCTGTGGGCCTCTTATCTTCCTTCAGCATCCTCATTTTGAGTCATTTCATGAATCGGCAGACCTGATAGGTCACCTCTGTTTAGTGACCTCACACTTGTTGTACTCGATGTTTACTGCATCAGAGAGATAGTTGCCAGGTACCTGCAGTCCATCCAGGACCCCGACCCATTAGCCTCACAATCTGGGGGTTAACTGGCTGGAGCTGACTTGCCCCACCCAAGGTTGCATAAACAATTGCTTCTAGAAGCAGGGTCTCTAAACGGCTGTCCAGAGTGCTTCAACTCTGCCTTGCCAGTTCCAGCCTGTGAGCTGGGTAGGCAAAGCAGCCACCTAGAGAAAAAAAAAATTGTCTGAGAATGGTCACTCACGGTTTCGAAACAGCTACAGGATTGGGGGGAGGGGTAGAATCAAAATATGTTGAGTCAGCATTTTACCTCAGGAAACCAGCTATCATGCAATGCTGAACATCAACACAGACGACCCCAGGTCCTCCATATTCTAGCTTGCATCAGTCACTAGGAAAAGCCTAGAAAAATGTGGAAGGACCTGGACTCCGCCTCCCACTGGGTCTAGGACACCTATCTCCTCTGACTTTGAGGAAACACTTTCTAGTTGCCAAGCCTTAGTTTTCTCATCAGCAAACCAGTTGTTAGCTCCTAGGGGAAGAGTTAAGCAAACCTTATGTGAAAGATCACTTTTAAAAATTGTAGCCTTGGCAGGCAGTGTTGGCAAATGCTTTTAATCCCAGCACTCACGAAGCGAAGGCAGGCAGATCTCTGTGAATTTAAGGCAAGTCTGGTCTACAGTAGTCCAAGACACCCAGAGCTGCAGAGAAACCCTATCTTGAAAAAAAAAAATGTAACCTCAACTGGATATGATGGTGCTTACTTTTAATTCCTGAAGAAACAGGCAAATCTCTGAGTTTGAAATAGATCTGCCAGGACTATGCAGTGAGACCCTGTCTCCAAAACAACAACAACAACAACAACAACAACAACAACAACAAAACAAAAACAGAAAAAGAGAAAAGAAAAAAAAAGAATTGTAGTCCAGATTAGACATGATAGTGTATGTTCCTGCCATTTTTTCATTACTACATTGATGATTTATATATTTATTTATTTATTTATTTATTTATTTTAGTGCGTACATGCATGTGTGTGTGTGTGTGTGTGTGTGTGTGTGTGTGTGTGTGTGTGTGTGTGTGTGTTCACACATGTATTAGTGGAAGTGAGGGAAGTAGGAGTCCCAGTATGTATGGAGGTCAGAAGACAACTTTCGGGGAGAGAGTTTTCTCCATCCACCATGAGGTTTATGGGAATTGTGCGTAGGTCTTTAGGCTTGCCAGCACACTGCTTTTACCCTCTGAGCTATCTCACTGCAAGGTGGAAGCAGGGGTTCAAGTCATTCTTGTCTACAAATCAAGTTCAAGGCCAGCCAGAACTAATGAGACTTTAACTTATAAACAAAATAAGGTTGAGGAGGTAGCTCAGTTGATAAAGTGTTTGCTTAATGTCATAAAGTCCTGGTTTACACAACATAAACCAGGCCTGGTGGTGATCCCTGCATGTTGAGGTAGAGGCAGGGGATTAGAAGTTCAAGGTCGCCATTAGCTACAGAACAGGAATCAGACAGCAGCCTAGACCATAGAAACATAGCCTGTCTCAAAACAAAAACAAAAACAAAAAAGCAAAAAACTACATATCCCGTCTCATTCAGAACTACTGCCTAAGAAGGGCAACCCTTTCAACTAACTCCAGCGCTTGGGAGGCTGAAGCAGGATGCTCAATAGTTTGAAGGTAACTGGAGCTATGTGTCTCAAACTATTAAAACAACACACCACTTCAGCACACTGCAGCACAGCATCCTGAAAACATGGCTGTCTTTCTGACACAGGGACAGTGTCTACCTGGCTTCCCTGTCTATTCAACGCCTATTTAACAAATGTGGGCTATGTGCCTACAACACGCCTGATACTAGAAGAGGAACAACCGAAAGGCACTAGGTCCTCATCCCATCCCAGAGGACCAGAGAGCCCCTTCTCAGCTTCTCAGCTTTCTCCAACTGAACCCATCCTCACAAAGTGCTCCTCCATTTTCCTTGTCATGTCAAAGAGAGTGATTCCCCAGCCTGCCATTTGGGTCCAAAACTGAGGAAGCGTCTATACTCTTTTGACAATATACTGAGTCTGAGGTTTACCTGGGATCCATGAGACCCTTTCTCAAAAGGAAGGTACATGTGGGGAGGTGGAGGAATAGGACAAGGAGGAGAAAGTAAAAGATCTGGAAGCTCAAATGGATTCAGATAAGAAGCTATTGGGTCTGTGAGAAGACCCATGGGGTAAAAGTGAGCTATTGGGTCTGTGAGAAGACCCATGGGGTAAAAGTGAGCTATTGGGTCTATGAGAAGACCCATGGGGTAAAAGTGAGCTATTGGGTCTGTGAGAAGACCTATGGGGTAAAAGTGCTTGCCTCTAAGCCCGAAGACCTGGGTTCTGTCCTTGGAACCTGTGGAAGGAGAGAACAGAAAGCTGTATTCTGACCTCCACACACATACACAAACAATAAATAAAAATGAAGAATAAGGGGAGTGACTTCTAAAAGGAAGGATCTAGAAGGAGGAAGATATGCTTATCCAGAAGAACCTTAGAAGTCCTCTGGCAGAGAAGATTCAAGATAATGAAAGAGATAGGTGGTGGAGGCTTGACTAAAAACAGATTTCCTGGAAGTATATTCTGAGGGAGTGTCTGGCTGATTCAAACCAGCTCTGCAGCCTCTTGGCCACCAAGAATCCCTACCTACAAGGTCTACAAAAGAGGAAGCTGACATCTCTGCAGAACAGGAACCAGTGATGTCCTAGACATAGGATCAAAGGCAAAGATAAGTGGGGGAGGGGGGGCCAACAGGAAGAATGAATAGACAGTGGGACCACTCAGCCCTACCCATAAGCCAAACCAAAGGGTTCCGAAATACCACGAGGAAGGAATACAGAGGGCTTGGCTCTGAGGAAACAGCATGTGTACCGATAAGCAAATGAACACTTTTCTATACTGGTCTGCTTTCCTGCCCCACCACACTCAGAACCCCCACCCCATTGAGCGTTCAACCTGAGAAATGTATCTCTACGGATTTTCAGGTTGTTCAAGACTTTACAAAGGTGAAACTAGGTGCGGGGCATGCCCAGTCTCCCTCTATGTTTCCTACAGTTTTATCTGTTCTGTAATTATCTCAAAACAAGAAATAGCATAAGTGGCTAGAATTTTGCTATGAGAGTTCAGTGGGCCTCCTCACTCCTTCTTTATATGATGGAACATGAACAGCAAACAGACTCAAACAGAGGCTTCTCTTGCAAGTACACCCAGTTGTTCTAATGAGGCTGTTGTGCCTGCAGGGTGACAATATAGATTACTGAGGGAAAAAGCGGGGAGTCAGGAGATCAGTGGGGCACTGTTATAGGAACTCAGGAACAGCATGTGACAAACAGTGACTGGGTCAGTATAAAAGCAACTGGATGAGACAGGGACAATACTGGCAGATGGGCTGGACAATACATACTTTAGGAAGGTAAAGACTGAGGCTTTGTGCCCCTGCAGCCTGTCCCAGTGAGGCAGCACTGGATTTTTGAAAAATTTAAAATTCACAATAGTGAGATTTTCCAGAGGTTGATCATGATTGTGCAAGGGGAGGGGACACGCTGAGAAAGAAAGAGATTGAACATTTTCATGAGGGCTCCAGAAAAGGTTAATGGTTAATCTTCTGCATGGAGTTAATCACATAAAGAAAAGAAAAGCTGAGATATGTCTCAGCGGTAAAGAGCATTAGCTGCTCTTCAAGAGGATGCACGTTTGATTCCCAGCACCTTATGTTGTTCACAACTGTCTTTGACCCCAGGTCTAGAAGATCCAGTACCACCATCCTGACCTTCATAGGCACCAGGCACAGGTGTGATACACAGACATACACACAGGCAAAAATCCATACATATAAATATAAATAAAATCTCAAAAAAATCCCACAAAGCAATAGACATGATGGAGATTGTTACTAGACCTGTGGCTGTTATGTCTGTTCACTTGGCAGGCTGTGTTCAAGGAATGGGCTAAGGAGACGGCTCAGTGTGTAAAGTGTCTGCTCCACAACTCTTACATCCTGAGTACACAAATAAAAGCTGGGTAAGGCACAATGTGCATATTTTACACACAGTGACCAGCAGGTGGAGACAGGAAAATTTTTGAGGCCCACTGGCTGGCCAGCATAGTGGAACCAGTGAGCTTCAGTTTCAGTGAGAGACCATTCCTCAAAACATAAGGTGAACCGAGATAGAGGAAGACATCTGATGTCAACCTCTGGCCTCCATGTGCAAAGGCACACGTGTGTACATGCACCTGCACACATACATGCATGAATACACACACACACACACACACACACACATACTGTCTTAGCTATTTCTCTATTGCTATGATAAAACACTACAAGCAAGGCAGCACATCAAAGGAAGAGTTTATTTTGAACTTACAGTTTTAAGGAGATAAAATGCATAGCCATTATAATTAGGATCATGGAAGCAGGGACGGAGAGACAGTCATGGTGCTGGAACATCAGCTGAGAGCTCAGATCTTGTCCCACAAATAGGAAGCAAAGACTTGTAGTGGCTGCATCTTTTGAGAACTTAATGTCTTCCCCCAGTGATATGTTTCCTCCAGTAAGGCCACACCTTCTAATCTTCCCCAAACAGTCACCAACTAGAGACCCAGTATTTAAATGCACAAGCCTATGAGGGGACATCACATTCGAGCCATCATGCAAACTAACACATACAAAGTGAAGAAAGAGAATAAGAAAAAATCTAATGCTAGGATAATGGGATGAGCAGATCTCACAGGCTGATGGGGCATCTTCCCTGGCCCACTGAAGACTCACCATGGACTGGGCAAAGTCTACACTTGTATCCAGGGCAGAATTTGCATCAGGATTCTCAGTTCATGTTTTCAAATTCAGGAGGCAGCATGAATGCATCCAAGTAGCAGACAGGATAGGCAGCCATAGAGGGAGATTAGGGTTAATAGCATTTCTCTCAGGAAAGCTGGCCTCCAGTTTGCCCCTTCATTGATGCTAAATGACTAATGCATATCATGAAACAAACCTGCCGAGCATTTTGGAACAGCAGAACTGTCAGAAGAGATGATTGGCAGAATGCAAACTTTGGGTTGGCATGATATGATTTACACCACCTCTGCAAACTTTCCCTAAAACTTTCTTAAAAATAGTGCATCAATTAGAAAGTACTTCTGTGGGGAAGATGTAAACAGCCATGAAATGCTTCATATGGAAAGGAGCAGGTGAGACCCCCAGTAGATCATCAAATGCCAAATGACACTCTATAACGTATGGTAATTGGTTATTATTAAAATAGTCTATTGTTTATCACACAGTAGCTAAATTGTCTTTCAGTTGTTCTATAATTACCCAGTAATGGGTGTTCTGTTTTCTTCTTTGAGAGCTAGGTACCAAGGGTATTGGAGTAGCAGCTGTCACAACACAGATATAGAGCAGGGTGAGGGGAGGGTGGAGCCAAGGTGGAGCCTCACCTGATTCTTTCAGAATCTTTAGACAGGATGGAATGCTGTGTGTCGTCCCCAAGGGTACAGAAAGCAGAAAATAGGATCAATCTCTACAAGGCTCTGCACCTTGCTTATTAACTGTCCATGAAGCTATCTCTGTAACTATTTTCTAAAGAGTTCCACTGCCCATTGAAGGAAATCTTTGCATGAGGTGAACAAGATGGGGACCTTGCTTCTACTCCCACTCCCTAAGCCAGTAAGGAGGCTTAGGAGTCGCAGGAAGTGGCTGAGGCTGCCTATGAGGGTAAGAAGTGACATTTGTGATTTCTGGAGACATAGATGGGGTCCAGAAGGAGAGGCCAGAGTATATGAGAGGAAGACAGGCCAGAAAGCATGGGAAAGGAGAAGAAGGAAGGCCAAAGTCTCTCAGGAAATATAAGATGCATAGCATAGTGAGCTGATCTCAGATAGGAAACAGATTCAGAAAGCGATAAGCATGCCTACAGCCCCATGCTACGGGCACACCCCAGGCTTATGACCCTTCTGGACTTCTGACTCTACCTGGCTAGTGCTGAGCTTAAGAATATGAAGGAATATTTTCTGAGCCTGTGAGAAATGAGGGTAAGGGACATTTAGTGTCTCTTCTCTTCTCTGCTCAGAGCTCCAACAGGCTGCATCATAGAGAGCTTGATCAAAGGAGAGATGGGCAGGCTAGTCTTATGTCAACTTGACTCAAGCTAGAGTTATCTGAAAGGAGGAAACATCAGCTCAGAAAATGCCTCCATAAGACCCAGCTTTAAGGCATTTTCTTAATTAGTGATTGATGTGAGAGGGCCCAGTCCATTTGTGGGTAGGGCCTTTCCTGGGATGGTGGTCCTGGGTTCTATAAGAAAACAGGCTCAGCAAGACAGGGGATGAGAAGGGAAGCAACCCAGTAAGCCACACTCCTCCATAGTGTCTGCATCAGCCTCTCACTCTAGGTTCCTGCCCTGTTTAAGTTCCTGTCTTGACTTCCTTCAATGATGAACAATGCTGTGGAAGTGTAAGTTGAATAAACCCTTTGTTCCTGACTCACTTTTTGGTCCCAGAAATAGGAATCCTAAGAATGAAGAGTTTTGCAGGAAGCACAAAATACTTCAAGTCCAGATAGAAGAAGGGGGCAAAGGGATTCCCTAACTGCTTCATCTTCTCTTGTGCGCATAACAAGGGATGTACAGGGATAGAATCTAACCTTGACTAATAAGAGACATATAAATCTGGGGAAAAAAGAACTCAGGAAAATTCTGTCATCCCCCTCTATGGCTTCCCTTTATATATAATCAAGACTGTTTTTCCTCTAATATAACAAACCCCAAAGTGTCACAAATTCTAGGTGCCTAATGAGTATTTCTTGAATGGCTTTGTGAATGAAAAGATTTGTATGCATGTGCATAGCATCACAAGCTATCCATTCCTATTTCCATACTGTTAGAGTTTAAAAATTGTCACCCCCTCTGAAGAGCCCCTCTAAGAAGTGTCAGGAAAGGCAGAGCTATGTTTGCACAACATTGAACACGCATGTGCATTACTCTACAGTTCTGTACGTGTCATGGTGTCTTCATCTCCTGCTTCAGTCTTTTCTCCATGACAAACCCAGTACTTACAAAGCACCTGGCACAGAGTAGGTGTTCTGTAAACGCTTGTAGAATGGCTGGGCTTCCAACTCTCCCCTTTGTATATGTGCCTTATTCTAAAGTGTGAGAGAACACAAGTAGAAGAATCTGGGTAGTGAGGATGAAGATTACACAGTTTGATTCTACATTCCATTGAATGCTCAATATATTGTTATCAGAAACCATACTTCCTTGTGAATTAGGCATTTTTCTTGTTGTTCTTCCCTAATAATGACAAACTATTCAAGGGAGGAAGAATCTGTTTGTGCTCACAGTTTTAGGGCATACACTCCATCGTGGAAGGTGGCATGACAGCATGCACATGAGGTGGATTGCTCACATTGTTGCAGGTAAGGTAGCAATGATGAAGAAATAATGTGCTCAGCTGGCATTTTCTGTTTTCCCTTTGCTTTCAGGTCAAGGACCCCAGCCCATTGGATGATGCTGCCCACATTCAAGATGAAACATATCTTCAGTTAAACCTCCCTAGAAATGTCTTTATAGGCATATCCAAAGGCATGCCTCAGTGCTCTAGGCATTTCTGAATTTAATAAAATCGACCAAGGAAATTGGCCATCACACCCTGCATCTTCAGTGTTGGGAAAGATAAATGCAGGTGACTTCTTTTCATCACAGTGTGGTAGTTTGAATGAGAATATCCCCTATGGGCTTGAGTATTTGAACACTTGGTCCCCAGTTGGTAGTGCTGTTTGAGGAGTTGGTACAGCCATACTGAAGAAAGGATGCCACTGCAGGCAGACTTTGAGAGTTCATACCCTGTCCTCTCTTGCACTTTATTCTCTCTGTTTTATGGTTATGACTGAAGATGTGAATTCTTCCAGCTTCCTGCTCCTGCCACCATGCCTGTCACCTGCTGCCATGCCTCTCTGCCAGGATGGGCTCTATCCCTCAGTAACTGTAAGCCAAGTAAATTCTTTCTTCTCTAAGTTGATTTGGTCATGGTATTTTATCAGTGACCAAAAAATAACGTATGTAGAAAACAAAGGAGTCTCCCTGAGAGTTTCTCTGACAGGACCAATGTGGACATGTGGCTCAGTGTGGCTCACTGACATTCTCCATAAGGAGTCTGATTCCTGAGGAAATATTACAGAACTGAATGTCCTGCTGCCCTCATCCAAGTGTTTCATGGAAACAGTCCTACACTCTCTAACTATGTATTTTATTCCTAGACTATTTCTGAGCCTGTTCTTTGATCTACAAATAGTCACTTCCCAGTGATTCTCTTTTAATATAATTTTTTAAAGATTGATTTTCTGAGACAATTACATCACTTTTCCTATACTCTTTCCTCCCACTAACCTCTCCCACGTACCCTGTCTTATTCACTCTAATCCATTCCCTTTTTCTGAAATTATTGTTATAGGTGGTGGTGGTGGTGGTGGTAGACGTGTGTGTGTGTGTGTGTGTGTGTGTGTGTGTGTGTGTGTGTGTGTGTGTGTGTTCCCAAATGTTTATATAAAGTCTGGTTGATTTATATGTCACTTATATGTATGTGTTTTTAGGGCTGACCATTTGCTCTTGGATAACTAGTTGGTGTGCTCTTTCCTGGCAAAGACTATTCCACTCTCAGTATTCCTTAGGTGCCTGCAATTCTTTGTGTAGGATTGAAGGCTCCTGAGCTATACCTGTTCCATGTTAGTTGTCTATTGACATTATCCTTGTTCAGGTTTTGTTTAGGCAGCCACATTGATGACACTTCATGGGGGTAGCTTCTGCATTTGAAGGAATAACAGTGTCACAGAAAACTTCCTGTTCCTCTGACTCTTACAATTCTTCATCCCTCTTCCACAATCATCTTAGAGTCTTAGGTGCAGGAGTTATATTGTAGATGTATCAACTGGAACTGGGCTCCACAGCTTTACATTTTGATTAGTTGTGATTTTCTGTGTTGGTCATTGTCTGCTACAAAGATCAATGGGAATGGACTGCACTTATCTCTGGGTGTAAGGATAAATATTTAGAATGTTAGTAGGGCTTGTGCTAGTTTAGTAAAGTGGCAGTTGAGCCCTTTCTCCAGTATCCATTACTTCACTATACCCGAGTAGTTAGCTCTGTTTCCTGTACCCAGCATGGTTTCCCGCTTGATCATACCTTAAGTCTAACTAGTGAGCTGTTGGCTACCACCAAGGTGTGTGCATCAATATTACAGCCTTAAGGTTATTCTGGAATGTTGGTCTTTGTTGTAGATCCTATTCATTCTTTATGCTCTTTTTGTCCTTCCAATAAATTCTTCAGATTTAAATCAGCCATATTTGGCTTTGTTCTGTGTATTCAAGACCTCTTTAGTGATAGAGTTACCAAGTCATTTCTGAGTGTGAAAGATTCTCAGCAGAGAGTCCTGACCTACTGTGGAATAAATAAATGATGTCTGTGATGCTGCTCAGAGAAGCTCACTAAAGATACTTTCCACAAATAGAGTCAAAGTTCAAGAACTTAAAACCAAATCTAGATTTTTCTCTTCACATTTCTCACATCGAAAGAAGATTCTGGCCGGGCAGTGGTGGCACACACCTTTAATCCCAGCACTTGGGAGGCAGAGGCAGGCAGATTTCTGAGTTCGAGGCCAACCTGGTCTATAGAGTGAGTACCAGGACAGCCAGGGCTACACAGAGAAACCCGATCTCGAAAAAACCAACCCTCCCCCCCCAAAAAAAGAAGATTCTGACTTCTGTAGTGATAATCACTCAGGCATGTCAGTTCTGAAATATCTGGACTCTGGCAATCCAGATGCCCTTTGCTATTGCTGAAGGAGGAGCTTGTCCAATAGAACCACTTTGCTCAGCACCTACTGAAGAAAGAGGAGATGTGGGGGAGGATCTGGACATACATTATTCTTGAGCCAAAGCCACTTTTTTTTTTTTTTTTTCTAATTGCTGAAAATAAATGACCTAGGAGAATCTCTTGAAGAACACATTTGCCCTGGCCTCCACTGTGGGATTAGCTTGCTGACTGTTCTGAGGGTTACTAGAACATTCAAGAAAGACTGTCAATTGTCTTTAAAAATGCAAAATCTATTGAGCAACAACATTGCACCCTCTCTGAAAAATAGAGATAATAGTCAGAGCTAGAGAGATGGTTCAGGGGTTAAGAGTGTTTGTACTTTCAGAGAACCAGAGTTTAGACCCCAGCACCCATCAGGCACCTAACAACTTTCTGTACTTCAGGTCCAGAGGATTCATAGCTTCTTCTTACCTCTGTGGGCATTCTCATGCATGTATATACTCTCTTACACAGCATACATACATGTGAAATGAAAATAAGAGCCAGGACAGACTTTGTATGGAGCACGGTAGCTCTTCGAAGTTGGGAACAATATTCAGGTTTCCAGTTCTAAATGTAGATTGACAGGGCTCTGGGTAGAAACTAATTCAAATTCCCTGATATGCATGGCTAAAAGCCAGTGGTTCATGGAAAAGCCAGTTAACCAGGGGCAGAGAGAGAGAAAATTACCCCCATCTTGTGTATCACAACCCCATGGAGTAACAGAAGTGACTATGCTAATCTTTTCTAAAACCTATACATGTGATTACAGAATAGAAGAAAATCTTTGCCAGATGTATATCCATCTGAATTGTATGTAAAATATATAAAGAACACAAAATTTAAGCACCAAAAATAGTGCCACCAATAAATGGCAGAGTTATGAAACAAACTAAAATTAGCCATTAATGTATGACAAAATGTTTATTCCCTTAGCCATCAGAAAAATGTTTCTGAAACCACACTGAGGCTCCATCTCACCCCAGTCAGAATGACTGTCACTAGTTTTTTGTCAGCTTAACACAAGCTAGAGTCATCAGAGAGGAGGAAGCCTCACTTGAGAAAAATGCCTCCATACAATGGGTGTAGGCAAGCCTGTAGGGCATTTTCTTAATTAGTGATTTATGTGGGAGAGCTCATCCCATTGTAAGTGGTTCCATCCCTGGGCTGGTGGCACTAGGTTCTATAAAAAAGCAGACTGAGCAAGTCATGAGGAGCAAGCCAAATAGAAGCACCACTCAATGAGCTCTGCCTCTACTCCTTCATACAGGTTCCTTCTATGCTTTAGTTCTACCCTTTCTGCTTTTGGTGATGAATTGTTACATAGAACTGTGAACCCTTTCCTTCCAAAGTTACTTTGGGCATGGTGTTTCATCACGTCAATAGAAACCATTACTAAGACACTAAGAAAACAAATAGCAACAGATGACATCAAGATTGGGAGAGGAAGAAACCTCCAACACTGCCAGTAGGGTTGCAAATTACTGCAGCCACTTTGGAAATCAGCATGAGCTTCCACAAAAAACTAAAAGTAGAGTCAATCATATGATCCAGCTGTGACAATTCTGTATATAGCTGTAGGAATCAAAGTCATCATGTTACAGAGATACCTGCACATCCATGTTTTCTGCAGCACTGCCCACAATAGCCAAGTTCTTGAACCAGTTTATGTGTCTATTAACGAAAATGGGTAAAGAAAATGTGGAAAATAGCACCACATGACTTAGAAGGACTGGGGACCTCACATAAAGATACAAGTTTCTGTTTTTTCTTTTGAAATCATCCTTATTTTACAGAGAATTTCGGCCCAGAGAAAGGTCGGATATACCCAACATTCTGCACACACCTAATGGTACAACCAGTACCTTTCAAATGGAGAATGTCCCCGTTCTCAGAATCAATGGCTGGGGAAAACAGGTACCTAGGATCATGCAGGTTATATGAATTTGTATGGGGAATTATGTTTGGGGAAACAGAAGTGCTCTGAACTTGAAGCACTGCCTGATACCCACAGTACAGGCATCCAGGTCACTTCATAAAATTGGCCTTATACCATTCTGAAAGCATGTCCTCACTACCCATTTCTCCCACTTGCTTAGGGCTTCTCATGTGGCCTGCTTGCCTACAGAGTGCCATGGATATCTGGCTTGCTCTCAAGTTAGATATGTGGGTTTCAGATGTACACAAGATTGCCTTCAGCTATGTTTTTGCTAGTTGTACCATATGGCAATTTTAAGCCACCAAACATCTGGAAAACAGATCCCACAAGAAAAGAAACTCTTAAGCATGGTGACCATTTAGATGACAGTCACAATGTTCATGGTCAATCCAAGTGAATTCTGGGAACAGAAATAGCTAGAGTGCCTGCTTTGTGGGATTCTAGAGAACTAGTGAAAACAAGACTGACTAAAGTATGCTGAGGAGGATGGGAGTTACTGTGGTCTCCAAAGCAGTGGGAAGGTCTTCAGTGAAGACCAGTGGGTAAAGCATTCAATATAAAAGCTATAATTGCATAATTGTTACCACTGCTTTGCATTGAATACTGTTCTCCCTACTTCCCTAACTTCAGCTTGCCCAGTCAACTCCACCTACACTGGATTCTTTGTATCCTAGAACATACTAAATATGCTTCAGTCTCTGGACTTTTGTGCCCAGTAGTCTCTGGTGTCAGACTACACAAGAGCTCTTTGTTCTGTTCCTTCACCCTTTATACTCCCCAATCTGTGCTCCCCACTCCCCACTGAATAGCTAAACTTTCAGGATTTGCAACTTGCATTGCAACTTGGACATGCAATCTCATTCTTCTTTGCTATACCTTTCCCACACTTCTGCATTCTGTGCTTGTGCTTAGTTCAAGCATCAAACCCAGCCTTCAAGTCAGAAAACAGAAGACCCATGTACTGGCCTGGAATGCCCCAGCAGTATGGAAGATTGGCTTCAATTCCCTGCCCTGCAGGACCTAGTGGCTTGTCAGGCATATCCCAAGAAGCAGGCCTACTCTGTGACAGTATCAAGAAGTAAGGAGCCTGTGAAAAGTCACAGTCATAAGCAAGATAAAGCATATGACTTCTTAATGACACTTGGATCTGTGGAGCAGAGGACTGTCAATGGTCCAGCCCTTGTCCTTATAAGGGAGAATAAAAGTATTCTAAGAGATGTTTTCTTGGAGCACTCAGGGAAAGCAAAGGCTATACACACTAGAGGATTTGGTGGAGAAGGAGGAGAAAATGCTAGGAGAGGACTCACTCCCAAGCATGGAGCCAGGTCTATATTTCTTACTAACCCATGAGCCCAGTTATTTACCTTTCTTCCTCTGCATGCTTGCACTGTTAATATTAGAGATGCTGGAGAAGGTAGGAGAGCTGGGTTTCCAGACCATAGGTGCCCACACAGACTGAAAGACTGTGGGCATCAATATTCTGTGTAGAAAACAAGAGGGGAACAAGGGACAGGATGTGCAGGTTCTGATGACAAAATCAGGCACTCCTGTCATCCTGAAGCTGTGTGTTCCTGGGCATGTTTTGGGAAGGGAGGTCCCTGTGTAGGCTATAAGCTGTAGTATGGCTTCACAGTGAATATCTTAGGAGAATATTCTAGGTAGAAACATAAAAAATAAGGAGTGAGAAAATCGACATGTGCTCAGGCCCATGTTACTGTCCTTGAAGGTCTGCTATGGGCATTGAGAAGACACGTGCTCACAATGCACATTGAAAAGACATGTGCTGGCTGAAATAGGAGGGACCCAAGAATAAGGGCGCAGATTGGTTGTATAGGCACCAGGAGCTGTCTCACAAGCAGGATAGAAACATAATGAAGGCAGGATTTGTGGAAGGACCGCTAAAAGTGATTTCATTTTCCAAGCAAGAAGTGATGGATGGGTCTTGGATTCTGTCACTAGCTATGGAATGCTGGAAAAGATTGGCATTTTGTTCTTCTCTGCAGATACAGTCATTAGCAGTGGTGGGATCACTTGTAGGTGAATGAGCTTTGGGCATCTGGACATAGCTTCTGAAGAAGAAAACTGAACAGGTGTAATCTATAATCCTCAGACAGATGAAAACCAGGGTCAGGATATTGGGCCCTGGCTTGTAGATACCTGGAAATGACTGCATGGATCTTTTAAAAACACAACCTAAGTCTCCTTAAAACCCTTAAAAGTTGCTTGTAACTTTCATAATATAGCCTGGCTCTTTGGCTGGGCACTTAAGGCTTTGTGGAGCCTATGTTTACCTCTCTCATTTTACTGCATCCTCCTTAAAGTATAGAGCAGTATTCCCCAAAGTTGTCTGTTTGGCCCAATAACCCAGAGATTGTCTTAGGAATTGTGAGGCCTAGACCATTCCTGAGACTAACTCAGTCATCATCTCGAGGGTTCATTGTTGCTCACTAGGAGGTAAAAGACGCAGAGAAGTTCCAGTCACACTTGATATGTTTGCAAGTTTCTGTGTTCTTGTGACATTGCTGATGGACAGATATCTGGCTGTGTACAGGCTCTGCATTTGGCTACAGGACAACTGGGCTTGGTTTCAAGCTTCTCTATGCATTCAGGAGCTCTCAGTTCTCTCATCTTTCCCACTGAGAGTAACATCTTTCCCAATGTAAGCTTTCAAAGTGATGACACAAGCCATTTTGATCCCTTGCCAATTTGCAAATGACTGTCACCCATTTCCTTCCACTTCCAAAGTGTGGGTCGAAACAAGTCCCATGGTATATGTGTTAGTTATACTTCTGGTTGATAAGATAAAATACCTAACCAAAGCAACTTAAGAAATTAAGGGTTTATTTTGGCTCACAGTTTGAGGATACAGTCTATGGTCGAGTAAGCATGGCCACAGAAGTATAAGGCAGCCTCTCACATTGTATCTGCTGCCAGGAAGCAGAGAGAGTGATGCTGATATTCAATTTGCTTTTCTCTCTTGTGTAGTCTGGGCACCTGAGAGTAGAAGGGTGCTTTCACCATTTAGAGTGCGTATTCCTTCCTCATTAAGCCCAATCTAGCAACTCCCATATACCCAGAGCTTTGTTTTCTCCATGATTTTAGATCCTATCAAGTTGATATTATTGATCATCACACATGGTCAATGCTCATAGCAGCAGAGCAGAGAACTAGGCCAGCCATTCTCAAGCTCTCTGTTGTGGCTTGAGTATAAACTGCTGTCTTTATAGACTTATATGTTTGGACAACTGGAATCCAGTTGTTGATGCTGTTGTGGGAGGTTCAAGAATCATTAGGAGGTAGGAACTAGATGGAGGGAGTGGATTACCTTCTTCCTTTCTCCCCCTCTCCCTCTTATGTCTGTTCTGCAGAGACATGAGTAATTCCAACTATATGCTGGAGAATTGGAGTCTTGGTGCTTGCTTTCCATGGGGTTTCCTGTGGCCATGCCATCTCATCCATACTAGTCTGTATCATGGCAAACTATACAAAGAAAGATAAATCCTCCCTCCTTTATATTGCTTTGTCAGGTACCTGGTAAGAAGAAATGTAATCAATATGCTTCCCAAGGTACATGCAAAAGGAAGAGTGGATCCCAGAGCTATCTGATCTGACTCAGAGGTGATCTTGTGACCAGAGACTGTGAACTTCAGTGCCCTCAACCTGGTTCATCACAGTGTCCCATAAGTGTTCCAGACTTCATTGCTGTCCACCCAGCACTTCTCATCTTGCAGACCTGTGTATGCACATGCAGAGCTACCCACTTGTATCAAAACTGCCTGTTTTAAACATGACTCTTATTTTTAAATGTTACATAATTTCCAAAAGGCTTGTGCAGATATGCTGACTGGTTCCATGAATGTTAAGAGGGAGGCAGTGAGAAACCAACAATAAAGCTGCCTGTTTCCAGCCAGCAAAATACCAAAAAATAGATTTTTAAAATGTGATTTAACTGTTTTTAAGGAGAGCAGGGACTAAAATAATAATTGATTAAATGTTCTTAAATATAAGAACTACAGAAGAGAGTAGTTAGGGGAGAGTGATACAGTAAGCAGAAGGGAATTTATTTAAAACAAAATACAGAGAAATAGAAATATTAAGGCATTCAATTTTTAAAAATTAGATCAAAGTCAGAGGTAAGGAAGTCTAGCCTATCTCAGACAGTAGAAATTTAGGCCTTGAGAATTATATAAAGATAGAGCGTGGATATAGGTTTGTACAGTAAGCAGAAGGGAATTTAAATTTACATTATATAAATAATTTAGGCCTTGATCTCATGAAGGTCAAGACAGGGGACAGCAGAAGCACTGTCTCATTGGTTAATACATGTTTAGATTGCTTCATTTACTTTTAATTGTTCTAATTATCAAAATGAGTATGATTATTAGTTTGGTGGTTATATTGAAATTCCTCTGGGAGAGAGGTCAAGCTAAACATTTAATGATTTCCAGACACTGGACCAAGGACATGTCACTTGGGGAGAAAGGCTCTATGTTTGTGTTGACAGGAAAGAGGAGAGGGATTTGGACCCCATCCAGGGTCATATGGATCAGATAGGGCAGGGAGAGACTCCCTGAAGAACTAGAAAAGTTTGAGATAATCAAATAGGACAGGTAAAGATTCATTATGCCATTCTTCACATGGCATGAATGAAGACTTATTACAATTGGCTATTAATCAAATTAACTCATAAAAAGACAGCTGTTTTTCATCTGGTCAAACAAGGAGCAGAATTTCATCTTTAACTAATCTGTGTACCCTGCATAATCCATATGAATATCTTAATGGTACTAAAATCTTGGTTGTGAGATTCATATAACAGAATGTACAGCTTTGACAGGATTCATCTGCTGGGATGTAGAACTGAGCTGCTGTTCCAGCCCTGGCTTCCTGATGCTGCCCAGAGACTTGCTTCCAGAACAGCTTCAGGACTGCTGCTGATTCCAGATGACCTCGCTTCATCCAACCTTTCAGATGGATGCAGTCAGAACTTCAGTCAAGCTCTGATCCCTCCAAATGTGCAGAGACTGGATAACAGATGCTGAAGCTAGCTTTTTTTTTTTTTTTAAGTCTAACCAGTTTTACTAATTTTCCTACCGCCCCCTTTAAATAATTTCTCATCACCCTTATTCAGCATGAAGAACCTACGGAGAATTGTCAGCCCAATTCCCTGAGTTTAGGTGTCTGGTAATTGTTATTTTACAAATTATAGATTGTCAGTTTAAGGGATAGTTTGGAAATGGTCATAATTTTGAACAGGGAGGAAATAGGTGGGGTGGATTACTAAATTTTATTCTTTAACAAAGTGTTGTGTAGCCATAATAATACTTTGATAAAAATCTTTGTAATTGATGCAAAATTGAAGTTAAAATTTCTGAACATTGGTACATAAATTATAGATTGATATAGATTTAAAGTTTTCATTGTGATAAATCTGTATATTGATACAAAATTTGAGATTAATATTATTACTCTTAGATAGGCATTGTGTCTATGCAACTTATTTAAGAATATAAGCCCTTTTAATCCCAGCACTTGAGAGGCAGAGGCAGGTAGGTGGATTTCTGAGTTTGAGGCGAGCCTGGTCTACAGAGTGAGTTCCAGGACAGCCAGGGCCACACAGAGAAACCCTGTCTTGAAAAACCAAAAAAAAGAAAGAAAAAAAAAAAAGAATATAAGTCCTTCTAATAGTTGCTTTACAAACTGTTTAAGATGGTGAAGTAATACAAGTTAAGGTCCAGATAGCAAACTCATGGTTATGTTAGATTTTGATTTAATTATAATAAAGTGTTTTCAGTTTACTCAAATGGAAATATCAAAGAGTAGTTAAGGTTTAACAGTTAAAAGATACTTTACTTTAAATAGTCTTCAAAAACATCAGAAAATCACAGAATGAGACATTTATGTTATATCTTTATTAAGGATCTTTGACCATGAGACAGGTCTGCTTCTAACGCTTCCCCATTCCCCTTTAAAGAAGAATTGAGCATCTTTACCTCTAGCCAAGGTTGCTTATTGTGTCAAGGTAGTCACTAGTCAGAAATTGCTTATATAATCTGCAGACTATATACTGTCCAAAAAGGATAAACAGAGGTGTAATAGTCAACTACTAAGCTCTGCCAAGACAGGATGGGTATGCCAGTCCTTCATATTTCCTGGCTCAAGAAAGGTCTGCCAGATGGTTCTAGTCCAGAAGGCTGAAGACAGATGTTCCAATGTTATAAGAAATTAGGGGCTGTTCAGTTATTCAGCTGTTTCTATAATTGTTTAAGTTTTAAAAGCTATGTTTGGTGCTTCCTCTGTACTCAGGCAATAATTAATTTGTTTACAGATTTCTGATGGGGTTGAAGACTAGTTATAGTCTCATAATCAAACTCAAGTTGTTTAGCATTGAGAGAGAGGTTGTAGAGTGGAAGACATGGTTTTCAGATGGTGTTACAGGATAAAATCTAAACATAATTCAGGGATAGAATTATAACTCTTTAAGTTAGGAATGATGATAGATTACTTTGTCTAATTGACAAATATAATGGACTGGAAGTTAATTGTATATCATACTTTGTAATTTAGATGATTGTTATAGTTTTGTTCAATTTATGTCTGAGAGAAGAGTTTCTTTTTTTTTTAATTGAACAGAAAAGGTGAGATGTAGAGGACAGTTCTGATGCTTTGATCGAGGATCTGCATATGAATGCTGAAGGTCCTGTTCCCAATTGCTTCTTGGTTGATCACTGAAGATACTAGCAGCCAATGGCTGGGCAGAAGAGGTGGGATTTCCAGGTTCCCACAGGCAGGTTAAATAATGCAGGAGGAGGAAAGAGGATTTGCCATGCTTTGGAGAGAGAGAGAGAGAGAGAGAGAGAGAGAGAGATCAGCGATGTAAGACCTTAGGTGGAGTGGCCATTGGCCACTTTCCCAACTGGGCCTCAGGTAGCAGGTGGGAGATTAGAAACACAACTAAGTTGAGGGCAGTTTTAGAGGTGTTGAACTAGGATTAAAGGTAACTAAGCAACTAAGCTGAGGGCATATTTAAAGGTGTTGAGCTGGAAGTGAAGGTAAGGGCACATTAGCCTCAGGAGGTTTAGAATTGCCCAATCATTGAGCTAAAAAGGGTATTAAAAATAAGCTAATGTGAGTGTGTGTGTGTGTGTGTGTGTGTGTGTGTGTGTGTGTGTGTTTCATCTGTGGATCCAAGGGAACAAGAGTGGGGCTGGTAGCATGGTCCACCCAAAGCTTAAAGTGAGGTAGTAGAAACTAATGGTACAATGATCACTCATTAGATGCTGAAAAAGCATTTGACAAAATCTAACCCCCCTAATATTGAAAGACTTAGAGAGACCAGGGATACAAGGTGTATACATAAACATTAAAAAGGCACTATACAGCAAGCCAATAGTCAACTTTAAATTAAATGAGGAGAAACTTAAAGAAATTCCACTAAAATCAGGGACAAGACAAGGTTGGCAACTGTCTCCCATTCTATTCTATATAGTATTTGAAGTTCTATCTAGAACTGAAGGAGATCAAGGGGATATAAATAGGAAAGGAAGAAATCAACCATCACTATTCACAGATGATATGATAGTACATGTAAGTGATTCCCAAAATTCTACCAGAGAACTCCTACAGCTGACAAACACCTTCAGCAACGTGTCTGGATACAAAAATAATTTTAAAAATATCAGTATCCCTCCTTCATAAGGGCCCATTCATCAGTTGTTGATCTTAGACCCTGAGCCACTGATATTCTTTTCAGGAAGTTGTCTCCTATATCAATGAGTTGAAGGTTATTCCTAACCTTTTTAAACAGCACCTTGGGAACTACCACATGAACTGCAGGGCCCACCAACCACATGAAATGATAAGCCAGCTGGTTATATGTTTCCCTGCAGCATTCAGGAAAAATCAAATGATGAATGAACCAAGAAAGAAATTAGAAACATAATACCCTTTACAATAGCCACAAATTATACGTTATTTTGATTTAACTCTAACCAATAAAGTTAAAGACCTATATGACAAGAACTTCAAGTCCCTTAAGAAAGAAATTGAAGAAAACATCATAAAATAGAAAGATCTCTCATGCTCATGGATCAATAGTATTAATATAGTGATAATGGCCATCTTATCAAAAGCAATTTAGAGATTCAATGAAATTCTAATAAAAATTCCAATACAATTATTTACAGACCTTGACAGAGCAATTCTCAACTTCATATGAAAAAAAGTAACAGGATAGCTAAATAATTATGAAAAAAATTCTAGAGATATCACCATCCCTGACGTCAAAGCTGTACTACAGAGCAATAATAATAAAAACTACACGTGTTGGTCTAGGAACAAAAAAGTTGAGCAATAGAATTGAATCAAAGACCTTGAAATAAACTCACACATCTATGGACACTTGATTTTTGGCAAAGAAGTCAAAACCATACAATGTATGAAATAAAGAGTTTTCAATAAATGGCACTAGTCTACCTGGATGTCTACATGTAGAAGAATGTAAATAGATCCATACCTTTCACTCTGCACAGAACTCAGGTCCAAGTAGATCAAAGACCTCAATGTAAAACTGGATACATTAAATCTAATAGAACAGAAAGTGGTGAATACCCTTCAGATCATTGGTACAGGCTACAATTTCCTGAACAGAATGCCAGTGGCCCAGGCTCTAAGATCAACAATTGATAAATGGGACCTTATGAAACTGCAATACTTCTATAAGGTAAAGGACACTGTCAATAGGACAAAATGACAGCCTACAGATTGGGAAAAGATCTTCACTAACCCTGCATCTGATAGTGGGCTAATATACAAAATATGTAAAAAAAAAAAAAAAAAACTCAAAAACTTAGACACCAACAACCCAAATAACCCAATTCAAAAATGGGATACAGGCGAGACACAGGGACCGAGGTAGGCGGACTTAGAAACCCCACCGGATCCCAACAGTGGGCGGCTGAGGCAGGAAACTTTTGCCTGGGACACTAGGATTCCATAGTCAAGCAGCTCCGGGAGAAAACTTTCTCTCCCAGGAATGCTGAAAAGCCCCAAGCAGGGGCAACACGAGCCCCAGAGCTCACTGATTCCGCCCAGTTTCCGCGGGCCACAATGACTGATGGACAGCAACTTACGGCAGCAGCCGGCAACCTCAGCTTGGGCCACCGGGCTCCATAACAAATTAGCGCTGGGACAAAGATACCTCTCTGGAGCTTGGAAAAGCCGGGAGAGAGCCAAAGACACACCCCACAGCTCACCAGGAACTGCCCCGAACCGCGAGACACAAAGACCAAGGTAGGCGGGCTTAGAAACCCCCCTGGATCCCAACAGCGGGCGGCTGAAGCAGGAAACTTTTGCCTGGGACACTAGGATTCCATAGTCAAGCAGTTCTAGGAGAAAATTTTCTCTCCCAGGAATGTGGAAAAGCCCCTAGTGGGGGCAACACGAGCCCCAGAGCTCACTGACTCCGCCCGCTTTCCGAGGGCCACAGAGACTGACAGACAGCAACTTCCAGCGGCAGACGGGAACCTCAGCTTGGGCCACAGGACTCCATAGCAAATTAGCGCCAAGAAAAAGATCCCTCTCAGGAGCTCAGAAAAGCCGGGAGAGGGCCAAAGACACACCCCACAGCTCACCAGGAACTTCCCTGAACCTGCTACAGGGACCGAGATCAGACCCGGTGCCACAGCTCTCCAAACCCAAACACCTCTCAGAGAGAGCTGGTCTTCGAGGAGTACTGACACAGAGACCTGCAGGAGGGGCAAGCCACAACCAGACAGAGTAAGATCAGCTAACAACAGAGTCAACAAGATGGCAA
>CM052704.1:4113377-4166116 GCA_028551405.1 Uromys caudimaculatus
CTAACCAAAGAATACACATCTATTGACCCATGGTTTGGACTACATATGAGGCAGAGGAATCACCTCGATGGCCATCAGGGAGAAAGGAGAGGACTTTGGGCCTGAGGGTGCTAGAGGCCCCAGTAAAGGTGAATGTCAAGGTGGGAATATGGGAATGGGTGGGCGGGTAGGTGGGAGGAGGAATTCCCTCACAGAGGCGTGGAGGGGGAGGGGATAGGGGGTTTTCAAAGAGGAGACCCAGAAAAGGGGAAACATTGGAAATGTAAAAAAAGTATCAAAAATAAAAAAATAAAATAAAATAAAAAAGAAATGGGATACAGACTTAAACAGAAATTTCTTAGGAACAGAATCTCCAATGGCCAAGAAGCGCTTAAAGAAATGCTCCATGAGGCAGCAATCAGGATATAAAGTAAATTATCTTTTTAAAAAAAGCATCCCATTTGAACAAGTTCTCCAGAGATTATTACTCTCTGCACAGTGTGATTTTGGTCCTCACATTTTTAAAAAATGTTTTATTATTTTAAACATTGTAAAGTTTAAATATGTTTTGTCATATTCTTGTCATTTACCAAGTCCTTCTAGATCCTTCCTTCTCCTTTCCCACCCAATGTTAAATTCCTTCATCCAAACCCATACAGAACCCTGTAAAACAAACACTCCAACCTAAAAAACAAGATAAAATGCTACCTCAAAAGAAAACACAGGTAACTCACAAACCTACCAAGCTGTACACAAATAAAAAAGACTTGTAATATATTATATGTTGGTCTGATACTGCTAAACATGCGGTTTGTCATGGAGTCCTTGATATACCCAGTGTAACTCCATTGGAAAAAATTGATTTTCCTCTCCTAGCACATTTAAATGATAGTTCACTTGGTAACCTTTACACAAATAGCTATTTTTCACTCACTCATTCATTTATTCATTCATTAATCTATACATTTTAAAAATAAAACATGAGATAAAAAGCATATCAAAGTTGGACAAGACAAACCAACAGAAGGAAAAGAGTTCAAGAGAAGGCACAAGAATCAGAGACCCATACATTAGCACCCCCAGGAATACCATGAAAATACTGAACTAGAATTCATAGTATAAGTACGTGGTACCTGGTGCAGACCCATGCAGATCCTGTGAATGCAGCTTCAGTCTCTATGAGTTCATATGAGCTTTGTTCACGTTGCTTTAGAAGTTCTTCTTTTCTGGCTCTCACATATTTCCTCCACATCCATAGGCTTACCTGACTTCTCAGGAGAGGGATTTTATGGAGACCTCCTATTTTAGGTTGAATGTTCCAATGCCTATCACTCCGCACAACATGTGGCTGCGGGTCTTTATATGTTTAACCATCTGTTTCAGCAGGAAGCTTATCTGATGCTATCTGAACAATGTACTCATCTGTAAGTACAGAATACCACTGGGAATCATGTTATCACTATATACTTTTTTAGTCCAGTAGTATGTTGTTTTACCCTAGGACCCTGGACTGTCTATCCTCTGGTTCTTCAGGTCCTTGGGAATCTAAACAGTACAGTGTATGGGGTTCATCTCATTGAGTGGGCCCTAAGTCAAATGACATATCAACTGTTTATTTCCATAAGCTTTGTTGCATAATTGCAATAGCATATCTTCCAGGTGGTACTGCACTGTAGATAAAGGGTTTGTGGGTAGATTTCTGTTTATCTTTCTCTTTTGATAGTGTGCAGAGTAACTTCCTGTACTAAAGTCCCTGGAATATAGGGATGAAAGGCCTAACCTTTTTAAACATCACCTTGGGAACTAGAGTTCACCACATGAACTGCAGGGCCCACCAACCACATGAAATGATGAGCCAGCTGGTTATATGTTTTCCTGTAAGTATTCAGGGAGAATCAATATCCATTTTGTTGTACCACTGTTACCAACTTTTTTTTTTTTTTTTTTTTAGGTTTTTCGAGACAGGGTTTCTCTGTGTATCCTGGACTGTCCTGGAACTTACTCTGTAGACCAGGCTGGCCTCGAACTCAGAAACCCACCTGCCTCTGCCTCCCAAGTGCTGGGATTAAAGGCGTGCGCCACCACTGCCTGGCTTGTTGCCAACTTTCAAGAACCTCTTACCTACAGAAGGGTAAACTGTGATGTGTACTAGTTATTTACCCTTTCTTAGTCAACATCTTTTGCAGGGAAAATTTGGTCTCATAGAAATATTGAGCAAATATGCAATAGAAGTAAATCTACTTCTAGAAGTGGAAGACAATTATTTCAAGTTTGTTCTCCCATAAATTAGTTTTTCTTAGAATCATGCATTGGATAACACTTTTGTTATAACTGTACAATGAGTTTTTAGTAATACCTAAACCAATTGTGCTTTGAATGTAAATGAGTTATTTCTACTTTGAACCATTTGTATAAAGATTGGGAGACAATGAAAAGCAATACACCTATTATGGAATTAATTCTCATGTGTTGTTCATGTATAACTAGTACACAGACACAAGATCACTCTTTTTTCAGACATGGTGTTATTCTATTGCCTATTATTTTCATTGCTTTCAAGCAGATCAACTTCAATTAGTGATTATACTGGAGAGTTTCTCTGCATTCTTCTTTATGGTATATGTTGTCATTTATCCAGGAACCGGTCTTGAACTTCCTTACTGAAAAGAAGGGAAGACACTAGAAGCTGGGGCAGTTTCTATGGTACACTCTATGTGAGCTTGCATCTGGCCAGCCAAGAGTCCACAGGATTCTGCTCCCTTCCAAGCAAACTTGTACTTCGGGCCTGAGAGCAGGCAGCGTTTGCAATGTTCTCCCTATGTTTGTTTGTTTATTTGTTTGTTTGTTTGTTTTTCTCATCCTCTCTACACCTCCATCAACTGTCTCTTGACTTGACATCAGTGTTCATGTTCTCTGTCTCTAATGACTAGCTCGCATTATGTTCTGTCGACTCACATCTCCAACTGATTTGTTAATTTCTACTCACTGTATCTTTTACAGACTATTTGGGCCAAAATTTCCATCTTTCTTCATTTTGGACTTCAAACTTTAATAAGCCTCCATTAATTACAAAACATGATGTATTACAATGTGGTGGTGGAATTCAGGCACACTGTAACTTTTCAATGACTAAAACTAATGAAATGCTAAAAAATCAATTATAATGTTTAAATTTTGTGAAGATCTACTCACTCACATCAGCCCTGAACAACACAGGTTTCTTATTTGGTCCAATTATTTCATATTTTCTTGTTATCTGTGACTCTGGGTTCTATAATGACCTTATAATACTTATCACCATTTGTTTGATCACAATCCCTTATTACAACTGAGCATGTGAAAATGACCTGACACCATCTACAGTATATATGCAAGCCTCTCTACCTCTCTGGGTCCATAATACTAAACAGAGAAATTATGACATAATGCCCTTAAGATTCCACATGTATGTTTATGTGGAAGGTATGCACATATGACTGCATTCCATAAAACTAGGTTTACTGATAGTTGCTTGTAGTCATTATGTTTAGTTGTATATAAAGAAATGAGCTCTTATACAAATATGCATTTTCTGATTTTTTTACATTTAAAACTATTATTATCTGTACATATTAATTATATAAAATAAATATATCATTATATTCAGGCAATGCAATTTGTTGATATACGTCTCCCTGTCTCTCTGTTATTATAAGCCCTAAATATATAAGTCTAAAATATGTCTTTTTACACATTCTTCCTACTTTCTTGTGTTTACTAGACTCCATTTATAGGATAAGATATGTGTATTTGTATTTTGGAGAACTGTTTATTTATTTAACTTGATGGTACATAGTTGGACAATTTTCTTTCTGTAAATTTTTATGGATCTTGCATGTTTTATATATACATAATCATCTAGGCTAATTCCGTAAATTTCCTATTGTAGGCAGTGCAGTGATAAACACACACATCACACATACACATGTAGGGGTGGTTCTGATGCTAAGGTCCTGTTCCCCAATTATTTCTTGCTCTATCAGTAAAGAAGCCATTTGGCCAGTTGTTGGGCCAAAGGAATAGGTGGGATGGTGGGACTTCCAGGCCCCTGCAGGCAAGAGACAGATGCAGGAGAGAGAGAGAGAGAGAGAGAGAGAGAGAGAGAGAGAGAGAGAGAGATCACCATGCTTTGAAAAGAGAAAAGCCAAGCACTTATGTGAGATCTCAGATGGGGCTGCTTCTACAGGCAAGCAGTTGGGAACGTAGACCTGGGACTAAAGGTAACTGAGCAACTAAAGTTGAGGGCAGGTGGAGAGGTGCTGAGCTATGAGTATTGAGAAGGGCAGAGAAGGGCACACTTCTCAAGGTGGGAGATAAGTAGCACCCAACAGTTGTGTCAATAAGGCAAGTTGAAATTGAACAACTGTGTGTGTCTGTGTTTTTTATCCACTGATCCAATATTCTCTGGGCAGTGGCTGGTAGTACGATCCATTCCCAGAGCTTAGGTGGGGTAGCAAAAGCTACATGAAACACACACACACACACACACACACACACACACACACACACACACACACGTGATTCAGTATTCTGAAATCAGTTTGATAAGTTTCACACCAAGGACTGTTACAGCTTGTATATATCTATGTTCAATTTTCAATCAGAACCATCAGTATAGCATCTACACTGTCTAGGATGTTTTATATTACAATGAATTCTAAATATGTGTTTTTCCCATTTCCTTTTAAGCATTTAAAAATAGATTTTGGAAAAGATGCAATTTTTTAAAGCACAGTTATGGAGCAACCTAAATATTATTCCTCACCAAAAGTAAGCATCATTTTCTCATTCTTTGTTTACCATTTTGTTTGTTTATTTGCTTTACTAGTATGAGAAATTGGTCCAGAGATCCAAGAAAATAACCACAAAATCCATACAATTTTAGCCATCTATAAGCCCTGCTAGGAATTTATTCTAATGCAAATGGATGCCATGCCTCCTTCTGAGTGGTCAGAGTTTGACCTCATATTATGACATGGCTACTTTCCTCACAGTGGCCTACATGATAAGCAGAATACAACTGTGAGTATATAGTGTAACTTTGCAAACATATTTGTATTTCAAGAAATGCTGCTCTTGGAATTTCAATTGAGTGGGTTCTTTATAGATATTTTAATCAAATTTTGTCTTACTTAACCCATACATACACCAAACATATGAAAAACTTTCTAGTCAATATAGAGCTTGCAATCATAGCTAGAGTAATAATACAGTCAAACGTGATGAAAGAGATATAAAAGAAAAGGACATCATAAATTTTGCAGGCAAATGGATGGAACTAGAAAATATTATCCTGAGCGAGGTAATCCAGTCCCAAAAGGACTTGCATAGTATGTACTTACTGATAAGTATATATTAGCCAAAAAATTTCAGAATACACATATTACAACTCTCAGACCATAGGAAGCTTAACAAGAAGGAAGGACCAAGTGTGGATGCCTCAAATCCTCTTAGAGGGGGACAAAATAAACATGGGAGGCAGAGGGAGGGAGGAACCTAGGAGGGAGAGGGGGAGAAACGGGGCAGGACCAGGAATGGAGGGGGAGACAGGATAGAAGCCCATAGGATTAGAAGAATGAATCAAAATATGCAGCAACGGGGCGTGGGGGCAGGGGAAGACCTCTAGAGAGTCCTAGAGGCCTCGGATGTAAGAGGCTACCAGGACTCAATGGGAATGACATTAGCTGAAATACTCAACAGTGGGGAGATGGAACCTGAAGAGACCACCTCCAGTAGATAGACATGGCCCCTACTTGAGACAAGGGGCCACCCACCAATCCTTTTTTTCTTCTTTTCTTTTTTCTTTTCTGTTTTTTGGTTTTTCAAGACAGGGTTTCTCTGTGTAGCCCTGGCTGTCCTGGAACTCACTCTGTAGACCAGGCTGGCCTCAAACTCAGAAATCCACCTGCCTCTGCCTCCCAAGTGCTGGGATTAAAGGCGTGCGCCACCACTGCCCGGCGCATCTTCATAATTTTTGACCCAGAATTATTCCTGTTTAAAGGAAATTCAAGGACAAAAATGGAGCAAAGACCGAAGGAAATGCTATCCAGTGACTGGTCCAGCTTGGAATCCATCCCATGCACTAGTGCCAAACCCTGACACTATTACTGATGCCATATTGTACATGCAGACAAGAGCCTGGCATGGCTGTCCTCTGAGAGGCTCTACCAGCAGCTGACTGAGACAGATGAAGATACTTATAGCTAACTATAGGATTGAGTTCAGGGAACCTTATAGAATATTTAGAGGAAAGACTGAAGGAGCAGAGGAGAATTGCAAACCCATAGAAAGAACAACAGTGTTAACTAACCAGGAACCTTCAGAGCTCCCAGACTAAGCCAAAAACCAAGGTGCATACAAGGGCTGGTCTGTGGCTCTGGGCACATGTGCAGCAGAAGAGTGCCTTGTATGTCCTCAGTGGGAATGGATGTGCTTAATCCTGTGGAAACTTGATGCCCCAGGGAAGAAGAATGCTGATAGGGTGAGGTGAGGGTAGGTGGATAGGTGGGGGTGCATCCTCTCAGAGTTGGGACAGCATGGGGTGAAGAACTCAGGGAGGGAGGACCAGGAAGAGGGTAACTTTAGAAATGTAAATAAATAAAATAATAAAAAAGAAAAAGAAATAAAGAATCCACACTTACACATGATATAATTCTATACATAGGACACTCTACAGGGCAGTAAAACTACAGTAGAGAGTACATCATTCTTAGTGAAGTGAAAACATACAAAAGAACAAGTATGAAGCCTTCCTAAATACCAATGATAAACACACTGAAATTACCACACTTAAAACTCACGGAGAGAGAGAGAGAGAGAGAGAGAGAGAGAGAGAGAGAGAGAGAGAGAGAGAGAAACATAGACAGATAAACAGACAGACACACACACACACACATACACACACAGAGAAACATAGACAGATAGACAGACACACACACACACACACACACACACACACACACACACACCTCAGAGCAAATATAAGCAAAGACATAAAGGATGTCTATAATGAAAACATTATAGAAACTGAGGAAGAGTTCAAGGAAGACAGTTGATGTTTGGGAAAACCTATGATTTTTTGTAAATTTTAAGATTATCATACAAGCGTTTCATTTCTCCCTTCCATTTCCTCCAAACCCTCCCATATAGCCCTTATTGCCCCTTTTTACCCATGTCCTCCTTTTTTTTAAAAAAAATTAACTGCTGTTATATGTATACTCTCAAATATAACTTGCTTATTTGGTATAATCTTAGTTGTCCACATTTTTTCAGGACTGATCATTTGTTACTGAAAAGAAATTGTGTAATTCCCAGGGAAGACTATTTTTCCAACATTAAGCAATTTTTTTTTTTTTGCCTGTAGGTCTTTTTATAGGATGAAGGCCTAGGCTATATATTAAAAATAAATAAATCTTGGAAGATGGACATTTTATGAAATTTAATCTATATATTAATTCAATCCCATTGTGACTTTCAATGTAGGTTTCACAGACTTAGAAGAATACAAAAGATTATATGGAAGAAAAGTAAACCTAGAATATTCAAGCAATCTAGAACAAATATAATATAGTGGGAAGTATCAACATATATAATTTCAAATTACACTTCAGAACCAAAGTAAAAATAACAGCACAGTCTAGCACAAAACCAGACTCTGATTAATATAATGAAGGGGAAGGCCCAGATGCAGATGTTGGTCCATGGAAATACATATATTTGTCTCAGATATGGTGATTGTAAAAACTTGTATACAGCATGCAGAAAATGAAACTGTGCACTTATCTTCTCTGGCTATGCCTAAATGGGTCATGGATATCAAAATGAGACCAGACACCCTGAAAATGTCAAAAAACACAGTAGAGAAAATATTCTTACTTCTAAGCACAAGTAAATGTTTTTTGAATAGGACTCTTATCCAACAAGAAGTAAGATCAAAACCCAACAAATATGATCTCATGAAATTGAAATATAGAAAATATTATTTAAATGGTAGCACACAAAATATGAGACAATCACTGGTGCAACAGTTACATGAGAGTTATTATATAAGTGACTTTCTTCGGATCTGGTAAAATCAGAATCACCAGGAAGTAATTAGTACCTAGTACCATGTACTTGGTCAGAAAGCCATGGTTGGAAGGGTCATAGCCCTTTAACATGATGCTATTATTGTTATTGTGTTTAAAAATGGTAACTGCTTAATAAATATTTCTGTCTATACAAATAGATCACTTCGACTCTTAACCTTGGTCAGAGATTCTTCTTTCTGTAGTAAGCTGCAATAAATGCACAAACTCATGACTTCAAAATGCTGGAGAAAACTGATATAAGTGTTCAGTTCTAAATGACACATGTAGAACCATCACTTCCCCTAAACCAAGGAAGCATAATGGTAGTGAGTCCTGAACGTCATCACTGAGGATATAGGGAATGCTGTGAAATATTTCCTTTTTTACATGAAATAACCACTGCTTAACCCCAAGAGCTACAATCACCCACAGCTTCAGGTAAACATCTTAATGATTAACCTGAACATATATCTAACTAGTCTGAACCAGGCAGCTGGAAGAAGGAGCTTGTTGGTGGAAGAAAAAGCCTATGTACAATTTTTATTACTTATCAGTTACCCATTTCTACTGTGTAATTCCTATTTTCTCAAATTAGTGAATTTATTGAGGTAAATTAACAGAATAGGTAAGGATTTACTTACAGGAATATGTGTAACTCAAATAAAGTAGCACCACAAAGGCTCATACTGGAATGGGTGATTCATGAAAACTAGAACTCAACATATCTCTATGACTTCTGGGCAACTGAATGAGAAAGACCGTATTATGACTTCAGCTGTTTTTATTTACTATTATATGATATTGGAGAAGGAGGATTTGATTAATCTTGTAGGTTTCAGTTTTTCCAGCCATGATTTAACTGGCCAGTCTTATGAACCTTTGTTGTCTTTCCATAGAACTTTCTGAGTCTTAATAAATTTTTTCTACCCATGGTGGAGCAGACCAGTTGGATATACTGTATCAAATGGTCAGTCTTTAAGACATACATGCCTGCTATACAGAATGATCAGTTTTCATTTAGGAATACATAACTACATGCATGAATATATACATATTCATTAACAAAATTAATGAAAAGAAAGGCAATAAATTAGAAAGAAAGCAAAGAAGTATATAGGGAGGGTTTGGAAGAAGGAAAAGGAAGAGAAAATAAAGTAATTATAGACTCAAAAAGAACAAAATTGTTATACAATGCTCCACCCATTCCTTCAACTGTTAGTTTCCACAAGACAAAAATTCTACCATGGAGCTGTACAAGGGAACTAAACCACATACCAGTCCCAAAGGCCATGGTGATGCAATCTTTTTTTCTTTCACCTCTATTGTAAGCATAGCTCCATCATGCCTAGTGAACTGGCTATCAACTATTGCCTTTCTTATCCATATTTTTATCAGCAAAAATCTGTCCTTTCTTCATCATCTTCCAGTTCATGATATTTATGAGACCCATATTTGTAATAACCAAGTATCCCCATTGATTCCTTCAAGCCAAAACATCAAGAATGATTTCTCTCAAATTTCCTTAGATTGTGTAGACTTTATTTCAAGGAGGTTTAAGTAAATATATATGACTCACTTTCACACTTCTATAGCACTTATATTGATCCAATCTGTTCTCATAGCCCACAATCTCATGAATCAAGCTATAACAGGATGGCTCATTGATCTTTTGAAAGTCTTTGTTAAAAATGCAGTGGAGAAACAGAGTAGTTTCTGAGTAAGATAGTCTCTTTTTCCACATCATTTTAAGGTTCTCCAATGTAAGTTCAAAACTTGGTTTTCCTTTTCTCTGAACTGAAGTGGTATCTTCTATCACTTTTATTTTAAACAAAGAATTGTTCTAATTGTATATCAGTGTACTGAACTTTGGACTAAGGAATTTAAGTGACTACTGCATTTGGTATATAGTCTTGGGATTTCTATCTTCCTCAAATCTTTTCTTTTGTAATTATATCTATTTTCTGGCTTTTTTCACATCATTCCATTTAGAAAACTCGACACATTTAACCCCATGGCAAAAGTTTGTTTGGTTAGAAGTTTTTTGAATATCATGTCCAAGAACTAATAAAAATTCAACATACTAACTCATTGAAATAATTACATCTCAATTATATTAATCACAGAAGTATAGAAGCCAAGATAATATTTTTACATATTATTTAACTATAAAGTTATTCTTAGATGTAGATCTTTGGCTGATCCTAAGCAGAACCTTAATTTTTAAAAAGAGCTCCTTTACATAGTATTTTTAATGTCACAAAAGTCAGATGTCCAAAGAATGTTACAACTAAGTGGATGCTGGAGAAGATATGAATTAGAAAGATTTGGGGTAGCAAAATATGGAGAATAACAATCATAGAGAAATATTTTAATTTGGTAATGATATAATTTGATTTTTTTCTAAGACAGCTTGTCTCCAAAAAACTTGAGTCAAAATGGTGAATAAAATCCCATATAAACAAAGGAAGAACAAGAAAAAAGGAGATGAGGAGTATAAGAAAGAAGAGGAGATAGATAGATAGATAGATAGATAGATAGATAGATAGATAGATAGATAGATAGATAGATAGATAGATAGATGATAGAGTGTATCCAGTTTTCAGACTTCCCAAAATAGTGGTTATTGGGTCCAGTGAAGGCAAAATGTACTCAGAACATTAAACGTTTTCACTAAGTTTCTCAGAGAACTCTGTATGGGTGAAGAATTAAGATTTTTTCTTTCTCTCAGCATTTGTTGGTGTTAGAGTTTGAAGCATTCTGGGAGTTCTGATTCCCAGCAATATTCACCAAATCTAGTTCCATTCCAAAGGGTTCTCAGTGGCTCCATTTTTAGTATGTGAGGCAAGGTTTGGCACATACTGGTCATTCAGGTTGCTTTGGCATTCTGGGATCACCAAGAATGTTTCCAAATAAATTCTCCAGTTATTTGTGTAGAATTCTAAATTTGGAAAGGAACATGGAAACCTGGATATAGTAGATGATACAGAAATGTAACAAAACCTGTCAAATTATAGCATGGTGATACAGATTAGTGTAATGGAATAACAAAAGTTTTTGGTTCAGAAATAAGTATCAGGCTAGATTTTGTTAATAGAACATTTAGACCAATTTGATCTTACCAGAACACTGAGACCTCGGGGCCAAGCCATGCTGCTCTGAGCAGCTTGCTATCCTATCCCAGGGAGCCATCCATTCTCCTGTTACCTCATCCCCCAACCTTCATCAGACCTGAGACTAGCAAACCTCACAGGTTAGCTTCCCTTCTCCACCCATCTTTCCTCCTCTCTGAGCACTCTGGGACAAGCTAAGCTGACCTGAGCAGCCTGCTTCCTGAGGGAGACCTTCATTCTCCTGCCACCTCTTCTCCCATCTTCATCAAAACTGATACTCCTGCATCACAGGTAAGCTTCCCCTCCCCAACCCAGTGTCATTGCTGGCTGAGCCCTCTTACCCAAGCAAAGAGGTCTGCACATCCTGCTATTCCAGGGGGATCTGCATTCTCACACCTCAACCTCTCCTTCACCTTCATCAGATCTGTGACTCCTGAATAATACAGGCAAGTTTACAGCCCCCCATCCATCTTCCCTGTTCTCTGAGTCCTCTGGGCAGAGCCAAGCTGGTGAAAGCAGCATGATAGCCCCAGGGACCCCCATTCACCTGCCACCTCACCACCCACCTGCAGTGGATCTGGAACTTCTGAACCATACAGACCTGCAAACCCACACAATAAAGCCGAAGGATACCCATCAGAGGCCTGCCACACTCAACATCAAGGTTCACCTCTTCCAAATATTAACTACAACAAGAACATCCCAGGACCAAAACCATCCAAACAGCTATAAGTCTTTTAAAAACAATCAACAAAAGCCAGAGCAATGTGACAACTTCAAAGAACAGTTACCCTACAACAGCAAGCCCTGGATATCCAAATGCAACCAAAGTACGAGAAAATGATTTTAAATCCAATCTTATAAAGATGATAGAGGCCTTTGAAGAAGAAATAAATAAATTCCTTACAAAAATACAAGAAAATACCATTAAACAGATAGATGTCTTTTTTTTTCCTTTTTTGATACTTTATTTACATTTCAAATGTTTTCCCCTTTCCATGTCTCCCCTTTGGAAACTCCCTATCCCATTCCCCCTCCCCTTGCCTCTATGAGAGTGCTCCCCCAACAACGCACACACTCCCATCTTCTCTCCTTGGCATTCCCCTGTACTAGGGCATCTAACACTCTCAGACTCAAGGTCCTCTCCTCCAACTAATAGCCAACAAGGTCCTCCTCTGCCACATATGTGGCCAGCACAATGGGTCCCTCAATATGCATTCTTTGGTTGGTGGTCCATTCTCTGGGAACACCGGGCACCTGGCCAGTTGACAGTGTGGCTCCCTCCCCATGGAGATGCAAACTCCCTCAGCTCCTTCATTCCATTCTCCACCACCTCCAACTGAGACCCCACACGCAGTCCAACAGTTGTTGTGAATTGAAACATGGGTGTTCCGAGCTTTTGGGCTAATATCCGCTTATCAGTGAGTACATAGCATGCTTGTTCTTTTGTGACTGAGTTACCTCACGCAGGATGATATTTTCAAGTTCCATCCATTTGCCTGCAAATTTCATGAAGTCATTGTTTTTAATAGCTGAGTAGTACTCCGTTGTGTAAATATGCCACATTTTCTGTATCCATTTCTCTGTTGAGAACATATGGATTGTTTCCAGCTTCTGGTTATTATAAATATGACTGATATGAACATAGTGGAGCATGTGTCCTTTTTAAATGTTGGAGCATCTTCTGGGTATATGCCCAGGAGTGGTATAGCTGGGTCCTCAGGTCCAATTTTCAGATGGTCCACCAAACTGATTTCCAAAATGGTTGTACCAGCTTGCAATCCCACCAGCAATAGAGGAGTGTTCCTCTTTCTCCACATCCTCGCAAGCATCTGCTGTCACCTGAGTTTTTTATCTTAACCATTCTGACTGGTGTGAGGTGGAATCTCAGGGTTGTTTTGATTTGCATTTCTCTGATGACTAAGGATGTTGAACATTTCTTTAGGTGCTTCTCAGCCCTTCAAGTTTCCTCAGTTGAGAAGTCTCTGTTTAGCTCTCTTTTCAATTTTTGATAGGGTTATTTTGTTCTCTGGAATCTAACTTCTTGAGTTCTTTGTATATATTGGATATTAGCCCTCTATCAGATGTAGGATTGGTAAAGATCATATCCCAATCTGTTGGTTGCTGTTTAGTCCTATTGACAGTGTCCTTTGCCTTACAGAAGCTTTGCAATTTCATGAGGTCCCATTTGTCAATTCTTGATCTTAGAGCATAAGCCATTGGTGTTCTGTTCAGGAACTTTTCCCCTGTGCCCATGTGTTTGAGACTTTCCCCAATTTCACTTCTATTAGATTCAGTATATCTGGTTTTATTTGGAGGTCCTTGATCCACTTGGACTTGAGTGTTGTACAGGGAGACAGGAATGGATAAATCTGTATTCTACATGTTGACCACCAGTTGAGCAAGCACCATTTGTTGAAAATGCTGTCTTTTTTCCACTGGATGGTTTTAGCTCCTTTGTCAAAGATCAAGTGACCATAGGTATGTGGGTTCATTTCTGGGTCTTCAATTCTCTTCCACTGATCTACCTGCCTGTCACTGGACAAATACCATGCAGTTTTTATCACTACTGCTCTGTAGTACAGCTTGAGGTAAGGGATGCTGATTCCCCCATAAGTTCTTTTATTGTTGAGAATAGTTTTTGCTATCCTGGGTTTTTTGTTATTCCAAATGAATTTGAGAATTGCTCTTTCTAAGTCTATGAAGAATTGAGTTGGAATTTTGGTGGGGATTGCATTGAGTCTGTAGATTGCTTTCGGCAAGATGGCCATTTTTACTATATTAATCCTGCCAATCCATGAGCATGGGAGGTCTTTCCATCTTCTGAGGTCTTCTTTAATTTCTTTCTCCAGTTATTTGAAGTTCTTGTCAAAAGATCTTTCACTTGTTTGGCTAGAGTCACACCAAGATACTTTATATTGTTTGTGACAATTGTGAAAGGTGTCATTTCCCTAATTTCTTTCTCAACCTGTTTATCCTTTGAGTATAGGAAGGCAACTGATTTGTTTGAGTTAATTTTATATCTGTCCACTTTGCTGAAGTTGTTTAACAGCTGTAGCAGTTCTCTGGTGGAGTTTTTTGGGCCACTTAGGTATACAATCATATCAGATGGGAATATGGGAATGGGTGGGCAGGTGGGTGGGAGGTGGAATTCCCCCATAGAGGCGGGGAGGAGGAGGGGATGGGGGTTTTCAAAGAGGAGACCTAGAAAAGGGGAAACACTGGAAATGTAAATAAGTATCAAAAAATAAAAAAAATAAAATAAAAAATAAGAATGACCAAATAATAATAATAATAATATGAATAGAAGAAGGTGAAGAGTCCCAGCTCCAAGAACCAGAAAATATTTTCAACAAAATCATAGAAGAAAACTTTCGCAACCTAAACAAAGAGATGCCTATACATATAAAAGAAGCTTATATAAAACCAATTAGTCTGGGCCAGAAAAGACAAGCTTCCTACCACGTAATAATTAAAAAACAATCTACACAACAAAGAAAGAATATTAAAAACTGAAATGGAAAAAAGAACAGGTTAACATAGGAAGGCAGACCTATCTAAACTACACCTGACTTCTCAACCTCTATTGGCTCTAAAAGCTGTAAGGACCTGGAGAGCTATATTGCAACCTTTAAAAAAGCGGGAGAAAGGAGAGGACTTTGGGCCTGAGGGTGCTAGTGGCCCCAGTAAAAGGGAATGTCAAGGTGGGAATATGGGAATGGGTGGGTGGGTAGGTGGGAGGAGGAATTCCCTCACAGAGGCGGGGAGGGGGAGGGGACACGGGGGTTTCCAAAGAAAAGGGGAATCATCGGAAATGTAAATAAAGTATCAAAAATAAAAAAGTAAAATAAAAAAATAAAAAGCATAGGTGCAAACCTAAACTAATATACGCAACAAAATTCTCAATAACCATAGATAGAGAAAAGAATATATTTCAAGAAAAATCCAAATGTAAACAATATCTATTTACAAGTCCAGCCTTACCTAAAATATGAGGAAAGAAAGCTTACAACAGCCGGGCAGTGCTGGCGCACGCCTTTAATCCCAGCACTTGGGAGGCAGAGACAGGCAGATTTCTGAGTTCGAGGCCAGCCTGGTCTACAGAGTGAGTTCCAGAGAGCCAGGCTATACAGAGAAACCCTGTTTCGAAAGACCAAAAAAAAAAAAAAAACCAAACAAACAAACAAGAAAGCTTACAACCCAATGAGGAAAGCTACATCCAAATACAGGAAAATATAGTGAATAAGTAATTCCATGCCAGTAAAACCAAAGGAAGAACACACACATCACCACCACCATCACCACCATCAACCACAACAACAACATTAAAGTAACAGGAATTAGCAATCACTGGTCATTAGTATCTCTCAACATCAATGGAATCAATTGCCCAATAAAAAGACATGGGAGAAGAGAATGGATACAAAAACATAATTCATCATTCTGCTGCATACAAGAAACAACTCAGCAATAAAGATAAACATTATCTCAGGATAAAGGGCTATAAAAAATGTTTCAGGCAAACAGACTCAAGAAACAAGCTGGATATAAATATTATGTATTTAACAAAACAGACTTTCAACCAAAATTAATCAAAAGAGACAGGGAAAGATACTTCAAACTCATTAAAGAAAAAAATCTACCATGATGGTATCTCAATTCTGAACATCTATCCCCAAACACAAGGTCATCTGCCAGAGCCTGACAATTTGTAAAAGCAACATTTCTAACCTTCTTTTTTCCTTCTCACTCCTGCTCCTCTCGCTCTGGCCTAAAGAGTTATTTATTTATTATATGTAAGTACACTGTAGCTGTCTTCAGATATACCAGAAGAGGGTATGAGATCTCATTACAAATGGTTCTGAGCCACCATGTGGTTGCTGGGATCTGAACTCATGACATCTGGAAGAGCAGTCAATGCTCTTAACTGCTGAGCCATCTCTCCAGATGATTTTTTTTCTTGTATTGGATATTTTCTTTATTTACATCTCAAATGTTGTGCCCTTTCCATTTCTCCCCTCCAGAAACCCGCTTACCATCCCCTCTCCTCCTGCCTCTATGAGGGTGCTCCCCCACTCACACACCCACTCCTGCCTTCCCTCCTAGCATTCCCTACACTGTGGCATAGAACTCCCTCAGGCCCAAGGGCCTCTCCTCCCACTGATGGCCAACAAGACCCTCCTCTGCCACATATGTGTTCCGTACCATGGGTTCTGCCATGTGTATTCTTTGGTTGGTGGTCCAGTCCCCTGGAGCTCCAGGGGGGGTCTGGCTGGTTAACACTGTTGCTCCCCCCAACAGGGTTGCAAACCCCCTCAGCTCCTTCAGTCCCTTCTCCAACTTCTCTTTTGGGACCCTGTGCTCAGTCCAATGGTTAACTATGAGCATCTGCCTCTGTATTTTGTCAGGCTCTGGCAGAGCCATAACTGACATTTTTTTTATTTTAATTTTATTATTTTTTAATTGAGAATTGGAGTTTTATTGTCTTGCCTAAAAGTAGTCTGAACAACATTTAACTATTTTGTTGGTAACATTGAACAGGAACCTTTTGACCATTCCAATGTTGTGTGTAGCTCATCACAGCAGCTTCTCTCAGCAATGTGGGTAAGTTTCCATCATCAGGTTTCTCTGATGCACATCTCTCTTCAGAACAGCAATAGTAATCAACACTTCCATGACCAGCGACGTCTACAATTCCATTTATTACTTATCCAAATTTCACTTCCAGAAATTTCACTTCATTTCTTTTGCCGAGTTTTCATCTATGCTGGTCAATATTTGAGTGACCATTTTTGTAAAATATCATATGGGTGACAGGGAGATAACAGACCATATGCTTTGCAAGCATGTTTATTATGGATTATCTCTCCTCCTTCAATCTCTATCTGCTCATATGGCAGCAGCACTTGGCCCCACATTTAGTAGAGCCACAAGTGGGGCAGGCGTAGAAGCATCCCAAGCAATCCTCGTCCAGGCAGTCACAGAGGTCCATGCGACTGAAAATCAGCAGGCCCTGGCTGTCATACACCTTACTCTTTGCTGGAATAATTTGTCTGTTGAAACCAGCGCTCACATTTTTTGTGAGCTTCCTTTTCTTCTTTTTACCACTTTCTGGAGTAAATTCAGTTTGCTTTCCTGAGTTTGTAAACTGTAGTGACCTCAGAGCTTTAGCAGTCCTTGCATCTGACTTGGGCTTCCCTCTCCGGTGGTCATCTGAATCATCATCCACACTTTCACTGATGATCTGGGTACATTTTGGGCAAAGCTTCCAACCAGGTATGTGCTGTCTTCCAAACTTTGCGCTCAGAAAAGTGGCATCATCTAAGTCAATTACATGCAGATTCTTTTTTTGCTAGCTTTTTTAGAATGTTAAATAGGTCACAACATGACTTCTGTAACTCTTCAAATCTGCCAATATAAATTTTTTTGTGATGGAGACAAATTGTATTATTCCCAGATAGTGTCATTCAGTTCTAAGCTGAAGTCAAAACATGTCATTTGATGACATTTTTTTGATACTTTATTTACATTTCAAATATTTTCCCCTTTCCAGGTCTCCCTTTTGGAAACCCCTATCCCATCCCCCATCCCCATGCCTCTATGTGGCTATTCCCCCACCTACCCACCCATTCCCATCTTCCCTCCCTAGCACTCCCCTACACTGGGGCATCTAACACCCTCAGGCCCAAGGGCCTTTCCTCCCACTGATAGCCAACAAGGCCCTCCTCTGCCACATATGTGACCAGCACCATGCATCCCTCCATATGTATTCTTTGGTTGGTGATCCAGTCTCCAGGAGCACTGGGGGGTCTGGCAGGTTGACACTGTTGCTGACATTTTAAGTCAAATGAACCCAGCAGACATTTATAGAATATTTTACCCAAACTCTAAAGAATAAACCTTCTCCACACCTCATGGATCCCTCTCAAAAATTGAACATATAGTATGCAACAAAGATAGGCCCAACAGATTCGAGAAAATTTAAATATCTCCTATCTTATCAGACCACCAGGAACTAAAGGTGGACTTCAACAACAACAGAAATGCCAGAAAGCCTACACTCTCATGGAAATTGAATAACTCTCTAATTAGTGATATCTGTGTCAGAGAAGTAAAGAAAGAAAATAAAGACTTTTTAAAATTTAGTGAAAATGAAAGCACAACATACCAAAATTATGGGACTCAATGAAAGTAGTGCTGAGAGCAAAGTTCATAGTACTAAGTACTTCCATAAAGAAATTAGAAAGTTCTCATACCAGACATTTAAAAGTACATGTGAAAGCCCTGGGGGAGGGGGAGGAGAAACACACTGAAGAAGTGTAGAAGGCAGGCAGAATCAATGTCAGTGCTGAAATAAATCCATCAGAAATGAGGAAAACAATACAAAGTACCAATGAAACCAAGAGCTGGTTCTTTGAGAAAAGATAGACAAACCCTAAGCCAAACTAACTAAAGGACAGAGAGACAGCAACCAAATAAACAAAATCCGAAATGAAAAGGGAGATATAACAACAGACACTGAGGAAATTAAAAGAATCATTAAGTCTTATTTCAAAAGCCATTACTCTACAAAATTGGAAAATCTTAAAGAAATGGATGATTTTTCTAGACATATGCCACTTACCAAATTTAAATCTAGATCAGGAAAACTATTTAAACATTTCCAGAACTCCTAACAAAATAGAAGCAATCTTTTAAAGCTCCCAACCAAAGAATGAACAGAGGTTGATGGTTTTATTATAGAATTCTACCAGACTTTCAAAGAAGGGCCAATACCCATACTCCTCAAACTATTCCACAAAATCAAAACAGAAGGAACAGTGCCAACTCAATCTTTGAGGCCATAGTCACTCTAATACATAGACCACATAAAGACTCAAAAAGAAAAAATTTCAGACTAATTCCTATTATGAACATTGATGCAAAAATACTAAATAAAATACTCCAAGAACACACCAAAAACATCATCCACAAGGATCAAGTAGGCTCCATCTCAGTGAGGCAGGGATGGTTAAATAAATGAAAATCCATGAACATAATCCACCATAGAAACAAACAAAAAGAAAAATAACATGACCATCTCATTAGATCATGAAAAGCATTTGAAAAACCCAAAACTCTTTATGTTAAAAGTCTTAGAGAGAGCACATATGAAAGACACATATCTAAACATACTAAAAGCAATATACAAGAACCCAATAGCCAACTTCAAATTAAATGGAGTGAAACTTAATGCAATTCCACTAAAATCTGGACCAAGAAAAGGCTGACCAGTCTATTCAGTATAGTCCTTGAAATTTTAGCTCGAACACTAAGACAACTAAAGGAAATCAAGGGGATAAAAATTGGAAAGGAAGAACTCAAAGTATCACTGTTTATAGATGATATGATAGTTTATATAACTGACCACAAAAATTCTACCAGAGAACTATAGCTGGTAAACACCTTCAGCAATGTGACTGGATTCAAAGTTAACTTAAAAGAATGAGTAGCCCTCCTTTATATAAAATGGACCAAGAAAGAAATTAGGGAAGTAAAACCCTTTATAATAGCTACAAATATTATAAAATATCTTGATGTAACTCAAATCAAGCATCTGAAAGACGTATTTGACAAGAACATCGAGTTTCTGAAGAAAAGAAGTTGAGGAAGAAATCAGAAGATTGAAAGATCTCTCATACTAAGTGATTGATATCATTAACATAATAAAATAGCCACATTACCAAAAGAAATCAACAGATTCAGTGCAATTCCCATCAAAATTCATACAATTCTTTACAGACATTGAAAGAGTAATTTTTAAATTAATATGAAAAAATAACCCAGAATAGCTAAAACAATCCTGAGGGGAAAAGAGAACTTCTGGAGGTACCATCTCTGACCTCAAGCTGTACTACAGAGCAAAAGTAATTAAAACTGCATTGTATTGGTATAGGAACAGAAAGGTTGGTCAATGGAATTTAATCAAATATCCTGAAATCAACCCACACACCTATGGACATTTGATTTTTGCAAAAAAGACAAAACTGTACAATGGAAAAAAGAAAGAATCTTCAACAAATGTTGCTGGTCTAACTGGATGTCAGCATGTAGAGGAATGCAAATAGATCCATATCTATCACCCTGTACAAAACTCCAGTCTAAGTGAATCAAAGACCTCAGTAAAAAAAAAAAAAAATGAATACATTAGATTTAATAGATTGTGAATAGACTAAATCAGAAGCAAATACCCACATCCAAACATTAGACAGAGGTTGGAGACAAATAAAAGTTGGGGGAAGGATTGAACTCCACAGAAAGACCAACAGAGTCAATAAATCCCTGGGAGCTCTCAGAATCTGAGCCACCAACCAAAGAACATTCATGGGCTGGAATAAAATCCTCCACCAGATGTGTTGCAGATAGACAGCTAAGGCTTCATGGCTGCCCTACCTGGCCTCAATGGGAGAAGACATCTTTTTTTTTTTTTTTTTTTTTTTTTTATTTTATTTTTTTTTTATTTATTTTTTTTCCTCCTTTTTTATTTTTGATACTTTATATACATTTCCAATGTTTCCCCTTTTCTGAGTCTCCTCTTTGTATACCCCCCATCCCCTCCCCAACCCGCCTCTAGGAGGGAATTCCACCTCCCACCCCACCCCCACCCCCGTCCACCCATCCCCATTTTCCCGCCTTGATATTCCCCTTTACTGAGGCCTCTAACATCCTCAGGCCCAAGGGCCTTTCGTCGGGAGAAGACATCTTAATCTGGCAGAGACTTCATGTGCCGGGGTTGGGGGGGATACCCTGGAGATGTCCCACGCTCTTAGAGGAGAAGGGGAGGCGGGTACAAGAGGGAATTGGTGGGAGAGGGACAAGGGACTGTGAGGGGGAGCAGTGTTTAGAATGTAAATAAATAAAAAACAAGAACTTCCCAAGGGAGAATTCACAAATCTTACTCAGAAGGGGAACAAAATAGTCATCTGAGGTCGATGGATATACGGAACTGGTTAAGAGAGGAGGTGATGGGGGTGGAGGTGATAAGGTATGGGGAGAAGGGGGTAAGAGAGATCTTCGAGTGAGAATGGAATTGGGGGGGTCATCTCTGCTGAGAACCTTGAGGCCTGCAATAGGAGAGAATATGGGGAGTGTGTGGAGGTGACTCTAACTTAGACAACTACCAGAATATAGATATAGAAACTGAAATGGCCATGTCCTTTAGCAAGGCAGGATTTCCAAAGGAGAAAGAGGGACATCAATACACCCACAAAACCTTCAACCCCAAATCTGTCTTGCCTACAAAATGTGCAGGAATAAAAATGGAGCAGAGACTGAGGGAACAACCAACTAATGACGGTCCAAACTTGAGACCCATTCCATATGACAGAGCCAAGTTCTAACACTACTAATGATTCTCTGCTATGCTTGCAGACAGAAACCTAGGATATATGTCTCCAGAAAGGCTTCATCCAGCAACTGATGGAGGCAGATGCAGAGACTCTCAGCCAAATATGAGGCGGAGTCCTGGGAATCTTGTGGAAGAGAGTGGAAGTGAGCAAGACAGAGGGGTCAAAGACATCATAAGGAGACCCACAGAGTCAATTATTCTGAACCATAAGGGCTCACAGAGCCTGGTCTACCAACCGGGAAACATGCAGCAACTGGAACTAGACCCCTACACATTTGTAGCAAATGTTCAGCTTGGTGTTCATGTAGTTCCCCAAACAAGTGAAATGGGACTGTCTCATTCCCTAGCACTGGATCCACTCCCCCACTCTCTACTTGGACTGCCTGTGCCTAGACCTGCTGGGAGTAGAAGAACCAGAGTAGGGTGGTACCCAAGGTGTCTCTTCTTCTCTGAGGAAGTCAAGGGGCAATGGGGAAGGGGATATATGGGGGTGGGACTGGAGGGAAGGAAAGCGGGGGCTATGATCAGGAGATAAAGTGAATTTAAAAATAAAAGAGCAGCATCACACATCCCTCTTCTTTCCTAACCTTTCTCAGACACATACTCCTCCAGAGGCATTCATCCATTCCATCCACTCCAGGGAGTTGAAAGGTTCCTCCTAACACAGCTTAGCTGGACCATCAACATCTCTTTACCCCACCTTCACTCCAAGGAAGGTCTTCTCAACTCTGCATTTCATCAGAGGGCCCTAATCTGCATTGTCATGTTGGATGAGAGGTGACAAATCTGTTCCAATCTGGCAATCAGTGATGCTGTGTCAGGATCATGAGAACCTTGTATGGATATGTAGCAGTCTAAGACAATGAGCATTTCTACCTCTACAGGTGACTGGAAATTTCTCTCTTTGATTGGCACTGATCCAGTTCACATGGCTGGGAGGACAAAAGTAAAATGCTGGGACTGGAGAGATGTCTTCTCCACTAAGAACATTTGTTGCTGTCTCAGAGGACCCATACGACAGCTAAGTAGTCTCTTTTACTGGAATCCCAGGTAGAATGTATGCCATCTTCTGCTCTGTGTGAGAATTGTGTGCATGTGGTGCACAGACATTCAGCCTGCGAAAGAGCCATAAGTATAAATAAAAGCACCTGAAAAAAAATCCATGTCCTAATATTTGTTTGAGGTCATTGTGCCAATGTGGTTATCACTGATGCTATATTTCAAGAAAACCAGAGGCAGATGGCTAGGAGTTTCTTGATCTCTTTCATACATACTTAAGTAATTATTGTAGTCAGGGTTTTATTCCTGCAGAAACATCATGACCAAGGTGCAAGTTGGGGAGGAAAGGGTTTATTGAGCTTACATTTCCACTTTGCTGTTCATCACCAGAGAAAGTCTGGACTGGAACTCAAGCAGATCAGGAAGCAGGAGCTGATGCAGAGGCCATGGAGGGATGTTCCTTACTGGTTTGCTTCTCTTGGCTTGCTTAGCTGTCTTTCTTATAGAGCCCAAGTCTACCAGCCCACAGATGGTACCACCCATAAGGGGCCCTCCCACCTTGATCACTAATTGAGAAAATGCCTTACAGCTGGATCTCATGGAGGCATTTTCTCAACTGAAACTCCTTTCTCTGTGATAACTCCAGCTTGTGTCAAGTGACACAAAAACCAGCCAGTACAATTGACCCCTTGTCAACTTGACACACAAATACATCACTCTTAAGCCTCAATCCTTACTTTCTTATTTACCTCGAAGATCTAAATAACTTTAAAAGTCCCACAGTCTTTTCAAATTCTTACTATTAAAATTTCAATCCATTTAAAGATATCCGATTTCTTAGAATTCAAAGTCTTTTTACCATTAAAACTTTCTTAACTGTGGGCTCCACTAAAATACCTTCTTCCTTCAGGAGAGAATATATCAGGGCACAGTCACAATCAAAAGAAAAATCAAACTCCAACCGTCCAATGTCTGGGATTCACTCATGATCTTCTGGATTCCTCCAAGGGCTTGGGTCACTTCTCCAGCTCTACCCTTTGTAGCACACACCTTTTCTTCTGGGCTCCAGATGCCTGTACTCCACTGCTGCTGCTGTTCTTGGAGGTCATCTCATGATACTGGCATCTCCAAAACACTGCTGTCTTCTGCTGCAAGAAGGCTTCACCAATAGCCTCTCATAGGCTCTCTTCATGGTGCCAAGCCTCAACTCCTTTGCATGACCCCTTCAGTCCTGGAACATCAACTGCAACTGAGGATGCACCTTCACCAATGGCCTTCCATAGCTTCTCACAGTGCCCAGGCCTCAGTTGCTGTTCCTGACTCCTTCGTGCCTTAAAAACCAGTACCGCCTAGGTGACTCTTACACATTACCAAGTCCAGCCACAGCATAAGGTGCAACCCTGGCTATCTCTGAGCCTCTGTGCTCTCAGAAAACACTTATCAGAAGAGTTCACCTCATTGATACTAGTCTCTTTCCAATCACTGCCAAGTTCCCAACTCCAGCTAACCAGCATCAATAGTCCCAGTAATGCAATGCTTTTGCTTTAGTAGTTCTGGTATCTTGTTTATCACAGCTGATTTCTTCAGTCCCAGCTAACCAAAATCACAGAATCTTAAATCAAACTAGCAATGGCCCTGATAAGAGTCTGTAATCTTGCCTTTGAAATTTCACAAGCTAGGCCTCCAAGTTGTGCACTGTTCTCAACATTATCCTCCAAGCTCTTACAGAACACCCACATAGCTCTTAACATCCCAATGGCTCTTGTAGCTCAAAGTTCCAAAGTCCTTCTACAGTCCTCCCCAAAACATGGTCAGATTGTCACAGGAATACCCCACTACACTGATACCAATTTGTCTTTGTCTTCAAGGCGTCTCCTACTTTGCCCAGCCTCTTCATTTCCCTCAAATGGTACTCTCAAAGAAGGAAAGGCAATCAGATTTAGAAACAGTCCCCCTGATTCACAAGCTAGAATAAACAAGGGCCTACATACCATTAGTAATACAAATTAAGGAAGGAAACCCATCCCATGAATACCATAGTTCCTAGAGATGGGGCTCAATGGTAGCTCACTTGCCTGGTACATAGTACTTCTACTGCAGCAGGTCCATCTTCACAAGGCCCTTGTCCTGTGCTGTGACCTGTTCTAGATCATACTGGAGGTGTTCAAACCTACAGGAGGAAGGCAGCTGGAACACAGCCCTGGTAGGGACCTACAATGCCAGCTGTTGAGCCTCCTCCAGTGCTACAAACTATCCAGCATTACCTTTCAGCTTAGGTTAGTCCCCCCATCCCTAAAGGAAAATGTTCAGAGAGAACTTGTCCTGATTTTTTTCTCAGTTTTTAAAAACTGTTAGAAGTTGAAATGTTATGAAAAACATAAAACTTCTCCAATGGTCCAGAAACATTATTTTGGGGGGAAAAATTCGCATAGCAATTTTTCAGTCACAGTTCAGGAGATTTATGCATGGCCTCGTTTAGATACCAGGTGAAAGTGAGCAATCTGGGAAACTCTATGCCTGCCCTCTAGTGGAGCCTACGCAGCATTGCAGTGAAGGCTTTGATGATTACTAGAGTGCAGAATCCTGCATGGATTCAAAAGGTTCTCTAAATCTGCTGCTTATAATGAGAGCAGCCTTCTCACAAGAAGCCAAAACATAGTGCCGAGAGCCTGTAATAAGCAAGACTTTGTTGCATTAAATATGCCGGAGTAGAAACTTTCTCCTAAAGGTAATGTTCCTGAGGGAAAATAACGTGGCAGGAGGACACACTGTCCTCTGCAATTGACACTTCATTGCTAGGTTTGGATCTACTATTGGAATATTTGTGGGGAGACATAGAAGACAGGATATTCAGAATACAATTGACCATAATTCCAAAGATGACAGTGATACAGGTACAAGGGACTCACGTGGCTCCATCTGCTCCTCCAAGCCTGGCTTATGACCTCATCTGAGACAGAGTGAAGTGATGCTGGAGCTTTACTGTCACATCCTTTTGTTATTGAGTGGTCAGTTCCTCCTGCTTCAGCAGGTATTACAGCCTTTCCTTCAGTAGTTCCTGTTCCGTTCATTAGAAGATTGTGTTCATAGAGGAGAGTTAGGTGCATCCATGTAAATACAGTCACACACACACACACACACACACACACACACACACACTTCTAAAGACACACACACAAACTTCTGAACACACACAAGTATATGTATGCACACATGCAAGCACAATGCACTGAATCCACATGTTTACCTTTTAAGATAAAGCTAATGTAAGAAAAGATCATCCTGGATACTATTAAGAAGAATGTTATATATCATTAGCCCACAACTTCTCTACCCATTCCCTGCATCCCAGAGGCAGGAAAACAAAGAAAGCCCTGAACACATGGATATGTTGAAGATTGCATATTTCCCCCTGTTTTTATATTTTTCATTTTTTATATGTATGGGTGTTTTGCCAGCCTGAGTATCTGTGCACCATATGCATGTTTCAGAGCCAGCAGAGGAAAACAGTGGGGAGATTAGTCAGTGAAGTGCTTATGCTGAAACCTAATGAATATATACTAGATTCTGTAGCATTTCAGCCAAGTCTGCTTATCAAGTTCCCTATCTGTGTAGAAAAGATTTGGCTCCCTAGCAAAGTACTTTTGGATAGTGGTGGAGGAGCCCTGTCCCCACTCCTTTGATCTCACTTAATATTTCCAAGTTGCTCTGAGGTGAGCAGCTTCCTTCAAGAGGAGCTCTCTAAACCATAGACTGCCTCAATTTAAGCATACAGCAATAAGCTCTAGAAACTAGAAAATCTCTCTATCTGGAATTCAAAATAAATTTTTCTTCCTTGTAAGGGTATTGGGTCAGGGATTACTTTGAGTAACAGAAGGTTGACTAACTCACGACCAAATGATTGCTTGTATCATTTCTTACTAAACAATATTCTATGGAAGGGCTGGACTACATTGTGCTTTTTCACTCATTGATGATAAATTTGAATTGTTTATAATTATTGCTCTGAGGAATGCTGCTACAACTTTGTTGATCTCTGGTTACTCTGTGGACACCTGCTTCTCATTTTGGAATCACTGGTTCACCTGAGGACTGCAATATACAGCTTCTCACAGGGCTAAACTACTTTACATCACTAACAATATCTGAGGGTCTGCATATCTGCAAACTCTAAGGCATTCAGTTTTAACTCAGTATGAAGATGGTTATGATAAAAGCATTTACTGAGTACTGCAGTCACAACACAAAGTGGCTTTAGACTATGGAGAGCTTAAATGAGCTGCACTGAGACTAACCTATTCTCACATCTCAGCATGGCTATGGAACTTCTGCTGGACTAAGATGAAACCACAACAAACTCTGCCATTCAGAATCTCTCAAAGAATAAAATTCAGGCCAATTTTCAAGGCAAAGGTTAATGATACCATAGTTAGAAAAAGGTGGAAAGAAAATGGTAGCAGAAAATGAAGAGAACAAAAAAAGATGCAGGGAGGAGACTGTGAGCCACGAGCCACGTGAACATCCAGTGGGCAGTCACCACCCAGAGAGGGAAAGACACAAACTTTCAGCTGCCTTTTCTGTCTCTCAGGTACTTTGATTTGCCACAGTAGCCTCTTTCTCACCTTCATTTACCGCATTCTTTTGGTTTTCTCCAAGGCATTCCTTTGCAAATACCTGAAAAACTTTTACAAAAAAATTTTTGTGACTTTTTATTTTCATGAACTGGGTAGACTTGGAGAAAGTTGGGTGACTGTGTGCAGTTTGTCTGAAGCAAAGTGGCACTATCCAGAGCAGGCACAGTAATTCTTCATAAATGCTAGTCCCCATCACTCTTAAAAATGTTCCAATGTTCCATGACTGAGTGAACATACAAATAGAGACTCACAGGCACACATCTCACACTCACAACAAAACAACACACACACACACACACACACGCACACACACACACACACACACACACACACACACATTCCTCCTCATAGTTTCTGCTTTAAGGATAGGTAGTGGGTCCCTCCTGTTGTCTACAAGGCTCTTAGACTCAGTCAGGTCTTCTGCCCAGGACTTATTTCCCCTTCCTCAAATTTTTTTCATCTTGAGAATCACTGTTCATACAAGTAAGTGACAACTTCAGCACAACTGAGCTTGACCACACAAGACAAAGTGCCTAAGGTGGAGTGCTCAAAACAAAGCCTACAGACACTCCAAGTTAATCATTGGTAGTCTCCTCAATAAACTACCACTGGGTCTTCTACAGAAGACTTTGATACCACCAGAGAATGTAAGTGACCCATGGTCTTTGCACAGCAGCATTTCACATTTCAAGAGATTACAGTGCATATATGAACACAGCCCCAACATAAGTCAGTAGGAGGGGAGGAACATCACCTGCAATGCTTTTCTGAAATGTTGCACTCTGTAAAACTATGAAGACCAATTTCTTCTGAGACACAGCCATGCACATGATACAATCAGCAACAAAATGTCATCAAAGAGATGTGCTTCCAGATGTCATGTTGTGAGGCCAATGAGACAAACCAGACACTTCCTAGAGGTTTAACTGTACAGTGAAATAAAAAATGTCTGCTTTTTCTTTTTTAAAATAGATCTATGTTTAATTTTTGTCATTTATTACAAATCAAATTAATTTCAAAAGAATAAAAATGTACAAAAATTAAGAGAAAGACACCAATTCCTTTCTCACTCTGGCCAAATGAACTGTTTAACAATTAGGTGTTACAAAACAAGGCAGGATATTTCACTGAAGAGACTGAGGTAGCAGAATAAATTCCATTTTTTTTAAGACTCCATTCTAAGTTATCTTGCCCTTAGAGAGGCATGGCCCCCATCCTTGAGGTCTGAGAAAAATCATGAAATATCCCTGGCAGTTGCAAAATAGACATAGCAGCTGCATCTAGCTGATAACAACAGAGTGAACTAAGAAAACATGTTGTGCCCAGGTCAAGATGCTCCTTTTTGGTGTTTGTTACCTCCTTGTGGTTTAACCATGTGCTGTAAACCAATTAGCTTGAATGTCAACATTCCTTTACCCTCTCATGTAAAGCCAAGGCTTGGAAACCCCCGCTTGAAGTTTTCTCCTCTATAAATCCTCTTCCCCTAGACCTCGGGGCTACTCTCCTGTTACATCAGGAAGGTTTGTGGCCCAAGTTTGAGCTTGAATAAAGACTCTCATATGCTTGCATCAGAGTTGTGGTTCCTGGTGGTCTCTTTGGGGGTTTTGTAATCTGGGCAAAACACCACCTGGCAATCCAAAGAACTTTGGATAGCCAGCTTAGCCAGAACAGAAACTTTTAGGTTTAGTTTAAGACTAGGGCTATAGGGAACTAGGACAAAACCAACAGAGGACACCAGATGGCATTATCTGGCTTTCAAAGTCACCCACCACTGTAGATGTCATCACAGACATGTTTACATCGCATACTCTCACACACACACAAAAATAACTAAACAGGAAACTCTGGGAAAACCATCATGCTAAATGACCAGTAGAATTTAGACTCTTTGCACTATCTATTTCAAGTGAGATTGAGGACACCATTCCTACAAGGACTAAAGTTGCCTAGGGAAGCATGCTCTACTTGGTCAGAGTATGTTGATGCAGCTGAGGAAATCATTCTCTTGAAGCTTTAGATTTGGCATCCTGACCCATGCCTGTCATCAGCCCTTGCCACATTCCTGATCATCAAGTCCAGTCCTGAGTGTAAGATCCATGATTGGGGAGAACTTGCCAATGTCACAGCTAACAGGACTGATGAACTGCTATTCAGGCTTCTGTCAGTGTTAACCAAGACACTGGCAAGGCAATGGTAATACCATGGGGAGTCTGGGAGCAAGGGGCTGAAATACCAAAAGGATGACAATAAGAACCATTCATTTGACATTTGCAAGGGGCATTCCCCCTTGCAAGCCATTTCGGTCTCTGATTGCTCGTAACTCCTGCCAAACAAATGAGCCACAGACCCTTGAACCAAGTCTCTCAAAGTTCTGTGCTTTACCATAAGTGTTTCCCAACACAGTTCTCCTCCTATCATAATTACATCTAGGCATGTAATGTGTGATTGTTCCAACTCTCTCAAAGGACTGCAACTTCTAGCAGAGCAGAAAGATTTGCTTGCCAATCATCCAATGTCTCACAAGAGGCTAACTCACAAAAAGGATTTGTGAATTATCCCATAAATAGGACAATTGGATAGGTTGTAGGTGGTCAGCTGGATAAGCAGGTGGATGGTTACATGACTGTGCATATGTGCCTGTGTGTGTGCCTGTGTGTGTGCCTGTGTGTGTGCCTGTGTGTGTGTGTGTGTGTGTGTGTGTAAATGTGTCTGGTTAGACAAGTGAACAGCTTGCCCCCTCTTTCCTTAGCCTACCTGATTATGCTTTGCCCAGAAGTCATACACCTTCTCATGTGCCTCTTCACAGAGCATCTTCCACTCCACATAGGAGTCTTGCAGCAAAATCTGCTCTTCCCTCTGCTTTCTGTTGTCTTATCTCAATTTTCTTCAATGGAGTTCACTCACCCAGGAGACAATATTGTAGGGTACTGAACCATCACACGAAAAAATGGTAAGCTTAGACCAGCTTCAATCTGCTGCCCCTCCTCCATAAACTACCATGCTTACGAGGTCCCAACTTCCCCTATGGCCAAAGCTGGAGCCCAGAGTAACCATACCAGCATCACACAGATGTAGGCCACAGTGAGAAAACAGTCAAACACGTGAAAGATTCAAACAAGTTCTGAAAACCCTGATACGAAAAGGAATCCATGTAACTCTGAGAACAGGATTTGTACCCCACCTGTGCTTACCTATTCATTGTATTTGGGGAAACATGAGCGTATCGAGGGCAAACACACTGTGAGGAAGGACAGAAAATGATAGAGTAATACATTGCATCTATGGGTCCTATAGAAACCAGCTCTGTAAGCTCCTGCTAGAGCCCCGGGGGATACTCATGATGCAGATCATATTTTATATCTAGAGGCTCCTGAAGCTCATAGGACAATGCTGGAAAAGGCTCATATACTATTGACACTTAGGAAAACTGAGTGTTGGAGGCAGAAGTCTAAGAGCTGCAAGTCAGGCTGCTTGCTAAGAGGCACACAGGCTAGAATTAGAGCCCTAACTTTGGTTCAAAGACAAAGTAGGGCAAAGCAGTTCCTCCAAAATACTGAGGTCCCAGCCAAGTCATGCAATCAATATCTCCTTGCAATCAGATCCTTGCACTTGATCAGGCCCTCATAAATCTCCTTGGGTTCTTTCTACAGATCTGAAATCACATTTTTATTCTCTGTCTTCAGCACCTCAAGCTTGAAATTCAGCCTGTGTTAGTGCATGGCCCCAGGAGCAAAGAACCATGGACACAGGCCTCAAGGATCACATGAATTCAGGCTGCATGCAGGGCTACTACAGCCCATGGGATGTCATATCCTGAATCCTCTCCTGCCCCAAGTCCAGGAAAGACAAGCTTTTATGAGGAAGGGATCCAGGGATGCATGCATTCCCTGAGTATGCCTGGAGGGGCAGATTAGCTCTCAAAGAAGATACTAGAATTAAGTTTCACAGCTCTGGGCCACCTGAAAACTGAGACAGTTCTCCTGTCTTCAGAACAAGGATTCTCAATCTTGTGTTTCTATTCCTAGATACCCACAGCACAAAACCATTATTTCCAGGAAGGAGACACAACATCCGAATGGCTTTATAAACTTTCAAAAGGATTCCAATGATCCACCAAGGTGAACCCAAAGGTCAAGGGCAGTGATGTTCAAGGTGGGACTCCCTGGTCTCAGCACTTGTATCACCTGAAAATTCTGAGACAGGCAAATTCCCAGCCCTGTCCCCAATCTCTGACACACAAGATATGGAGGGACACACACACACACACACACACACACACACACACACACACACACAAACACTAAGGGAGCTCCTAATAGTCAGTAAGAACACATTCAGAGAAATTCTCCCTACAAAAGTAAATCTGTTGTCTCATACATGCAAACAAGTAGTGGGAAAGCTGTCTCTGAGTCAGGCAAGGATAGATAGTAAGCAGCAATTGTTTTTGCAGGAGTGGCTTTCTAAGAAGACAATGGGAAGTCTCTGGTAGGGTGAGCTGGTAAGTCCTGATTTGACAGGGTATTGAGTATAGACAAATAAAGAACCTTGGTATTTAGACTCAGGAATGAGTCAGTGGCTAAATCAGGAAATGGTCCTTGTGGGTTAGCTTTAAGAATGTAATCTAATCTAGCAGTTTATCAAAGGAGAGGGAAGGGGAAAGGGTAAAACCTGAAGGTGTCGTGTTTGCAATGTTTGGTCTTGGTAGAGAGCACTTCACACACACACACACACACACACACACACACACACACACACACACACAGAACTACGATGTCAAAGAAATATATGGAGGTGGCATTGTTTCAGAGAACAAGAAAAAAGATCAGAGAGGAAAAAATGATGAGCTCCAGGCTTTCCATTCACACACTGAGATGAACCAAATGGGAATAGGCCCTTCAAGCTATTCAATCAGAAAAAAGTCTCCTGGCCAGAGCTCCTAACAGCTCACATAAGTTAAGACCCGTCAGAGCCACTTGAAATGAATGATGAGTATCTCTTAATCTTTGGTCTCTGGATAGAAGGAAGATTCTTCCTCTGTATTTTACCAATGTAGGTTATACATGTCTATTTCTCCTTCACAGAACAGGTAACATATTCCATTTCTTTGGATCTTCAGAAACATGAAGATAGAATAATAAATAATACTCCTTCATGTAACTTAAAATTCTTGGAGAACAGCCCAAGACTAAATAAAACACACACACGCACACACACACTGTATTTGGACCAAATAGTTTAAATTTTCTTTTGAGTCATTCTTTTTATAAGATTATTTATTTTTAATTTTTGCACAGATATTTAACGTCATGTAAGTTCCCTATGTGTGCCTGGTGTACATGGAGTTCAACAGAGGGCATTACATCTTCTGAAACTGGAGTGACACATGATTGTGAGTAGCCATTCAGGTGCTGGAAATTGGAGCCAGGTACTCTGAAAGAGCAAAGGGATTCTATTTTTTATTTTAATTTTTTATTTTTTTGATATTTACTTTATTTACATTTCAAATGTTTTCCCCTTTGGAAACCCCCTATGCCATCCACCCTCCCCCCGTCTCTATGAGGGTGCCCCCACCCACACACCTACTCCCGTCTTCCCTCCCTGGCATTCCCCTACACTGGGGCATCTAACACCCTCAGGCCCAAGGGCCTCTCCTCACACTGATGACCAACAAAGCCCTCCTCTGCCACATATGTGGCCAGCACCAAGGGCCCCTCCATGTGTATTCTTTGGCTGGTGGTCAAATCTCCGGGAGCTCCGGGGATGGGGAGGTCTGGCCAGTTGACACTGTTGCTCTCTCCATGGGGCTGCAAACACCCTCAGCTCCTTCAGTCCCTTCTCCAACTCCTCCATCCAGTACCCCACGCTGAGTCCAATGGTTGGCTGCGAGCATCCACCTCTGTATTTGTCAGGCTCTGCCCAACCCTCTCTGGAGACAGCTTATCATGCTTCCATCAGCAAGCACTTCCCAGCATCCACAAGAACATCTGGGTTTGGGGGCTGTATATGGGATGTATCCCAAGGTGGGGAACTCTCTGAACGGCCTTCCCTTCAGTCTCTTCTCCACACTTTGTCTCAATATTTCCTCCTGTGAGTATTGTTCACCCTTCTAAGAAACACTGAAACATCCACATTTTGGTCTTCCTTCTTCTTAAGCTTTATATTTTCTGTGAATCGAAACTTGAGTATTCTGAATTTTTTGGCTAATATCCATTTATCAGTGAGTGAATACCATGGTTTTTATTTCTTTTGTGACTGAGTTATCTCACTCAAGATGATATTTTCAAGTTCCATCCTTTTGCCTACTAATTTCATGAAGCCGTTTTATTTTTAATAGCTGTACTCCAGAATACAGAATTCCATTCTGTAAATGTACCACATTTTCTGTATCCATTCCTCTGTTGAGGGACATCTGGGTTATATCCAGCTTCTGACTATTATAAATGTGACTGCTATGAACATAGTGGAGCATGTGTCCTTATTACATGTTGGAGACTCTTCTGAGTATATGCCCAGGACTGAGTGGTATTGCTGGGTCCTAAGGTAGTATGTCCAATTTTCTGAGAATCCACCTAACTGATTTCCAGAGTAGTTGTACCAGCTTGCAATCACACCAGCAATGAAGGAGTGTTGTTCTTTCTCCACATCCTCGCCAGCATCTGCTGTCACCTGAGTTTTTGATCTTAGCCATTATGACTGGTGTGAGGTGGAATCTCAGGGTTGTTTTGATTTGCATTTCCCTGATGACTAATGATGTTGAACTTATCTTTAGGTGCTTCTCAGCCCTTCAAGTTTCATCAGTTGAGAATTCTGTTTAACTCTGTTCCTCATTTTTTGATAGGGTTATTTGGTTCTCTGGAGTCTAACTTCTTGAGTTCTTTGTATATATTGGATATTAGCCCTCTATCAAACTTAGGATTGGTAAAGATCTTTTCCCAATCTGTTGGTTGCCGTTTTGACCTATTGACAGTGTCCTTTGCCTTACAGAAGCTTTGCAATTTTATGAGATCCCATTTGATCTTAGAGCATAAGCCATTGGTGTTCTGTTCAGGAGCATTTCTCCTGTGCCCATGTGTTCCAGAATTTTCCCCATTTTCTCTTCCATTAGATTCGGTGTATCTGGTTTTATGTGGAGGTCCTTGATCCACTTGGACTTCAGCTTTGTATAGAGAGAAACAAATGGATCAATTTGCATTGTTCTACAGGTTGACCACCAGTTGACCCAGCACCATTTGTTGAAAATGCTGTCTTTTTTCCACTGAGTGGTTTTAGCTCCTTTGTCGAAGGGCAAGTGACCGTAGGTGTGTGGGTTCATTTCTGGGTCTGCAATTCTATTCCATTGATCTATCTGCCTGTCACTGTATCAATACCATGCAGTTTTTACCAGTATTGCACTGCAGTAGAGCTTGAGGTCAGGTATGCTGATTCTACCAGAAGTTCTTTTATTGTTGAGAATAGTTTTGCTGTCCTAGGTTTTTTATTATTTCAAATGAATTTGAGAATTGCTCTTTCTAAGTCTATGAAGAATTGAGTTGCAATTTTGATGGGGATTGCATTGAATCTGTAGATTGCTTTTGTCATGATGGCCATTTTTACTATATTAATTCTGCCAATTCATGAGCATGGGAGGTCTTTCCATCTTCTGAGGTCTTCTTCAATTTCTTTCTTCAGAGAGTTGATGTTCTTGTCATACATATCTTTCACTAGTTTGGTTAGAGTTACACCAAGATATTTTATATTGTTTGTGACTATTGTGAAGGGTGTCAATTCCCTAATTTCTTTCTCAACCTGTTTATCCATCAAGTATAGGAAGGCTATTGAGTTGGTTGAGTTAATTTTATATCCGGCCACTTTGCTGAAGTTGTTTATCAGTTGTAGTTCTCTGGTGGAGTTTTACAGGTCACATAAATATACGAACATATCATCTGCAAAGAGTGATATTTTGTTTTCTTCCTTTCCAATTTGTATCCCTTTGACCTCCTTTTGTTGTCTAATTGCTCTAGCTAGAACTTCAATTACTATATTGAATAGATAGGGAGAGAGAGGGCAGCCTTGCCTAGTCCCTGATTTTAGTGGGATTGCTTCAAGTTTCTCTCCAATTAGTTTGATGTTGGCTACTTGTTTGCTTTATATTGCTTTTACTATGTATAGGTATGGGCCTTGAATTCCTGATCTTTCCAAGACTTCTTTCATGAAGGGATGTTGAATTTTGTCAAATGCTTTTTCAGCATCTAAGGAAATGACCATGTGGTTTTTTTTCTTTGAGATTGTTTATGTAGTGGATTCATTGATGGATTTCTGGGTATTGAACCATCCCTGCATCCCTGGGATGAAGCCTACTTGATCGTGTTGAATGATAATTTTGATATGTTCTCGATTCAGTTTGTGAGAATTTTATTGAGTATTTTTGCATCGATATTCATAAGGGAAATTGGTCTGAAGTTTCTTTGTTGGGTCTTTGTGAAGTTTTGGTATCAGTGTAACTGTGGCTTCATAGAACGAATTAGGTAATATTCCTTCTGTTTCTACTTTTTCTAGAATAGTTTGTAGAGTATTGGTATTAGGTCTTCTTTGAAGGTCTCATAGAATTCTGCACTAAACCAATCTGGTCCTGTGCTTTTTTTGGTTGGGAAGCTTTTAATGACTGCTTCTATTTCTTTAGGCATTATGGAACAGTTTAGATGGTTTATCTGATCCTGACTTAACTTTTGTATTTGGTATCTTTCTAGAAAATTGTCCATTTCATCCATATTTTGTTGAGCATAGGCTTTTATAGATGGATCTAATTATTTTTTTAATTTCCTCAGATTCTGTTGTTATGTCTCCCTTTTCATTTCTGATTTTCTTAATTTGGATACTGTCTCTGTGCCCTCTGCTTAGTCTAGCTAAGGGTTTATCTATCTTGTTGATTTTCTCAAAGTCCTGGTTTTGTTGATTCTTTGCATAGTTCTTTTGGTTTCTACTTGGTTGATTTCAACCCTGAGTTTGATTATATCCTGCCTTCTACTTCTCTTCCATGTGTTAGCTTCTTTTTGTTCTAGAGCTTTCAGGTGTACTGTTAAGCTGCTAATGTATGCTATCTCGAGTTTCTTTTCGGAGTCATCAGAGCTATGAGTTTTCCTCTTAGCCCTGCTTTCATTGTGCCCTATAATTTTGAGTATGTTGTACCTTCATTTTCATTAAATTCTAGGAAGTCTTTAATTTCTTTCTTTATTTCTTCCTTGACCAAGTTGTCACTGAGTGGAGCATTGCTCAGCTTCCATGTGTATGTGCGCTTTCTGTTGGTTTTGTTGCTATTGAAGACCAACCTTAGTCTGTAGTGATCTGATAGGAGGCATGGGATTATTTAAATCTTCTTATACCTGTTGAGGTTTGTTTTGTGACTGATTATATGGTCAGTTTTGGAGAAGGTACCATGAGGTGCTGAGAAGAAGGTATATTCTTTTGATTTAGAATGAAATGTTCTGAAGATAAATCCATTTGGTCCATAACTTCTGGTATATTCTGTGTCTCTATTTATTTTGTTCTTCCAAGACCTGTCCATTGATGAGAGTGGACATTCTTTTATAAATGTGGGTGCCCTTGCATTTGGAGCATAAATGTACAGAATTAAGAATTCTTCTTTGTAGATTTTTCCTTTGATGAGTATGAAGTGTCATTCCTTATCTCTTTTGATGTCTTTTGGTTGAAAGTCAATTTTATCCAATATTAGAATGGCTACTTCAGCTTGTTTCTTGGGGTCATTTCCTTGGAAAATTGTTTTCCAGCCCTCTGAGGTAGTGTTTGTCTTTGACACTGAGATGCATTTCCTGTTTGCAGAAAATTCTGGATTCTGTCTATGTATCCAGTCTGTTAGTTTATGTCGGTTTATTGGAGAATTGAGTCCATTGATATTAAGAGATGTTAAAAAATAGTGATTGTTGCTTCCTGTTATTTTTGATGTTATTTTTATGTTTATGTGGCTATCTTCTTTTGAGTTTGTTGAAAGATTACTTTCTTGCTTTTTCTAGGGTGTAGTTTCCCTTCTTATGTTGGCATTTTCCATCTATTATTCTTTGTAGGGCTGGATTTTTGGAAAGATAGTGTGTAAATTTGGTTTTTGTCATGGAATCTTGGTTTCACCATCTATGGTAATTGAGAGTTTTGCTGAGTATAGCAGCCTGGGCTGGCAGTTGTGTTCTCATAGGGTTGGTATGAGATCTGTTCTGGATCTTCTAGCTTTCATAGTCTCTGGTGGGAAGTCTGGTGTAGTTCTTATAGGTCTGCCTTTATATGTTAAATAACCTTTTTTCTCTTACTGCTTTTAATATTCTTTGTTTTGTGCATTTGGTGTTTTGATTGTTATGTGACAGAAGGAATTACTTTTCTGGTCTAGTCTATTTGGAGTTCTGTAGGCTTCTTGCATGTTCATGGGCATCTCTTTTTAAGTTAGGGAAGTTTTCTTCTATAATTTTGTTGAAGATATTTACTGGCCCTTTAAGTTGGAAATCTTCACTCTTCTTCTACACCTATTTTTCTTAGGTTTTGTCTTCTTATTGTGTCCTGGATTTCCTGGATGTTTTTAGGTTAGGAGGTTTTTTCATTTTGTATTTTCTTTGACTGTTGTGTCAATGTTTTCTATGGTATCTTCTGCACCTGAGATTCTCTCTTCTATCTTTTGTATTCTGCTGCTGATGCTTGCATTTATGACTCCTGATCTCTTTCCTAGGTTTTCCAGGATTGTCTCCCTTTGTGATTTCTTTATTGTTTCTATTTCCATTTTTAGATCTTGGATGGTTTTGTTCATTTCCTTTGCCTGTTTGATTGTGTTTTCCTGTAATTCTTTAGGAGATTTTTGTGTTTCCTCTTTAAGGGCTTCTAGCTGTTTACCTGTGTTCTCTTGTATTTCTTTAAGGAAGTTATTTATTTCCTTCTTAAAGTGTTCTATCATCATCATGAGATGTGATTTTAAATCTGAGTTCTGGTGTGGGGTATCCAGGGCTCCCTGTGGTGGGAAAACTGGGTTCTGATGATGCCAAGTTGCCCTGGTTTCTGTTGCTTATGTTCTTGCCCTTGCCTTTTGCCATCTGGTTATTTCTGGTGTTAGCTGGTCTTGCCCTCTCTGTCTGTGACTTGCCCTTCCTGCAAGCCTTTGTGTCAGTACTCCTTGGAGACCAGCTCTGTCTGAGTGGAATTTGGGTTTGGAGAGCTGTGGTACAGGGTCAGCTCTGGGGTGCAGACAGAAACCAGAAGGATCCTGTTCCCAGCTGTTCCTCATTCCCTTTGTCCCGAGGCTTCTCAGAGGGATCCCTCTGAGCAGAAGTGCTGGTCTTATCTCTGCTCACAGACTTGTCCACACTCCTGTGAGGCTAGCTCTCTCCCTTTTTCTATTTGGGTCCTGACGTTTTTTTAATCTAATCTTATATCCGACTACTTTTATGAGAATGTTTATCAGCTAGTGGCATTTTGGGGGGGTCACTTATCTGTACTATCTTATGATCTACAAATAAAATAAAGATACTTTAAAGATACAAATAATGATACTTTGACTTCTTCCTTTCCAATTTATATTCCCTTGAATTTTGAATTCGGCCTTCACTTTTTTCTTGCTCTAGCAAATGTTTCAACTATATATTGAATAGTTATGAAGAGAATGGACAACCTTGCTTTATTCCTAATATTAGAGGAATTACTTTGAATTTCTGTCCATTTAATTTTATGTTAGCAATGGGCTTGCTGCAAATTTCCTTTAATATCTTGATTTATGTCCATTGTATCTGCAGTCTCCCCAGGCTTTTATCATGAAGAGATGTTTTCAAAGGCTTTTCCTATGTCTTATGAGATTATCGTGTGGAAGTTTTTTCTTGCAGTTTAATTGTGTAATGGATGAAATTTACTGATTTTGTATATTGAACCATCCTTGAATCTCTGGGTTATAGCCCACTTGATAATGACAAATGAACTTTTTTTTTTTTTTTTTTTTTTTCCGAGACAGGGTTTCTCTGTGTAGCCCTGGCTGTCCTGAAACTCACTCTGTAGACCAGGCTGGCCTCAAACTCAGAAATCCACCTGCCTCTGCCTCCCAAGCACTGGGATTAAAGGCATGCGCCACCACTGCATGGCTACAAACGATCTTTTTGATGTGTTCTTAGATTCACTTTTAAAGTATTTTATTGAGTATTTTTACATCTATGTTCACAAGAGAAATTTGTCTGTAATTCTGTTTCTTAGTTTTGTCTTCATTTGTTTTGGATTCCAGGGTAACTGTGACATAATAAAATTAATTGGACAATGTCCCTCCTGTTTGTATTGTGGAATAATTTAGGAATATTGGAATTAACTCATCTTTGAAAGTCTGCTAGTATTATGTGAGAAAAACATTTTGCCCTGAGTTTTTTTTTTTTGGTTGGGAGACTTTTAATGGGTGCTTCTATTTCACTGGGGGTTATAGGTCTGCTTAAATCGTTTATCTGATCTTAATTTAACTTTCATAAGCGATATCAGTTGAGAAAACTGTCCGTTTCTTTTAGATTTTCCAATTTTGTGGAGTATAGGGTTTGTTTGTTTTTTAAGTCTGCCCTTATGATTCTCTGGATTTACTTGGCTTCTATTATGTGCATGTTTTTCTTGATTTTATTAATTTGGATATTTTATCTCCATCTTTTCATTAGGTGTGATAAAGGTGAGTCTGTATTGTTAATATTCTCAAAGAACCAACTCTTTGTTTAATTGATTCTTTATGATGTTCTCTTTTTTTCTATTTTGTTTATTTCAGTCCTCAGTTTGATTATTTCTTGCTGTGCATTGTTCTTGAGTATGATTACTTCTTTTTGTTCTAGAACTTTCAAGTGTGCTGTTATGTTGTTAGGATAGATCTCTCCAATTTATAGATAGTATAATAAACTTTATTCTTAACTTTGCTTTCATTATGTCCCATACGTTTGATATGTTATGTACTTATTTTCATTGAATTCTAGAAAGTCTTTAATTTCTTTCTTCTTTTCTGTCTTGATCCATGTTTTATTCAGTAGAGAATTGTTCAGCTTCCGTGAGTTTGTCAATTTGCTGTTGTTTCTATTGTTGCTGATACTCATTTTTATCCCCGGTATTCTGATGGAATGCAGGGAGTCATTTCAGTTATCCGGAATTTGTTGAGAGCTGCTTTGTGTCCAAATATGAGGTCAATTTTGGAGAAAGTTTTAAGGTGCAAAGTAGAAGTTATACTCTTTTGAGTTTGAGTAAATGTTCTGTAAATATTTGTTGGGTCTCTTTGGTTTATAATGTTTGTTATCTCTGGTATTTCTCTGTTTAGATTTGTTGGATGATCTGTCCATTTTTGAGAGATCCATTGGTGGGTATTGAACTCTCCCACTATCAATGCATGTGGGTCTATATACTATTTAAGCTGTAGTAGTGTGTTTGCTACTGCTATTGTTGTTGTTGTTGTTGCTGTTGTTGTTGTTTTGTGTGTTTTTACAAATTTAGATGCCCTTGCGGTTAGCATGTAGATATTAATAATTCAAATATCATGTTGGTAACTTTTTCATTTGATGAGTATGTAGTGTCATTCCCTATCTCTTTTGATTAGTTTTGGTTTGAAGTATACTTTTTAGATATTAAAATGGCTACACCAGCTTGACTCATATCTATTTTCTTAGTATATCTTTTTCCCTTTACCCTGAGGTAATGTCTATATTTAATGTCAAGGTGTGTTTCTCATATGCAGCAGAAGAATGGATTCTATTTTTACATGAATTCTGTTAGTTTGTGTGTTTTTATTGTGGAATTGAGATCATTGATATTGGGAGATATCAATCAACAATGACGGTTGATTCCTGTATTTTGCTGTTGGTGGTCATGGTGGTGATAATGAGTGTGTACCAGGTAAGTATGCATGTGTGCATATGGTTTCCTTATTTTGATTTTTCTGATGTGAGATTATTTGTTTTCTGTGTTTTTATGCTTTTAGTTTGATGGGGTTCCTTCATGTGTCATACAGGGAAGCAAGCCTTATGAAGAAATAAGAGGGAAAATCCATTGCATACTGGCTTCATCAACGTGGATCAGATTACAGGTAGTCTAATGCCAAGTAGTTGGTTTTTAGTGTATTTAAAACACAATACAATTTGGTGGGAAAATGTTCCTGGCAAGAATCCATATAATCATTCGAATTTCAGGTCCACAATAAAGTTTTAGATATGATGAAATAGAGACTCTTTTGCAAAGTACATATGTGAAGTTTGTTTCTATATAGCTAAAAAGCCTAGAATCTAGCATGGTCTCTGGCCAATAGCAAAGAGTTCAGCAGTTCATAAAATGCACATGACATCTGTCCTAAGCATGGGTAATGGTCCAGGGAGGGAAGAGTCTTTAGTAACAATTCTGGGTAATTTGTTTGAGGTTTGTTCCTTGAGAATGCAGAAGGGTCACCAGGTTGTTATCAACTTCCATTCTCAGCTTTCTGTATGGAATCCAGGTATTTGATTTTTACCTCCCCGCTCCTTCATGAATAACATTCATGATTCTCTTACAGCTTTTCTGTGAGGACAAGAAACTCTGAGTCCCCAGCAGTAGTTAATCTCCTTAGGTTGGAGATTCTCTTCTAGCACTTTCTGTAGTGCTGGATTTGTAGATAGATAGATAGACGAGATGCATGTAGTATTATTGGAGTTAAATGAGGTAGCCCAGTTAGGAGAAAACTATCCAAAGGCAGGCAACAGAGTCAGAGGTAGCCCCTGCTCCTGTTATTAGGAGTCCCACATGAAGACAAAACTGCACAACACTTACATATGTGCAAGGAACCTAGGTCAATCCCATGCATGCTCTCTGGTGGTAATTTGGGCTCTGTAAGTCCCTGTGGGCCCAGGTTAGCTGTTGATTCTGTAGGTTTTCTTATAGTGTCCTTGACCTCTCTGGCTCCTTCAAGCCTTCCTGCCTCTCTTCCACAAGATTCCCCAAGGTCCATTTCATTTTTATTTATTTATTCACTTTATATCCCAATATCATCACCACCTATCATCCCAGAACCCCCTCAAGTAAATCCCATTCAGCAAACCTCCTTCTGGGTGGTATCCTCCCATAAAAGACCACCCTGCCCCATGGGCACATTAAGTCACTGCAGGACTAGGCGCATCTTCTGCCACTGAGGCCAAACAAGGCAGTATGGGATCCACAGACAGACAGGCAGGCAGGTAGGTGTTGGATACAACCAGAGTGGTAGAGAGTGAGGTCTCACGCATCTGCCCTAGGCACTCGTGGTCCCTGGGAGAAGCGGAGACACGCACGCGGTTGACTGTGCACACCCCCACAGGCCTTTGGGCTTGTCAGGCTGTGAGAAGCCTCTGCAAAGACACAGCCCGGGGGTGGTGGAGGGGGCCATGTTTCCCAGGGGACAAGCCACAGCCGGCTATGTGGGGTTTCCGGGCTCTGGGCATCACAGACACTGCTGGATGCCGCGGAAGAGCTGGGAACAGAGTGGGACTGCAGACTGGATCTGGCCTGGGCCGAGAGGGGAGAAGGAGTGTGGCTGGCGTCTCTGCGGGGACAGGGTTGGCAGCTTGGGCACCAGCTAGCTGGATTGACTTGGGTGGATGACTGCAGTGGCTGAGAACGCTGGGACAGCTTCTGCAGGAGGCTAGACGGTGGCTCTTTTAGGTGAAGCTCAGTTCCCTTGCTTCCCATGGCAGATCAAGATGAATAGAGATAGTCCATAGTTTTAGGGCGTTTATTCTCATGTCATGGTGAGAGTGGTGTAGGTGACCATACCCCTGCACCCTCAGGGAGGGGCGAGGTTGAAATAGTAAGTGGGAAAGGGCATGACTAAGCCTCTAGGTGCCTCATTAACATGGGGATGTCTTGAGACTACTTGGCAATGCCTCTACCTGTGACAGGGTTTAGGGGTGTGACCATGCCTCTAGCTGAGGAGGGGCTTGAAGGGCATTTCCTTTTTAACCTGACCAAATGTCACAGACGTGTGGAGAGATATAGGCACGTGTCAGGAGCTGTTTCTAGGAGTCTGGCAAATGCCTGCTGTTGCTCCTTATAGGGCTTTTACCCCCTATTGGGGCCACAGGATTTGACTCTTGGCTCTAGCAGAAAACAGACTGCCTTTCACAGCCCTGCAGGCAGGCAACAGGTTCAGAGACAACCCATGCTCCAACTGTTGGAGGACCTGCATGAAGACCAAACTGCTCATCTGGTACATCTGTGCAGGGTTCTAGGTCAAGCACATACTTACTCTTTGGTGATTTAGTCTCTGGGAGTCCCTAAGGATCCAGGTTCGTTGACTGTGTTGGTCTTCCTGTGGAGTCCCTGTCCTCTTCGGGTCCCTCAAAGTTTCTGCCAACTCTTCCGTAATACTGCCCAGGCTCCATCTAATGTTTGCATGTGAGTCTCTGCATCTCTATTGGCTGCTGAGTGGAGCCTCTCAGAAGACAGTTATGCTAGAATCATTAATAGTGTCGAGGATTGGCTCTTACCCATGGGATGGATCTCAATTTGGGGAAATCATTAGTTGGCTATTCCCTCAGACTCTGCTCTATCCTTTTCATATCTTATAGGCAGGGCACATTTTTGGTCAAAGGTTTTGTGGGTGGGTTGCTGTCCTTATTGCTCCCCTGGCAATGCTGCCTGACTACAGAGAGTGGCCATTTCAGGATCCATTTCCCCCACTGTTAGGAATCTTAGCTATAGGTGTCCCCATAGACCTTCTGAGGCCTCCCCCTGCCCCAATCCCTGGTCTCTGGAACATCCTAGAAATTGCCTCCCTATACCTGCTGATCTTTCTTCTCTATTCTCTACTCTCGACACATATAATCTCCCCCTGGTCCACTTCTCTCCCTATCCCCTCTTCCACCCTGCTCCCTTCTTCTATCAACCTCCAATATCTATTTTGTTTTTCCTTCTGAGACAGATTTAACCATCCTCCTTTGCACCCTCCTTATTATTTGTTTTCTTTAGGTCTGTTGATTATAGTATGGTTATCCTGTACTTTATGGCTAATATCCATGTATAAATGAGTGCATACCATGCATGTCCATTTGGTTCTGTGTTACCTAACTTGGAATATTTTCTAGCTCCATCTCTTTGCCTATAAAATTCATGATGTTCTTGTTTTTAATGGCTGAGTAGTATTCCATTGTGTAAAACAACCACGTTTTCTGTATTATAACCATTCTTCAGTTGAAGAAAATCTAGGTTTGTTGGGCTGCACGCAGGGAGTCTTCCTCGGGGGTCTCTGGCCCAGCCGAATTCGAGGGTCCTGGCAAGGGGGAGGGAGCATGAGTGGGGACAGAATTTCCTCTGCCTTGGTCCCTACTGCCACTGCCTGGATAGCGCCAGGACGCTGCACTCACCTCCCTGTACCAAGTCAGGCCCGGGCGACTGGAGATGGGTGGGCTGCGAGTGCGAGCCTTCTCGGCTGCTATCCTGCTCCAAGCCAGGTCTTGGCCACAGCATGATCCCTGTGAGACCCACAGCCACTGTCAGCGTGAGCCCCAGCCAGGAGCAGGAGAGCAGATCTCTTCCCCGGCTGAAAATGTTACAGCTCTTAGGACAGAAGCTCTCAGACACCAGAGTAGTTTTCGCACCTTTATTCCTTCCGGATGGTGGGTTGTGGTGGGCAGGAGCGGGCAGGGCGGGCAGCGAGGCTACACAGGTCAGGACGGTCTGATATGCTGTTTGGGAGGGTCAGGGGTTTGGCAACCGATACTTCCCATTGGTTTGGTCTGGGAACTTTGTAGTGCCTCATTTGCTTGTGGAAGGACTCAGAGTTGCTTTCTACGTGACAAGTCTCACATGCCAGGCCTCTTTCTATATAGGGGTTGTGAAAGCTGTAGCTGTTTTTACAGGAGTCTTCCGGGAGCATTGGCCAAAAACATAATCCGGTCCCTCATGGATATTCCACTGCTCGTGGATATTCCACTGGCTCTCCCAGAATTTTCAGCCTGTGCTCAACTGGGTGTCAGATTGCCTGCCACACACCACTGCCCCACAGTTCCCCCTTTTTCTTTTATAAGGGAGAGGTGTCATCAGAATAACTGTCTCCCATATTGGGAACAGTTTGATATTGAACCAAGACCTGATTGGCAGTGAACTTTGCAATGCTACTCATCTGTTGCTTTAGAAACTGGATGAGGCAAGGTGCCAAGAGAAGCAAGGCTCCAGTGGCTAGTATGGGGCCAAGGAAGTGAAGAAGCCAAGCTACCAATGGATTAGACTACCAAGGGGAAGGGGTGTTTGGAGTATAGCACACCCAGAAGTTCTCCCAGAGCTCTTTAAGCATGTGTACATCTTGTTCTACAAGCCCAGATTCATTGACATAGAAGCAACATTCCTCCCCCAACAACACACAAGTCCCTCCCTGTTCAGCATTCAACAAGTCCAGGGCTCTCCGGTTTTGGAAAGCAACTACCACCAAGGAGGTTATCTGGCGTTGAAGAGACTCAAGGCTGTCTGCAGTGGAAGCCATAGCCTGATTGAGCTTGTCCTGGAAGTCACTGGCTCCAGCAGTTCCTGTTGCACCCAGTAAAACAGCAAGGCCTAGTCCGATGAGCAGAGGGATGAAGATTTCTCTCTTCTTTCCACTTCCTCCCATCTGCAGGGCAAGTTCTTGAGGTTTGTAGAGATAGACCTGGGGGACAATTATCACAGGGGTGCAGGAGCCTTGAAAAGATGGGTTAATACAGGCACCAGTAGTGCCTTCGCACCAGAGGAGGGCAGGAGGGTTAACGCACACTGATTTAGTGATGGTAATATCATGTACACATGTAAGATGAGGTTTTGAGGAGGGCCCTACCAGGCAAAGAGGGGGGCTCAGGTCAAAGCGGGGAATGTTCTGTGCTTTTTTGGTGGTTAGGGGTCTCTGAAGGTCGTGAAGGGAAATGTTAACGGGAACAGCTGTTAATAATGGTCAGTAGAGAGAAGCACAGAAAAAGCATTGGGAGGAGTTGGGGTGGATGGTTAAGGGAAGGAGGTCGGCTGCATATTGGATGTATTGTAGCCAGGAGAGGGTAACTCAGAGATCCTTCTGAGACTGAATTTCCTGTTGGATAATATTAGCATGAGTAAAAACTGATTTGGAGGCAGGAATAAGCTCACGGGAGATGTGCAGGTCAGCTACCGGGTATTTGGCATATCCATCGGGGTAAAGTTTACCCATGACTCCGGTTAGCCAATGTTCATTCCAGGGATCGATGATAGAAAGATGAAAATGAGTTTTAAGGTTGGCAAGCATGGTGCCACCATGACTGGTGGATGCCATGCTGCAGCTCCAATATCTGCAACTTCCATATGTGGAGACTTCCTGGAGACATTCACCTTGTTTTGGTAGGGAAAGCAGAGAAAAGGGCTGGGGATAGTGAGTCCGGATGTAGAGGGATCTCAATCCTGGTTCGACATCCTTCAAGTGGACAGTCTTGGGTCCCTATAACCTTGTTGTGTCCGTTGTAGGTTTCCCTAGCACAGAATCTTCAGTGGTAGGTATTGGGGAGGTTAGAGAGAGACTGGGCAGTAGCAGAGTTAGCATGAAGAATGACAAAAACAGCCAAGAGAACAGAGGAAAGGGGGGGGGCTTGTGGAGGGCACATGGCCTGGGCAGCAGTTATCAGGTCATGGATATCCTTCCAGGAGATCTTCTGGTTGTGGCAATTCCTCTGCTTCCTCCTCCTCTTCTGTCTCTGATCTGCCAGTGAAAGGCGGGACATCTTCTTGGTTGGTGGGGTGATGTTGGACATTTCTGGCAGGAACCCAGATAGGCTTAGGCTGGTCCTGTGGAAAAACACAAACAAAACCCCAGTTGTAAGGAGGGGGTCTGGTCCCTTCCAAATTCCATCCAAAGGATCTCAACATCGTACTAGGATGGTGGGGGTTAATTCTGATGTGTGCCAATGGAGGGAGATAGGAGGGTGTTTGGAGCTTCTGTAGATGTTAAATATGTTTAGGGTAGTCAGAGCCATCATTAATTGCACATTAGGGGGATAAGTGGTTATCTTTTGTTTTAGGAGTTGGGCCTTTTGGATTTGATGTGTTCTTTCTATTATTCCTTGGCCCTGAGGGTTGTGGGGAGTTCCTGTGTGATGAGCAATTTCCCAGCATGTACAGAAGGTTTTGACTTGGGAGCTGGTGAAGGCAGGGCCATTATCAGTTTTTATTTGTTGAGGAATGCCCATGATGGCAAAGGTGGAAAGCATATGGTAAATTAACCTTTTTGAGTTTTCACCTGTTTGGGCTTTAGCCCATATAAAATGGAAGTATGTATCTACGGTGACAAAAACATATTTTTGTCTCCCAAATTGGGGGATATGAGTGACATCAATTTGCCATAAGGCATTGGACTTAAGGCCTCAGGGATTGGTGCCCATCATTTGTAAATCTGGGGTGGTAATGAGGGATGCACAAGAGGAGCATGTTTTTATTATCCTTTGGAGTTGAGCAAGAGGAATGTGGGAGAAGCGGGCATGAAGCCCCTTTATGTTTGTGTGTGTGCATGAATGAAATTGGTCTGCTTGTTCAGTGGAAGCCATGAATATCCCTGTTGAGGCAGTTTGGTCAGCGAGTGCATTTTCCTCAGATATAGGGCCTGGTAAGGGACTGTGAGATTGGACATGCTGGATGTAAATGGGTGAGGCTCTTTCCTGTAGGAGGGTGGAGACCTGTATAAGTAGAGGTGAAAGTGGGTTGGCATCTAGTTTGATGAAGGATCTTGACAACCAGGGAAGCAAATCGACAGCATATACACTGTCTGAGAATAGGTTAAGGGGGCCCTTGACTTCTTTTAGGGCTAGATAGATGTCATATAATTCTTTATATTGGGGGAGTGAAGAGGTAGCTCTTTGAATCGGAGGATAGGGGGTTCATCCTCAGGTAAATAGTATATTACTGACACAGCTCCCCTCTTTCCTCTATCAGTAAATATTGAAGGGGCTCCTGCTATGGGCTCTTTTGAGAATAGTTTGGGGGGCAGCCATCACTCTGGATGGAGGGCAGAGGCCCATTTTTTATCAGGATAATGGTTGTCAATTTGTCCTGTGAACCCTATTAAGCTAATAGCAAAGCGGGAGTGATTTTTAATTAGCCACTGGATGTCGGAGAGGAAGAAGGGGGTGACAAGAATGTCAGATTCTTTCCCTAGGATTTGTAGAGCTCTATCCCTGCCATTTTTAATCATGCAAGCGAGTGCATCCACCTCATTTAAAATTCGGGGTGCACCACCCATTGGGGTGTGGAGCCATTCCAGTACCCCCTGAGATTGGTAAAGGGCTCCCACAAATGTAGGGGAGGAGTTAAAGATAAGGAGCTGGGTATGTTAATTAAGAAAGACCCAAACTGTGGAGCTTAGAGCCAATCTATCTATCCCCTGAAGCCCAACCTATATTTCAGATTGATTTCTGTAAAATTTTACATCCAGAGACAACTTGAAGAGGAGGCCATAGAGGAGTGTCAGCTCCTGGGGGCTGTGGGTCCATTAATGAAGCAAATGGGCTTTGGTCTACCCAGTTCTATGCCTGCCCAGCTGATGCTCTCACCCCAACTGCCCATAGCCAGGCAAATATCATAGTGTTCAGTGAGGATTTGAAACCAAGTCTAAAGGGCACACTGACTCCTTCATAGCCCCAGAGCGGAAACCATCATAACCTACATGTGATCTCAGTCAGGTCAATGCAATCCCTTACCTATAAAGGTTAAGACTATGTAGGAAGCCGGGCAGTGGTGACTCACGCCTTTAATCCCAGCACTTGGGAGGCAGAGGCAGGTGGATTTCTGAGTTCTTGGACAGCCTGGTCTACACAGTGAGTTCCAGAACAGCCAGGGATACACAGAGAAACCCTGTCTCAAAAACACCAAAAAAAAAAAAAAAAAAAAAAAAAAAAAAGACTATGTAGGAAACTGAAGATCATTATTGGAAAACCACTAGCACCTCGGGTGTCAGTTTACATGTAAATGGAAGTGATTCACTACATCTAATATCAAAACAAAAACCTTCCACCTAAGATCATCTAGCACATTGACCCAATCCCCCTATATTCTGTTGAGATTTGAATTAATTAAGCACCAAATTTCACTTGCAATCCTCACAATTGTAAATGGAACCAACCAATGCTCATCCTGGGAGGCCTCCAGGGAAAAGGTGCCTGCTTAATGTCCCCAGGATTTTCTCTAGATATTTACCCCTATGTAAATTCCTGTATCCGTACACAGTGTTTTAACTCCAGAAATGGCAGTTGAGTGTATTTCTGGGCCACAGAGACTACCTTGCTGTCTAGCACTATCAGCTTAACCAAGTGTGCATCTTCTGCCATCAGTGTTCCTCAATAACAGAGAAGAGAGCAGGGCCCACATAAATCTAGATTCTGAGCTTTCCTGTACAGTTTGAAACAACCCCATTTTCATTCCTCCTGTTAATAGGAGCAGGTATTGTAGGCTCCACTGTAGTAGGAATTTCTGAATTAACTGTGAGGATTAAAAACTTTAAGGAATTTAGTGCTCAAGTAGACAAAGACCTAGACCATCTTATAAATTCTAATTGCCATCTGGCAGCCCGGGTAGAGTCTGTAGCAAAGATTATTCTTCAGAATCACAGAGAACTGAACCTCCTCTTCATGAAATAAGGAGGTCTCTAGATGACACTGGGAGAAACTTGTTGCTTCTATGCCACCCAGTCCAGGTAAATTAAAGAAGGTTTCACTACAGTCACAAATAAACTTAAAGAAGGAGAAAAGAGGCACCAAGAATCTGACAATTGGTATCAATCCTTGATCTCTTGGTCCCCTTGTCTACTTATGGCAATTGCTAGGCCATTAGTCCTTTTACTCCTATCCCCCACTATAGGAACTTGCTTGCTCAAATGCCTACTTCACTATGTAAAACAGAGTGAATTCTACTAAATTGGTATTACTGAGATTATATAACCTCCTGCCTCAAGATGAGACCATATTTTGACTCATACCCATAGAACCAGTGGGGGATGCAACAGGCCCCCAGACTGTACCACAACCATTATCATATTAGAGGAACCATCTGACCTTAAAACCCAGCACATAGGCCCCTCACCTGACAAATGGAAACAAAGATCTAGTCTATAATTCCAGGAAAATCTCTGAGTAAAAAAGTTCCAAATATACTAAACCTTGTTTTTTGGCTTCTGTAATTCTGCTACTTGACAATTGACATTAACCAACCAGTATGTGGGTTTTGTGCATAAAAGACAAAGAGCTATAAGGCTTGGGTCTGCATAATTTGGACAAATTCCCTATGTAGCCTCAGGTTATCAATACAAATTTTCTACTTGGCTTTAAGAGTGTTTGTTTGGTGGTATCTGGTGAATTTACCTAGTAATAAAGGAATAATAAAGTTAGAAAGAGGTCACTGAGAGAAGAGTGAGAGAAGCCTTCAGGAAGAGAAGATAGCAGAATACATGTGATATGAAGGTAGAAAATACTGGGTATAAAGACATTTATGAATAATGGGGCTATATAAAAAGGAAGGAGTGGGAGAGGAACTATATCCAAACTGAAAGATGTGTGGTGGCTTGAATGAGAATGATCACTGTACTGGCTGGTCACCTTGACACAAGCTGGAGTTATCACAGAGAAAGGAGTTTCAGTTAAGAAAATGTCTCCATGAGATCCAGCGGTAGTAAGGCATTTTCTCAATTAGTGATCAAAGGGGGAGGGCCCCTTGTGAGTGGTACCATCTGTGGGCTGGTAGTCTTGGGCTCTATAAGAAAGCCAGCTGAGCAAGCCAGGGGGAAACAAGCAAGACAGTAAGGAACATCCCTCCATGGTCTCTGCATCAGCTCCTGCTTCCTGACCTGCTTGAGTTCCAGTCCTGACTTCCTTGGGTGATGAACAGCTGCATGGAAGTGTAAGCTCAATAAACCCTTTCCTCCCCAACTTGCATCTTGGTCATGATGTTTGTGCAGGAATAGAAACCCTGACTAAGACAAATTGGTACCAGTGAAGTGGAGTATTCCTGTGACAACCTGACCATGTTTTGGGGAGGACTGTGAGACATTTAAAGTTACTTAGATCTTGCAGATAAATAAGAAAGTAAGGGTTGAGGCTTAATAGTGACGTGTTTGTGTGTCAAGTTGACAAGGGGTCAATTGTACTGGCTGGTTTTGTGTGTCAACTTGACACAAGCTGGAGTTATTACAGAGAAAGGAGTTTCAGTTGAGAAAATGCCTCCATGAGATCCAGCAGTAAGGCATTTTCTCAATTAGTGATCAAAGGGGGAGGGCCCCTTGTGGGTGGTACCATCTGTGGGCTGGTAGTCTTGGGTTCTATAAGAAAGCAGGCTGAGTAAGCCAGAAGAAGCAGGCCAGGAAGGAACATCCCTCTATGGCCTCTGCATCAGCTCCTGCTTCCTGACCTGCTTGAGTTCCAGTCCTGACTTCCTTGGGTGATGAACAGCAGCATGGAAGTGTAAGCTCAATATACCCTTTCTTCCTCAACCTGATCTTGTTCATGCTGTTTGCATAGGAATAGAAACCCCGACTAAGACAACCACCATATGTGCCTATTTGAATACTTGATCACTAGTTAGTGGAACTATTTAGGGAGGATTAGGATGTGTCAGGTGTCCTCTTGCTAAAGGGTTTGGGTCACTGGTGACAGGCATTGAAGTTTCAAAAAGACTTTAATTGTACCTAGTGTGCTGAGGATCAGCCTCAGCTTGGGAGGGGGTCCTGAAGAATAGATATTTGGGAGCAGCAGAAAAGATTCGGAGTTTGTGATGGATGTAAGCTGACAGCTCTGTGTTGTGCCCATGATAGCTCTCTGCTACAGATCACTCTCCCTTGCAGATTAAAGCCTAGTCTTTTATTGCATAAGATACTTTCTTAGTAATTACATATGAATTCAATCATTTAACTTAGGTTCTCTTTTGATTATCCCATGAATCAAAATGTTATGGCCTTAGCCCCTTGACTCCAAAGACTGTCTTTTGAGCTACATGCACGTGACTGAAGCTGCTGAGACTGCTGCTTACTGGAACTGGAGCTGGCACATGGCCCCATTGTTTTATTACATTATCACCAGCTTTCTGTTTTCCAACTCAGCCTAAGCTTGGTTATCCTGGAACTTGCTCTGTAGACAAACCTTGAACTCAGAAATCCTAATGGCTTTGTCTCCTGAATTCTGGGATTAAAGACACTTACCAACACACCTGGACCAAAGGGTTTCTTCACTTGCTCTGTCCCAGGCTATCCTTGAACTCAGAAATCTGTTTGCCTTTATCTCCTGGGATTAAAGGTATATATACCCCCATGCCTGGGCCTAAGCTTTTATTTATTTATTTATTTATTTATTTATTTATTTATTTATTTATTTATTTATTATTTTTGATACTTTATTTACATTTCCGATGTTTCCCCTTTTCTGGGTCTCCTCTTTGGAAACCCCATATCCCCTCCCCCTCCCCGCCTCTGTGAGGGAATTCCTCCTCCCACCTACCCGCCCACCCATTCCCATATTCCCACCTTGACATTCACCTTTACTGGGGCCTCTAGCTCCCTCAGGCCCAAAGTCCTCTCCTTTCTCCCTGATGG